>JAKOOJ010000032.1:6267864-6317864 GCA_022577455.1 Arizona elegans | reverse complement strand
GTGCTGTGAACACAAATATTTGTACTTGGCAATTTTTCATTGTCCCTGCAACACACTCTGCCACATTCAGCTAGATTCAAGCATCAGTAGAAGAATGGGCCCAATACATACCTGTACATGTTTGCAGATCTCCACAAGAAAAAAAAAAAAAAAAAAAGGAAAATATGTACTGTATTTTTTGGAGTATAAGACGTACCTTAGTTTTTGGGGAGGAAAATAAGAAAAAAGCTGATTGGTGGGTGGATCGGCCTCCCGGAATACCCGCAATCAGCTGTTCACAAAGATGAATTTTAGCAACAGGTTCCTTGGTTGTGAGCTCTGTGCCTTGCTTTTTTTTTTTTTTTTTGTTTTGTTTTTCTGCCTCTGAAACTTCTGAAACTCCATTTCAGAAAAAAACTTTTTTTTCCTGCCTCTGAAAGCCTCCGAAATAGAGCTTCAGGAAAAAAAAGCCTCTGAAGCTCTGTTTGGTGGTTTCTTTTCTGAAGCTTCGTTTCTGATGCTTTTTTCAGCCTCTGAAACTTCCATTTGAGAAGCTGGGTGGGGCTACATTCAGAGTATAAGATGCACCCAGATTTTCACCCTCTTTTTTGGGGGAAAATGGTGCATTTTATACTCTGAAAAATATGGTACTCTATAACTGTCTTGTTTGGTACAGCAACCAAACAGAACTGGTACAGACTTCAGCTGATAGTTAGAACTGCAGAAAAAAATAATTGCAACCAGCCTGCCTTTCATGTAGGGCCTGTATACTGCACAAGCCAGAAAGGGAGCCAAGAAAATATCTAAAAACCTCTCAAATCCCAGACGTAGATTATTTCAACTCCTTCTCTCAGATGCCACAAGAGGGCAATTGCATGCCAAAACAACTAGACACAAAGACAGCTTCCCCCCATCCCATGCCATCACTCTGCTAAACACCTAATTCCCATAGCACTGTCTTATGCCTAAGGATATTTAACCATGTAGCAGGGCTCTATTAGTATTATCCTTCTCATCTTTCCTATTTCCTTCTCCTATTGGTATCTTATGAATTATCACTTTGTTGTTTGTATGTATACTGAGAGTTTATGCATCGGAGACAAAATTCTTGTGTGTCCAATCATACTTCTATTCTATTCTATTCTATTCTATTCTATTCTATTCTATTCTATTCTATTCTATTCTATTCTATTCTATTCTATTCTATCTCTACCCTATCCTACCCTATCCTACCCTACCCTACCCTATTCTTCCATTCCATTCCATTCCATTCCATTCCATTCCATTCCATTCCATTCCATTCCATTCCATTCTATTCTATTCTCTAGTTTGGTACCCAAGTCTTGTCTGCATCATTCCCAACCTCCCAAATTGATTTGAATCCACTGCTTTGCTTTTACAGCAAAATATTCTACTTGCATTCAGTTCCCGTTTAGTGGAGAGCTACTGCAGACCCAGGAAAATTCAGAAATAAGAAGGAGCAACCCAATTAAGACGATTAGGGCATGGGTTACTGCCTGCAATCCTTTCCTTTTAGTCTCATTAGTGTAATATATCTCAGTAGGTTTTCTGCCTTCACCCTAAATTTTTCCCTCTGCCAAATTAGCTCTAAAACAATAGTTGTTTGAAAGGGCTTTCAAATTTTATGGAACAATTTATGTATGTTTGGCTTCCCTTTCCCTTTGGAAATCTTACTACATTTACAAGTCAGGAGGAGCCCCCAGCATCCCGTCTTTGCAAAATTATGTATAAATACTATATAAAAAAAGAAGGAATCCTTAGAGGAATCTTTTGAGAGACGTGATTTCATTTGTAAGTAAAATATGATTCCAATTGTATATTTTGTACTATCAATCTATATTTGGGAAACCTTGGTGTGTTTCGTTTCTATTCCAGCAAAAAGAATTTCTCATGCATGGAAGCAAGTTTCAGAAATCTCTGTTGTGGCTCCGTTGCCTGAGCCTGGGCTATCGACAGATGCAGACTCTGAGAGTGAAGGAGAGGAGTTGGCAAGGCCTCCCTCTCCAGGACCCTCCTCTCTGGCAATGCCTCCGGAGGACACCGAAGGCCAAACGATAGGCTCAGAGCCAAGCCCGTCCCCACAGCCACAAGTGGACAGCAACGAAGGAGATAAGTGCTGGGTGGACCCTCGGCAGAGGCGCAGGGAAAAGTGTGCGCAGCAGAGGGGAAGGCGTGCCAGAGATTAGCTGAGTCACTGGACCACATCCCACAGGGTATAAATGTGGGTGTGGTGGCCGGTTCAGTTTGTGATGAGCAAAAACTGGAAATAATCCATGATCTCTGCGTTACTGGACTTTTCCTGCTTTATCGGACTGCATTTGGATTAATCCTTGTATTGTTGAAACTCTGCCTGTTTGATCGGAATGCTTGCAATCTAATCTTTGTTTTGTTTGAGTAAAGTCTGAATTGGCAGCTAGCCACTGGGTTGCTGCCAGCTTTATCTTCAAAGAGTTTTGTCGTGTGGCTTATTAACTCCGGGCCGTCTGTGGGGGTGCGTGTGTGGTACAGGGAAAGAACAATCTCAATGCAACCTTCCCCTCCCCCCAAATCCTATGATATTGTTAATTTCATTGGATACTCAGCTCCTGCTTTTTTTAAAAAAAAAAATTATACATTTTTCTTTAACAAGTATAAATATTTAATAAACAGTGTGTCAGGGTTCCAATGGATGCCCTAATTAAATCATGAGCCTCGAGCCAAGCTTCAAAAGAAATCCAGTTATTTATTAGGAGCTTCATATCGGCATGTTCCCAAGTGAAGTCAGCTCTGACCCCACATAATTTACACCCCATTCATGACCCAGGGTATGTCATCAATCACATTTGCCAACAGAGCAATTTCACAGGTTGTAGAGATCACTCCCCTCCAGCTGCTGTGGGTAACCCTGGGAGACAGCCTTGAGAAAGATAAGTCTAGAATGTGCATCTGTCTTTGGCTGCCATGCTGTTTTGTCGGTTTCCCATCTCCCTTGCCTATGGCAACTCGAGAGCAGGCCAGGGATGCTTTGTGAGTTGACACAGTGTATTGTCTAGGTCATTTTACATGTACATAATAATAGTAATAATAATATTCATTACTTGTATATAATAGTATCCTTCCAACTTCTAATTTCTACGTTTATTACCTAATCATTGATAAAACAAATCCCAAATTAAAAAATATTCTGTGTCTTCTTTATCTTTTATCTTTAGTGTTAACCTATCCATTTCCACACAATCTAATACTTTTTAAAATTATATTTTCATCTGTAGGAGTTTCCTCATTTTTCCAGTGTTGTGCAAATACAATCCTCAATGCCATCAAAACATGTAGTATTAAAGGGAATTATACATGCCCTTTATTATATTTTTCTGGCAAAATACCTAACAAAAATATTTCTGGCTTTAAATCTGTATGTTGCTTTATCATTTTCTCTAACCATGTATGTATTTTCATCCAATTTTTTTTTCCTTTGGGCAAGTCCACCACGTATGGTAGTATGAGCCCAGTATCTGGTTGCATTTCCAACATTTGGCGGACACATTTTTAAACATTTTTGCTAGCCTTGCCAATGATCCTGCTTAATTATAAGGCATTTCACTACTGGCTCTTTACTGGCATGTCATTTAACTCTAAATTAAAGGCCCTGTCTTTCTAGTTCTACAATATATGATGTAAAAAACTGGACCATCAGAAAAGCTTAAGCAATAAAGTTTGATCCCATGACATCATGGGGAAAAATAATAATTGGGAGTACCTTTGATTGTAAAATGAACAAATAATTCAGTGCCGGAATAACTAAAAGCGCAGTGCTAGCTAGAAACGCTAATTAGTAAAGGTAACGCTGAAATATTTTGGATAAAACATAAGACGGCTAGAGTCCTTGGAGAAGAACTTGATGCACAGAAGATAAGGTGGCTTGATGCTATCACTAATGATGGGTGTTACCAGCCTCGTTCTGAATTCTTTGCCATTATAACCCAACACAATTCCCCTCCTACCGTAATGACACAAGCATGAGCTTACAAGAAGTGGAAGCAGTTACTGACAGACAATCTTGGAAAATGAGGCCTGCTGGGACCCACAGACTCAGAAAACACCGAATTGCTGAACAACAACAGACGAGAGAAAGACTGCAAAACTCCAGGTGGGTTATAGCATCCATAGTATCTTGCCATCTGAACTTTTACATCCCAGGTCTGGGAGGGTTCCCTGTTAAAGGCAGAACTATATCGAAGGGAGCAATTATATCCAGCTCCAATTTTATCAATCCTATCCATCTGGAAGGAATGTGAAAATGTAGATGTATCCTCCATAAAAGCAAGAAATAGAGCTGCATAACAGAATGACAATATAACAGAGTTGGAAGGGACCTTGGAGCAGTGGTGGGTTCCTCCCGGTTCGGCCCAGTTCGCAGGAGCCAGTAATGGTGACGCTATTACGTCACTGAACTGGTTCTCTTTCTTCGGGAGCTGGGCCCTCCCGCCCACCCCTGTGTTATTCTGACCTTATATTTCTGCTGTTTTCACCCAGCTGAGAGGTGCGGCAGAGCAGATTGCTGCACCTCAGCTGGGCAGATTTGCAACGCGCTTGCGCAAAGCGTTCGTTTGGTGTGCCTGTGAGCGAACTAAGCATGCGCGCGGCGATCGCGTGCAAAGCGGGCAACCAAAGAGGCGATCGTGCACAAAGAGAATCGGTAGTAAAGCCGGTTAGAACCCACCCTGCCTTGGAGGTCTTCTAATCCAACTCTCTGCTCAAGCAGGAGACCCTATGGCACTTCAGAGAAATGGCTGTCCAATCTCTTCTTAGAAACCTCCTCTGATGGAGTACCCACAACTTCTGAAGGCAAGTTTTTCCAATGATTAATTGTTCTCACTGTTCATGAAATTTCTCCTTAATTCCAGGTTGCTTCTCTCCTTGATTAGTTTCCATCCATTGCTTCTTGTCCTGCCCTCAGGTGCTTTGGAGAATAGCTTGTCCCCAGTGGTGAAATCCAATTTTTTACTACCGGTTCTGTGGGCATGGCTTGGTGGGCAGGGCGTGGCTTGGTGGGCGTGGCAGGGGAAGGATACTGCAAAATCTCCATTTCCACCCCACTCCAGGGGAAGGATACTGCAAAATCCCCATTCCCTCCCCACTCCTGGGGGAAGGATATTGCAAAATCTCCATTCTCAACCCACTCTGGGGCCAGCCAGAGGTGGTATTTGCCGGTTCTCCGAACTGCGCAAAATTTCTGCTACTGGTTCTCCAGAACCTATCAGAACCTGCTGGATTTCACTCCTGGTTGTCCCCCTCTTCTTTGTGGCAGCCCCTGAGATATTGCAACACTGCTATCATGTCACCCTAAGTCCTTCTCTTCATTAGATTAGACATACCCAGTTCCTGCAATCATTCTTCTTATGCTTTTGCCTCCAGCCCTCTAATCATCATTGTTGCTCTTCTCTGCACTCTTTCTAGAGTCTCAACACTTTTTTTATATCATGGCAACACTATGCATAGTCTCTTGTGCATGCAAACCTACATCCATACACAAAGAATATGATAGGATGAAGTAGGAAAGCATGGGTGTTTGATACTCGAATACAGTTGCTCTTTTTATAACAATGTCTGGGCAGCTCCCAATCAGAAATTAAAACAAAGTAAAAATAAATACTAAAACTATAAGTCGTTGGCAATTGCTTATGAAGTTTAAAGTCTGTTTTGACTTGTCCCAAAGGTGCTTTTTCAAGAGGCAACTGGACTTGCTTTGTTTTTCCTTGAAGACGTTTCATATCTCTTCCAAGAAGCTTCTTCGGTTCTTCTTTAGAAGCTTCTTGGATGAGAAGCAAAACATCTTCAAGGAAAAACAAAGAAAGTTCAGTTGCCTCTTGAAAAAGCACCTTTGGCAAAACCATGACCTGGATGACTGAGAATTTCCACAGACATTCATTTCAACTTGCTAACAATTCTGTAGCATCACACACTGCATTAATGTGTCAGCCGGTATTTTTTGAGGAAGAGAAAGCAAATAATTGGAATAGCTTATTTAATAAAGGCGTGAGGGATATATTATAATAAGGGTTTCTATCAAACCATTCAAGTTAAGAATCTGAAGAATCATCTGCTTTCCTCTTGAGGAGTTCTGACATCTGGAAAAACCTCTGTAGTTGGTTCCAGAGAATTCCAGGAAACTATTCTCCTTGTTATATGCAATTGTCCATGCATGTAGGACACAAGTACAATTTACAAGGATTGTACTACCACGCTCATTATAGCAAGGCCAAAAGGACTCACTTTCATCTGTAAAATATTCTGCTAGACATCAAGATGGGATATTTCTGTTTGAAAATGCAAACACGGGTTCTAAAATCAACGTTAGAGGAAGAGAGAAAAAAAAATATCCCAATTTAATATCAGTCACTTAGTTTTTAGAGAAGCCCTGTACCTTCACCATATCAAATCTTCTAGACTTCTGTGAGGAAAAAGGACACCCTTTTGCACTGAAAATACTAAAATTCACTGTCAGACAAAGCTTTCATTACATCAGTGAAATACCTCACACAATAGAGAAGCTTTTGATACTACTAAACCTCTTAACAGGGCAAGATATAGAAAGGCTGACTCAGAGTTAAAATCCTGGTATCTATGTGGGAAGCTGAGGGACAAAGCATAACAGGTTTAAATAGAGTAGGCTTTGCTAAAAGGCCACTAAAACTAAAGTTTTCGGATTAGCTGCAGAATTGGCGGAGAAAGTAGGAATCGTTAAGGATCGTTTCGATTATTGGAAATATAAATTCTAGAAGTTCTTGGGATTTGTCTGTCCAGTTGGGAAAGTCACAGTGAGTTCTTAATTGGTAAAGAAAAAAAACAAACAAACAAACCCCAAACTCAATTGTTTATATTAGTAAAGCTGGGTGCCCATTTTATGAGGTGTTTCAGATGTTTTGTTTCTGGCTGGCATAACAAAACAAAAGCAAACTAATTTAACTAATGTTAACAAGTGAGAGAAATTCTTTAAAGTCTGAAATTCCATCTTTTTTCAGTTCGTTTGGTCTACTACAGAGGTGGTATTCAGCAGGTTCTGACCAGTTCTGGAAAACTGGTAGCGGAAATTTTGAGTAGTTCGGAGAACCAGCAAATAACACCTCTGACTGGCCCCGCCCCCATCTATTCTCTGCCTCCCGAGTCCCAGCTGATTGGCTGGGTCTTCTTTTGTTGCTCTGCACACGGAGCTGGAAAGCAGGTTAGTAGGGTGGGGTGGGAATGGAGATTTTACAGTATCCTTCCCCTGGAGTGGGGAGGGAATGGAGATTTTAGAATAGAATAGAATAGAATAGAATAGAATAGAATAGAATAGAATAGAATGGAATGGAATGGAATGGAACGGAACGGAACGGAACGGAACGGAACGGAACGGAACAGAACAGAACAGAACAGAACAGAACAGAACAGAACAGAATAGAATAGAATAGAATAGAATAGAATAGAATAGAATAGAATAACAGAGATGGAAGGAACCTTGGAGGTCTTCTAGTCCAACCTCCTGCCCAGGCAGGAAACCCTACACTGCTTCAGACAAATGGTTACCCAACATCTTCTTAAAAATTTCCAGTGTTGGAGCAATCACAACTTCTGGAGGCAAGTTGTTCCACTGATTAATTGTTCTAACTGTCAGGAAATTTCTCCTTAGTTCTAGGTTGCTTCTCTCCTTGATTAGTTTCCACCGATTCCTTCTTGTCCTGGACTCAGGTGCTTTGGAGAATAGCTTGACTCCCTCTTCTTTGTGGCAGCCCCTGAGATATTGGAACACTTTCTATCATGTCTCCCCTAGTCTTTCTTTTCATTAAACTAGACATACCCAGTTCCTGCAACTGTTCTTCATATGTTTTATCCTCCAGTCCCCTAATCATCTTTGTTGCTCTTCTCTGCACTCTTTCTAGAGTCTCAACATCTTTTTTACATTATGGTGACCAAAACTGAATGCAGTATTCCAAGTGTGGCCTTATCAAGGCATTATAAAGTGGTATTAACACTTCACGTGATCTTGATTCTATCCCTTGATTCTATCCCTGGATGAAAAGCCAAATATCTTCAAGGAAAAACAAAGTCCATTCCCCTTTTGAAAAAGCACCTGGAAGGGATTCTTTTTAAAGGTATTATTTTAAACACACCAAATGGAGGAGCGGCTCTTCTAAAGAAAGATATTTAATTGATGTCTTTGGATTTATGAATATTCTCCCTCCCTCTCGGAATCTATAATTAAAATCTGAGTTAATCTATCAATAGATATAGAGATTGATATAGAGTAGCTCAAAAAATCCATAAATGCAATATAATAATCCTATCAAAAGGAGAATAAGAGTGATGAGAAGGATAAGGGTTTTTTATATATATTCTTCAATGTTGTTGTTAGTTGCAAAGTCATGTCCAACCCATCACGACCCCATGGACAGCGTTCCTCCAGGCCTTCCTGTCCTCTACCATCCTCTGGAGTCCATTTAATCTCATGCCGACTGCTTCAGTGACTCCATCCAGCCACTTCATTCTCTGCCGTCACTTTCTTCTTTTGCCCTCAATCTTTCTCAGCACTCACTGGAGAAGTGAGTCCTTCCTTCTCATTAGGTGGCCAAAGCATTTGAGTTTCATCTTCAGGATCTGGCCTTCTAAAGAGCAGCCAGGGTTGATCTCCTCTAGGACTGACCAGTTGGATCACCTTGCAGCCCAAGGGACTTGCAGGAGTCTTCTCCAGCACTATAGTTCAAAGGCCTCAATTCTTTGACACTCAGCCTTCCTTATGGTCCAACTTTCACAGCCATACATTGAAACTGGGAAAACCATAACCTTGACTATACACACTTTTGTTGGCAGGGTGACGTCTCTGCTTTTTAGTGTGCTGTCTAGCTTTGCCATAGCTTTCCTCCTCAGGAGCAAACATCTTTTAATTTCTTGGCTGCAGTCCCCATCTGCAGTGATCTTGGAAAATACTTCAATACCCAGAGTATATCCTTCTTGAATCATTATTTTTAGTAAGCAGGCAAACTTCCTCTGGTCTGCTTACCTTATCATGTTTTTTTTTCTCCTTTAGGATGTATAGCATCCTCAGGATGACCTCACAAAGGAACAATGAAATGATGTATCTGGAATGAAGGAGGAAACACTGGGACTTCCCCCCCAGATTAGAGAAATTAAACATCCATCCTTTTTCCCAAGCAGAGCCCCATTGTTTAGCTTCTATAAATGGATCTGCAGATGGTTAAGCACTCAAGTGTACTGCCAGCCTAACAATACATGAAGTTAGTCATTTTGGGATAAATGACCTAAATCTTTCTGATGCCCCCCCATGAATAAAAGTAGATGCAAATCACATATGGCGGGTAGAGATAGAGAAACCATTTCCAATTCTAACAAATTCAATATTATATATTAATACAAATAATCAATCTTCCATTAAACAGTGTGTTGTCTGGGTACCAATGTTTGTGCAATAGCAGTTAAAATTTACAATCATATTCATTATTTAATCTATTCTTAACTTAATACCAATACATTAAATATCTAATACTTTACATCCTCTTCTTAATGTGCTTAACTCTATTAACTCTATTAACTATTTTCTATATTTTACTCATCTACTTTTATTTCTAATTTTCATATTTGTCCTCTAACCATCGATAAAATGTTTCCCGTATCGCATTATACTTACTTTACTTTACTTTTATTTGATTTATATACCGCCCTACTCCCGAAGGACTCAGGGCAGTGAACAGCCAACAATAAAATACATACATATAAAATTTAAAAAGCAGAAATAAAATCGAATTAAATAGTTTGGCCCAGACAGATAATAATAATAACCAGTTTGTTCTTTCTCTTTAATTGCCAGTGTTAATCTATTCATTTCTGCACATTTTAATATTTTCCTTATTATATTCTCCTCTGTAGAAATCTCTTCACTTTTCCAATTTTGTGCAAATACTATTGTAGCTGCGGTTATTACATGAATAATCAAATATACATTGTCTTTACTATAAGTTTCTGGTAAGATCCCCAACAGAAATATTTCAGGTTTCAAATCAATATGTTGTTATATCATGTTTTCCAACCACGTACATATTTTTATCCAATATTTTTATCCAATAACGAATTCAATAATTAATAAACGTAGACACAACATTGAAACCCTCGTATTTTTGATAGTTATTAAGGGGTCTCGTAAGGAAACACCCAGCAGGTGATTCATGAGGGAGGAGGGAAGGTCTTTATTTAAATGGATTTAAGCCTGGAGAATGAGTGGTGCAGTGGCCTAGAGGTGGAGCTCTCACCTCACAATCAGGAGGCTGTGAGTTTGATCCTAGATAGAGGCAGATATTTCTGTCTCTGGGCACAGTGAGAATATATCTGCTGAACAAAACTCTGCATTGGCGACAGGAAAGGCATCCGGCCAGTATACACTCAGCTCTGTTCAGTTGCCCAGACTCTACCCTACAAAGGATTATGGGGTCATTAAAAGAAGATGATTTAAGCCTGCAGAATGTTTATCTCTTCTTCTAGGGGGGAAAAAAAGGGACAAAACAAATGAGAAGATGCTATGGAATTTTCCATGTCAGCTTATTACTCATTTTGGCAATGTTCTTAGATACTACTAAAGGACCATTTTCGGAGGTAAAAAATCACTGTTTTCGCTCTGCCGCTGGCAATGGAAACACAACAGTTTGTTTCCTCCTCTGCTAGAGATCGAAATGGATGACAGACACTAATTTTCACTGTATTTGCTTTTAGTATCACATTAAAGCCATGAGCTTTTAATGAGGAAAAAAAATAAGAAGAGATCCAGTAATACTCAAATGTCAACAACAATAGCCACCACAAAAATACTAGTAATGAACACTTTGGAAGAATTACTTTATGGGGCAAAGGTATGAATGGGAGCCTGACAACAGCCAATAGAATACATGTTCTTGCACAGGAACAGGAAGCTCAAGTTCAGAGCCCAAGAAAAGGTATAAAAACCCTTCACACTCAACTCCATGTGGTTCTGCTTCATTATTAAACCATTTTCTTTTTTTTTTTTTAATTTGATTTATATGCCCGCCCTTCTCCGGAGACTCAGGGCGGCTTACAATGTGCTCAGCAAAATCTTTCCAATCAGCCTCCATGTTTCCAGTGTCTTTCTCCCAGCTTGGAACTGAACCAGATGGATATTTCTTCCAACACAAAGTCAGTAGAGAATCCAGATTCACTTAACAACCAGGTCACTAACTTAACAACTGCAAGGAATCACTTAACAAATGTGGCAAGAAAGGTTGCAAAATGGAGCAACATTCACTTCACAAATGTTTCACTTAGCAACAGAAATTTTGGGCTCCATTGTGGCCCTAAGTCAAGGACTACCTGTATTACTTCTGTAAGTCAGGTAAATGTGAATCAACTACATTTACTGTATGTTGCAAGTGGTATGATTCAAGGAGCTTCTCGTCTCCAGCAGAATAGAATAGAATAGAATAGAATAGAATAGAATAGAATAGAATAGAATAGAATAGAATAGGACAGGACAGGATAGGACAGGACAGGACAGGACAGGACAGGACAGGATAGGATAGGATAGGATAGGATGGAATAGGATGGAATAGGATGGAATGGAATGGAATGGAATGGAATGGAATGGAATGGAATGGAATGGAATGGAATGGAATGGAATTCTTTATTGGCCAAGTGTGATTGGACACACAAGGAATTTGTCTTTGGTGCATATGCTCTCAGTGTACATAAAGAAAAAATAAAATATATTCATCAAGAATCATCAGATACAACACTTAGTGATAGTCATAGGATACTAATAATCAATCAAATCATACTAGGAAACAATAAAAACAGTGTAAGTTGTAAAGATACAAGCAACATGGATATAGCCATAAGTGGGAAGAGATAGGTACTAGGAAGGATGAGAAGAACTACAGTCTTAGTAGTTAATTTGACAGTGTTGAGGGAATTATTTGTTTAGCAGAGTGATGACGTTCAGGGAAAAACTGTCCTTGTGTCTAGTTGTTCTGGTGTGCAGTGCTCTATAGTGTCGTTTTGAGGGTAGGAGTTGAAACAGTTTATGTCCAGGATGCGAGGGGTCTGTAAATATTTTCACAGCCCTCTTTTTGACTCCTGCAGTAGACAGGTCCTCAATGGAAGGCTGGTGGGTAGCCCTTGTTTTTTCTGCAGTTCTAATGATCCCCTGAAGTCTGTGTCTGTCTTGATGGGTTGCAGAACCAAACAAGACAGTTATAGAGGTGCAGATGACAGACTCAATAATTCCTCTGTAGAACTGGATCAGCAGCTCCTTGGGCAATTTGAGCTTTCTGAATTGGTATGTAGTTGCATACCATACAACTGAGTTGTATGTAGCAGCATACAAAGCAATACATATTTTACCTCCACATGGAATAAAGTACACATTTCAGATAGGAAACAAACAAACAAAAATCCCTGCTTTAGAACTGCCACTCCTCATAAGCTGCAGATGAAAAATGAAAACAGGATATCAAACTTATCTCGGTTTCCTGCAAAATGAAGGATTCCCCCCCCCCCCCCCGCAACCAATCATGGAGCTTAAGGCCGCTTTCATTTATATTATATATCTTGCTTGACATATTTTGCTGGCGTCTTATTTGGAGAAAAAAAAAAAGAGAATGTTCTATTAATTATCTTTCAAAACCTTTTCAAATCTGAAGTGTCACATCCTCGCAGACAGATTATTAGTAGCCCTCTTGAAAACTCTAAATCTGAATCCTAAACAAACGACAAAGCCTTCTCCCCGTCTCTTCCTTTCTCTCTGTAAAAATAACAAATTAAAAGTGATAAATTTCAGAGGCAGCCTCTGTCAAGCAACCAGACATACATCTGTGAAGTTGTCGCCAATTCTTTTTCCTCTTATCATCCACTCACGCGGAGGAGAGGGGGGAGGAAAAAAAAAAAAACAAAAACCAGGCTTCCAGAATTTATTCTTTGGATTTCAAAATCACCCTTCAAATTGGCAGTCTTGTTGGCCGGGATCACAAGGCGATATTATTACACCGAGAGGAGCACGGAAAAACTCCAAAGTTAGGTGATAAGCTCCTTGAAATTCACCAAGTCCTCTTAAACTTCAAACTCCTCGTGCTTTGAACTGGGAGCCTAGCGAAAATGCCTTCTCGTGCTTGCTAGCTAATATCCGAGATGCCAAATGGAGAGATGTTATCAACGCTTCTCAGATTCACACAACAGCCTCAATTTTTGGTCATCCCTCGGGAGGTTAGAGGAGTAAACTTGATCTCACTGATGAAGCGGAGAGGAAAAAACAAGACTTTATAGCCATGCCATGTTCCTGCATCTGGGTGGGTCCTTCCTTCCTTCCTTCCTTCCTTCCTTCCTTCCTTCCTTCCTTCCTTCCTTCCCTCCCTCCCTCCAATCCTCCCTTCCTTCCCTCCCTTCCTACTTCCTCCAATCCTTCCTTCTTTCCTCCCTCCCCTTCTTCCCTCCCTCCCTCCTTCCTTCCTTCAATCTTTTTCCCCTGCCTTCCTGCCTTCCACCCTCCCTCTCTTCCTGTCTTCCTTACTTTCCTCCCTCCCTACTTCCTTCAATCTTTCCTCCCTCCCTTCCCTCCCTTCCTTCCCTCCCTCCTTCCCTCCCTCTCTCCTCCCTCCCTCCTTCCTTCAATCCTTCCCTCCCTCCCTCCCTACTTTCTTCAATCCTTCCTTTTTTCCCCTCCCCTCCCCTCCCTCCCTCCTTCAGTCTTTCCTGCCTTCCTTCCTGCCTGCCTTCCTCCCTTCCTGCCTGCCTTCCTTTCCCCCTCCCTACTTCCTTCAATCTTCCCTTCCTTCCTTCCTGCCTCCCTCCCTCCCACATTCCCTGCCTTCCTGCCTTCCCTCCATCTCTCCTTCCTTAATCCTTCCTTCTTTCCTCCTCCCCCCTTCCTCCTTTCCTTCCCTCTCCCTCCCTCCCTTCCTCCTTCTCTCCCTCCTTCCTTCAATCTTTCCTTCCTTCCCTCCTTCCTTCAATCCTTCCTTCAATCCTTCCTTCTTTCCTCCCTCCCTTCCCTTCCCTCCCTCCTCCCTCCCTCCTTCCTTCAATCTTTCCTCTCTCCCTCCCTTCCCTCCCTCCCTCCTTCAGTCTTTCCTGCCTTCCTTCCTGCCTGCCTTCCTCCCTTCCTGCCTGCCTTCCTTTCCCCCTCCCTACTTCCTTCAATCTTCCCTTCCTTCCTTCCTGCCTCCCTCCCTCCCACATTCCCTGCCTTCCTGCCTTCCCTCCATCTCTCCTTCCTTAATCCTTCCTTCTTTCCTCCTCCCCCCTTCCTCCTTTCCTTCCCTCTCCCTCCCTCCCTTCCTCCTTCTCTCCCTCCTTCCTTCAATCTTTCCTTCCTTCCCTCCTTCCTTCAATCCTTCCTTCAATCCTTCCTTCTTTCCTCCCTCCCTTCCCTTCCCTCCCTCCTCCCTCCCTCCTTCCTTCAATCTTTCCTCTCTCCCTCCCTTCCCTCCCTCCCTCCTTCCTTCAATCCTTCCTTCCTTCTTTCCTCTCTCCCCTCCCCTTCCTTCCTTCCTTGGTCTGTCCTTCACCCCATAAGAAGTTACAGATTTCAGAATTAATATCTGGTTTAGACTCCCTGCTTTTCAGGCTTTTTGAGAAGGAACCTAGACTCTCCCTTTGCTTACTACTTCTTAGATTCTTTTTTTTTCCCTTTTGCAGAAGTTTGTCTTCATTCTTTTGTGGCTTGTCCTTTCCTTTGGCTGGTCCTTTCTAGCTGAATTCCTAAATTTTGGCCTCCGTTGTGCTCCTAAGTCGTGGACTCTCAGTACAGAATACGCCCTCTCTGTGTATATATTTTTGTGTTTCCGTGTGTATAGAAGAAAGAGAGAGGTGTGCCAGTTGAAAATGGTACTCTTTATGAGTGTCTTTATTTTGGCTTTGTTCCACAACGTACTACAAGGGGCTTCCTGATGACAGCATGGAAACAATAGCTGGTCAAAAATGTGGCAGCAAGACTGTTCACCATGATGCAATGAGATGTATGCTATTGCTTTACACTCCACAAGTGTCTTTGCTTGTATTTCTGGCCTTAGTTTAAAATGTTGAAATTAAACATTTAACCAGAGCTGTCTCTCTTCATACATGCTGTCCAAATTGTCTTCAGAATACCATCAGATATTTAATGCATTTATTATTAAAAGATGTCACAGTATTTTAAGTTTAGTAAATGTCAATAAATGTATAAAGATTATTTATGCATTTCTGAGGAGTTAAAGGTATTAGGGATATCTTCAGATGGTCCAACTCAGACACCCTCCCAAAAGGTGAGATGGAGACCATGATGACACTTGTCCTAGAGAGACTTATCTGGCATAAATGATCACTTTGGAGCCAGAATAAGTTGCCTGTGCAAATAAACAAGGCTTCATCTTTGTTTTTGCTTTTGTTTTAATCTACTGTTTAGCTCTTTCTATGGCACAGATTTATTCAGGCTTTCTTGTGTATTTGTGTCTTAATGTTTAGAGAGGGTATGTTATGTTGCGCTATCTGATGTTGTATAAGTTTAAGCTGCATTCACTGAACTGCCCAGACAAAATGTAGCTATTGGCTGTTACAGAGAGAAATAAAAATAGAAAAAGAAAAAGAAAAAAAGAAAAGAAAGAGAGAGCTTCACACCTGACTTTCCTATAACCTCATTGCCTTATTCTGATCCAGGGCTTCCCAACAGAGCCTTTTCCTCACCACTCAGCAGTTTTTCTAGCAATCAACAATAAAGTCAGTTTCTCTCCTAGGACGGCTGGCTTCCTTTTGCGTTTTGTTTTACTGATCACCCTCGTCCCTCTCTTTCATCAGCTGCTTGGCTAGGAACCAATTTAGGAATAGGGTCTCACCATGCCCCCTTCCCCACCCCCCATGGCTTTCATTTGGATCCTGTCCCAAAGGGGCTTTTCCAAAAGGCAACTGACCTTTCTTGGTTTTGTCTAAGTTGCTTTTTTGGAAAAGCACCTTTGGGACAACCTGGATGATTGAGAATCTCAGAATAGAATGGAATAGAATTAAAACAAATTAGAAGAGAAGAGAAGAGAATATGGAAAACAAATTAATAGAATAGAATAGAATAGAATAGAATAGAATAGAATAGAATAGAATAGAATAGAATAGAATTAAAACAAATTAGAAGAGAAGAGAAGAGAAGAGAAGAGAAGAGAAGAGAAGAGAAGAGAAGAGAAGAGAAGAGAATATGGAAAACAAATTAATAGAATAGAATAGAATAGAATAGAATAGAATAGAATAGAATAGAATAGAATAGAATAGAATAGAATAGAATAGAATAGAATAACGGAGTTGGAAGGGACCTTGGAGGTCTTCTAGTCCAACCCCCTGCTTAGGCAGGAAACCCTACACCATTTCATACAAACTGTTATGCAATCGCTTCTTAAAAACTTCCAGCGTTTACAACATCTGGAGGCAAGTTGTTCCACTGATTAATTGTTCTGACTGTCAGGAAATTTCCCCTTAGTTCTAAGTTGCGTCTCTCCTTGATTACTTTCCACCCGTTGCTTCCTGTCCTGCCCCCTACCCCCTCAGGTGCTTTGGAGAAGAGCTTGACTCCCTCTTCTTTGTGGCAGCCCCTGAGGTATTGGAACACTGCTATCATGTCACCCCGAGTCCTTCTTTTCATCAAATCATGTTGGCAACCTTGGATCCAGTGGTGGGTTGCTACTGGTTCGATTCGGAATGGGCAAACCAGTAGCAGCAGCGGCGGGAGGCTCCGCCCACCTGGCCAGACATCTTTGCGCATGCTACCAAGTGAACCGGTAGCAGCCTAAATCGAAACCTACTATTGCTTGTATCTCTTCTGGTCACACAGTTGTCTGCTCATAACACTTTCCTTTCTGTCTGGACTATTGTAATGCTCTCTACATGGGGCTCCCCTTGAGGAGCACCCGGAGGCTCCAACTGGCGCAGAGTGCGGCCGTGCAGGTGGTAATGGGAGCGACATGGTGTTCCCATGTAACACCCCTCCTGCACGAGCTGCACTGGCTCCCAGTGGTCTTCCGGGTGCGCTTCAAGGTTTTGGTTACCACCTTTAAAGCGCTCCATGGCTCAGGACCTGGGTACTTGCGGGACTGCCTGCTACCACCCATAGCCTCCCACCGGCCGGTACGCTCCCATAGAGAGGGGCTCCTCCGGGTGCCGTCGGCCAAACAATGCCGACTGGTGGCCCCCAGGGGGAGAGCCTTCTCTGTGGGGGCACCTACTATCTGGAACGAGCTCCCCCCAGAGATACGGAGTATCCCGGATCTGCGTACCTTCCGCCACGCTTTAAAGACCTTTTTATTTCACCAGGCGGGCCTGGCCTAATTTTCTCCCTCTTTTATAAAAGATTTTTAATTTTTAATATTTTTTAGTATTTTATATATTTAAATTTTAAAATTGGTTTTAAATTGATTGGGGTTTTAATTTGTCTGGGCCAAAACTATTTAATTTGATTTTAATTCCACTTTTAAATTTTGTATGTATGTATTTTATTGTTTGGCTGTGCACCGCCCTGAGTCCTTCGGGAGTAGGGCGGTATAGAAATCAAATAAAATTAAAATGAAAGGAAAAATGTCTCAGCTGGATGTCTAATCGATGATCTCTATTGTCCTGCCCAGTTTGAGAGCCTCCAAAAGTTTTTGATTACAGAGATGTAAGACCTTGGCGAAAATAACTGAAGGTCTTCGAAAGAGACTCACTCTCATTCCCTCCTCCTCCTCTTCTCCATAGCTTTTCTAACATATCTCCCCCCACATAAAAAAAAAAAAAAAAAAAAAAAAAAACTCACCCTTTTTTGCAGCAAACCAGTGTAACCTTTGGAGAAATCCATGGTCGGGTTACTAAACATCCCTCACTCCCCAAATTCCTCTTTTTTTAAATATATATATATATATATATTCAACATGATAAATATTTATTTATTTATTTATTTTATTTTAATTTGATTTATATGCTGCCTTTCTCCGGAGACTCAGGGCGGCTTACAATGCATTAAGCAATAGTCTTCATACTTTTGTATATTTATACAAAGTCAGTTTATTGCCCCCACAAACTGGGTCCTCATTTAACCTACCTTAGAAAGGATGGAAGGCTGAGTCAACCTTGAGCCTGGTAAGATTCGAACCTGCAGTAATTGCAGGCAGCTGTGTTAATAACAGGGTGCTTTAGACCACTGTACTACCAAGGCCCATAATAAATAAACAAATGAATTGGTGGCATCTGCGGCAGCTGTAGTGAGATTTGACAAGCTACCTTTTTTTTTTCTATTGCCCTTAAAACACCTGTGAAATATTAATATAACACTAGGGAGGAAACTTGTAATCTTTAGGAGATAAAACCTCTTTTTAATTTCTACAAGCCTGGCAAAGTGTTGTGAGAGGCTGTTTGTTGAAGGTAGGATATCACTGGAAGGAATGTGATCCCAATAAAGGAGAATATTTGTAGCTCAGGGTTGAAATGAGGTGCTCTCATTTCAACCCTGGTGCCCTCTTTGGTTGTTTTCTTGTAGACGTTTCATTACCAAACTAGGCATCATCATCAGTGCTAGGTAATGAAACGTCTGCAAGAAAACTGGTGGCTGCAAACGTCTGCAAGGGCCTGGTGGCTCAGCAGACTGATAGCATTGTGATTAATACCAGCTGTCTGCAATTACTGTAAATTCTAATCTCCCCAGGCTCAAGGTTGACTCAGCCTTCCATCCTTTCTAAGGTAGGTAAATTGAAGACCCAGATTGTGGGGGCAATAAACTGACTTTGTATAAATATACAAAAGTATGAAGGCTATTGCTTAACACATTGTAAGCCGCCCTGAGTCTCCGGAGAAGGGCGGCATATAAATCAATTTTTTTTAAAAAAAAAAAACTGTTCTGACCTAGGCTCTCTTAACAAGCAGGAGGCAGGAATTGATCCCTGCAAAACCTCTTTTATTTACACCACTGTGAATTACGTTCATTCACAGTCAGCAAGGTTTCTCCAAACATTTTTTCGAAGGAATATTTCTCAACACACTATCTCATTTGGCAAACTGCCACATAACTTGTTTCCAACCGCAGTACAAGGCCAAACTTGGCACAGAGTCTCTCAAAGTCACAGAAAGAACAAATTGTTTCCTGAAAAGCTTACTCCCAGTTTCCTCCTCTTTTATTTCCTATGGGAGGGGCCAATCACCTCCAAGGTATGACTTTACTCCTGAGTCGACCCTGCTTTCTGAGTTGTTCTTGTTTTCTGACAGCTCTGCGCATGCGCAAACTGGGAACGGGCTCCAGCTGTTCCTCTGCCTCACTGCTGTCTAGCTCCCTCTCTGCCTCTGATGCAGAGCCCTCGTCCGAGGTTTCTCCAGCCCCCAGGACTGGCCCAAGTTCCTCCCCAACCTCCTCACTGTCTGACTCTGCTGCCAGATCCTGGGACTTGAGATTCTTAAGATCTAAGATGGCTAGATGGAATGCTCTGCAAAGTCAAGGGTGGTCAACCAGATGTCCACACAGCTGAGGATTCCTTGGTGCTCCCTGAGCTTGCTTCTTTTCTTGCAGACATTTCGTTATCCAAATGTTCAAAGAAGAGCAACTAAGATGATCAAAGGTCTGGAGACTAAAACATACAAAGAACAACAGCAGGATTTGGGTTTGGCTAGTTTAAAGAAAAGAAGAATTAGGGGCGACATGATAGCAGTATTCCAGTATTTGAGGGGCTGCCACAAAGAAGAAAGGGTCAAATTATTCTCCAAAGCACCAAAGGGCAGGATAAGAAATCATGGTTGGAAACTAATTAAAGAGAGAAGCAACCTGGAATTAAGGAGAAACTTTCTAACAGTGAGGACAACTAACCAGTGGAACAGAAGTTGCCTTCAGAAATCCTGGGCGCTCCATCACTGGAGGTTTTTAAGAAGTGACTACACAGTCACTTATCTGAAATAGTATAGGTGTCAGGTTCTGACGTCGTCTCAAATAAATTGCATTTCAAACAAAGTCTTTGATGAAAAACTTCTATTTATTAAGCACAACATTCTAACTCCAACTCCATCGTAGCCAACACTGACTTCCTGACCCAAAAACCTCCCTTTCCTTTCCCCACTCCTCTGCACTCATTGGCCATCTTCCAAGTCACTCTACCCCAATCTACTGCTCCAGCTCAAAGGAATTTCCCCCCTCCCATCCCATCTCCTAGGGGATATTATCTCCAGGGAAAATAAGTAGGTGAAAAGTCAAACGTCCCTTTCCAGACGCCTCCGCTTCTCCTTCTTATGTTAGCACTAGAGTAAATGCAGCTTGAAGTGCTGACATCAGGCTCTCCTGCTTGAGCAGGGGGGTGGACTAGAAGACCTCCAGGTCCCTTCCAACCAGGGGTGGGCGAACCGGTAGTTGCGCCCTGCGGGTGGGCCTAGCCACCCACCCTGGTGCCATGCCGTCCTATTTAACCGCATTTTTTAAGCTGTGCACATGCGTGCAAGCTGCGCGCATGAGCAAAGGACATGCACATGCATGGAAGGCCATGCGCATGTGCAGAAGGCACACGCTCACATTTTCGGTGCTGGGCGAACCAGTTGTTAATTCATGTGCCGCCCACCTCTGCTTCTAACTCTATAGCCTCTCACCGACCAGTACGCTCCCATAGAGAGGGGCTTCTCAGGGTGCCGTCGGCCAAACAGTGTCGACTGGCGGCCCCCAGGGGGAGAGCCTTCTCTGTGGGGGCACCTACCATCTGGAACGAGCTCCCCCCAGAGATACGGAGGATCCCGGATCTGCGCACATTTCGTCGTGCTCTCAAAACATTTTTATTTCAGCAGGCTGGCCTGGTCTAACTCTCCCTTTTAAATTTTTAAATCATTTAATCTGTTTTACAAATTGGATGTTTTATATTTGTTTTCAGCCAAAATATTTAATAATTTTAATGGATTTTTAATGTTTGTATTATCTATATTTTATCTTGGCTGTTCACCACCCTGAGTCCCCCAGGAGTAGGGCAGTATATAAATTTGATAAATAAATAAATAAATATTCTAATCTATTCTAAAGTGATGAGGTTACTTAGTTTGGGTAACCCTGAAAACATCTACGAGACAACAGCCGAGTTCAGAGGCATCGAGGATTTCTCATTTCAACCCCAAGTTGCGAATCCTTTCCTTTATTGGTCCACGCAGCTCTTTCACCCAGCCTGCAGCCTTCAGCAAGCACCTGGCTCTCTAAAGAAATTTAAATGAGAAGGAATCTGGATCTCTTCCAGCAAAGGACGTTTCCATCATCGTTAAAAGAAATCAACAACAACCAAAAATAAATAAATAAATGGATGGTATTTCCGCCTCAGTAAAAATAAACACACTTGGAGCCAGAATTAGTCAAGCTTAAAGCAGACCTAAAGAAAAGTTAAGGCATGCCTAATTAAGTTCAGTGTGCATTCTAAGCATGACTGAACCCTATCATGACACAGAGAGAAGAAAAGGGCATTTTAGTGGAAGTAGGTAAGAGGAACATAAAGGAGATGGACCAAACATGCCCCCCTTCTCTAAATTAAAAAGGTAAAGGTTCCCCTCGCACATATGTACTAGTCGTTCCCGACTCTAGGGGGTGGTGCTCGTCTCCGTTTCAAAGCCGAAGAGCCAGTGCTGTCCGAAGACGTCTCCATGGTCATGTGGCAGCCATGACTCAACACAGAAGGTGCACGGAATCCCACCAAAGGTGGTCCCTATTTTTCTACTTGCATTTTTTACGTGCTTTCGAACTGCAATGTTGGCAGAAGCTGGGACAAGTAACGGGAGCTCACCCCGTTACGCGGCACTAGGGATTTGAACCGCTGAACTGCCGACCTTGCGATCGACAAGCTCAGCGTCTTAGCCCCTGTGCCACCGCGTCCCTTTCTCTAAATTAGGAAAGTTATAAATTGTGCTTTATGTATTTTTTTTTTTTTAATCAAAATAGATGTCTTTGCATTTTGGCAAAACTGCTCAATTCTAATTAAGAAGGAATGGCTTCTAGTCAAATATTATACTCTATTCAAACTTCAATTTACTGATATCATTAATGTGCAGTTTCATATCCTGTGTTCCAGAAGGGATATATCTCTTTCTCACATGGGCAGAATTAATAAAAGTAGGTGGTTTCTTTTTCGTGTGGCATCTGACTTTTTTTTTTTTTTAAAAAAAAAAAACAACATTCTGAAATGAAACATCTTCGCAATACCTTCCAGAAGGATATACTGTACAACTCAAAAAGTAATTCTCCTCGTAGTTCTGATTTTGATGATCTCGTTCTCACCTGACAGATGTATTAAAGTGCCATTAAAATGAATATTTGAGGTGCAAATAAGATGCATTTGGAAACTCACAGACAGACACGTATTTGAGATAAGGTATTTTTTTTTAAAATGGAAAGTTGACAGTGCTATATGGTATATTGAATTTTATTTTTTGGGAGGGTGGGAATGCTGCAGTATAATATCGGATCGTCATTTTTATGCAGAATGGTTCCTTGAGTTTTTAGTAATCCAACTTTGCTCCCAGATTAAAGATACCCATGTTCAATTGGAGACTTGGCATTTCATCCCAATCTCTTAAAATAGGTTGGTGCTCTCCCAGGGATAAATTGATGCCCTTCCGACTGTATTTCTCGAAGAAATTTTGGCTAAGGTGTTTGCCCCTATGGTGAAGAGACTATTGAAACATTGAAATAAATATTCTTTCTTTCTTTCTTTCTTTCTTTAATTCTTCCTTCCTTCCTTCCTTCCTTCCTTCCTTCCTTCCTTCCTTCCTTCCTTCCTTTCTCTCTCTCTTCCCTTTCTTTCTTTGTCTCTCTGTCTGTCTTTCTGTCTCTCTTTGTCTCTCTCTCTCTCTCTCTTTCTTTTCTTCCTTCCTTCCTCTCTCTCTTCCCTTTCTCTCTCTCTCTGTCTCTTTCTTTCTTTCGTTCTCTCTGTGTGTCTCTTTCTTTCTCTCTCTCTCTCTCTTTCCTTCCTTCCTTCCTTCTCTCCCTCTTCCCTTTCTCTCTCTGTGTGTCTTCTTCTTTCTTTCTTTCTTTTTCATTCTTCCTTCCTTCCACCTACTATCTATCTATCTATCTATCTATCTATCTATCTATCTATCTATCTATCTATATGTTACTAATAAATCTTTGAGAAAATAGAAACAAGGTAAAACACAATGCATGATTAAAAACAAAGAAACCCATAATACAGTGTAAAGTAGAAGCTGAGAATAATCAAATATCATGCAATCAATTTAGCTATTTATCCTGGTGCACAGTCAGAGTGAATAAGCCACATTTAAGCAAATTTCATGGTCAATAGCACCAACTTTACTCACACTCCTTATTTTCGGAGATTTGTCACTCCATTACTCTGTTTAGAGATAAATTCTGGTATGTCATATGCAAAATGTACAGTTTGCTGATATATAGGTATAGATATAACATAAATATAGATATAGATAATATACAGTAGATGACACAGGTACTGTATATTATCTCCTGTTGAGTTGTGTTACGTATCGGTCTTTCCCTACATTTGATTTGACAACTATTATAAATGAAAATATGGAAGTAAAAAGGCATGGTTTAGTGAAGAGAAGGGTTAGAAAAGTGATATGGCTTTGGAAACAGATGAGTATCTGTTTCAGATAGACAGACAACCCACTTAGGAGAAAGGAGTTAGGAGTAATGACTCTTAATAACTCTCTGGCTACTCTCCTAACAAACCTACTGTTGAACCCAAAATTGATGTGTGTAGCCATTTTATTTAGCTTTATATTATACTCATTTATTCCTTTTTCTTTCTCTTTGTTTTGTAAGGGTTTTTTTTTCAGACTCCCCACATTTTTAAGGTGGGAGGAGGGAATAGATAGTGAGGATTGTTTTGGCTTCTTCTTTCCCATGGAAATGGAGGCTGTCCTTGCTGGAGGTGGAGTTTGAAGACACCGGGCAACGTGGATTTTGCTTTTATTGGGGAATGTGACTTTTGTGGGATGTTTCTAATTTTCAATATTATGTGGTGTCATTCCGGTTTGTGTCAGATCCAGAATGACAACAGACTTTGCCAGTTTGATGCCTCCCTAAATAAAAGAAATTTGTTTTGGAAGATGGACTTTGCCTATTTCTTTTTTGAATGGTTTTCATCACTTGGAAACCTGACACCTATTTAGAAAGGAAACCACCTGGACAACATATATGGAGTCATGAGTGTTGTGGTCCGCCCGCAGCCGGCAGAGCTGGCAGCGGAGTCGGACAGCGATGAAGCTGAGGAAGAACATGGGCCAGTCTTGGAGGCTGGGGAAGGCCCGGATGAGGGTTCTGCATCGGAGGCAGAGATGGGGCCAGGGCCATCGGGGAGCGATGCGCGGACTCCGGAGCCTCCAGAGTCAGACAGCAGAGAGGCAGAGGAACAGGAGGAGCCTGTTCCTAATGCACGCATGAGAAGAGCTGCCAGAAGTCAGGAGCAGATAAAGCAGAAAGGATGACTCGGGAGTAGGGCCAAGAGATGATTGGCCCCTCCCATAAGGCTTAAAAGATGAGCAATGGCTCTTGGCCTCTTTGCCGGAAAACAACGTTGAGAGATTTGCTTCTTGTTTCACTGTATTCATTTCTTGTTGGCGTCTTCTGCTTCTGAACTTTTGCCAAGAAATACCTTTGGCACTTTGCCTAAATATCCCAAGGTCAGTGATAAACTGAGGAATGGTGTTTTGAAGAATTTGCTTTCATTTAGTTTGGACTATGCTGAGAATGAGTTAATTCTCAGTTGTTCTAATGAAGTCTGTTTGTTTTTGAACTGTTTGTATTTAATACTAACTACTTGGGCCTTGGTCACAACAATGAGACATGGACTAAGGGGAAACATGGCAGCAGGGTTCCAATATCTGAGGGCCTGTCATAGAGAGGAGGGGGTTAGGATTAGGATATGATTTTTAACTTTTAAGTACTTCCAATTTATGTCTCCTTTATTGCAATAACTCCCTTTTTAAAAAAAGTTTTGTAAGGTCCCAAAATACACTTGAGTCACCAGAATGCCAAAGAGAGAGATACTCAAGACAAGGCTTGCAAAAAAAAAAAAAAAAACAGATTTTATTTATGGCCAAAAACAAAATACTGGGTGGAACTTTATTCAGAACATACAGATACAATGCATGCGAGGAGATGGCCACACCTTGGGGAAGGTATGGCGTCCTTTTATACCCTCAGAGACGTCAGCTTAGTACCCAACTCTGGCCTCCCAATCCAGGCCCGTGCATTCCCTGCCCTGCCCTGCCTTGATGATACAGTGGTCTACGCACCCTGTTATTAACCCAGCTGCCTGCAATTTACTGCTGGTTCGAATCTCTCCAAGGCTCAAGGTTGACTCAGCCTTCCATCCTTTCTAAGGTAGGTGAAATGAGGACCCAGTTTGTGGGGGCAATAAACTGACTTTGTATAAATATACAAAAGAATGAAGGCTATTGCTTAACGCATTGTAAGCCACCCTGAGTCTCCGGAGAAGGGCGGCATATAAATCAATTTTTTTTTAAAAAAGGCGGGGGGGAATAGAAACTTCCCAATTAGTCATCTTGAGCATTTCTTTGTTTACTCAATTGGCCACTTAGGCCCCCTGGTCCTGGAAAGTAGGAGTCTATCCAGATCAACATAAATTAAGACTGAGATATGTACCATGCTCTTAGATGGCACAAGAAAAAAACAGGGAGAAGATTGATATGGGTTCAGGTCAAATGGCAGGGACATATGTTTGACAAATACCAGATACATTACAGGCCTAATAACAGAATATGTTTGTTACAGGAGATACAAATATAAATGCATAATATGTGTATTACAGGAACCTAATGGTTACAGAATCTAGTATACCAGTATATCATATCCTAGCATTATTTATTATATCCTTATTATTGTTTCCCTTCAGTTTGATTCTGTATTTTGTGTTTTAAATTATCCTGCACCTGACTGTAGGTTTCTGGAAACCCAAGTAAGATTATAAATCTAATAAAGAATTTTAGCCTCCAGTCCCCTAATCATCTTTGTTGCTCTTCTCTGAACTCTTTCTAGAGTCTCAACATTTTTTTTTTTTATATTGTGGTGACCAAAACTGGATGTACAGCTTATGATAGAACTAAGATGAAACAATTCATGTATTTATAATTTTAAATTACTTTGAAAGTACTCCACTCATCAGGATCATTAAGAAAGGAGTTATTTTTGCCATTCAATTATATTTTACTCCCTCTCTTTCTCTCTCAATATCTTTCCTTCTGTCCATGTCAAAAATAACGGGAAGGCCTTTGTTAAAAATGGAAGAAGTTTACTTTTATCTTCATAAAAGCTTTGAAATTCAGATTTTTTTTTCTTTTCCATCCTGAACTAGGAAATATAATTAATTGCATGGGAGGTATATATGATTAATCATGTGTTAAAGGTTTCTTTTGCTTTTTTTCCCCGCTTCCAAATATTTCATGATGATTAGAATTGATACCGGAAATTTAATTTCTCCCTAAAAATTTGACTGACCTTTAAAAGTAGTTGAATTGCCAACTCACCGTTTTTAACTT
This sequence comes from Arizona elegans, assembly GCA_022577455.1. NCBI lineage: Eukaryota > Metazoa > Chordata > Lepidosauria > Squamata > Colubridae > Arizona > Arizona elegans. The sequence continues at coordinate 6,291,368 of JAKOOJ010000032.1, read as the reverse complement.
TTGCAAATCTGTCAACTTCATTTTATGGAATGAGGGAAGTTTCTTTAAAGAATTCCATGCACACCCAGAAATATGTCATTTGGCATACATTTCCCCCAATATCTGTTTGGGCTTGTAAATTGTCTCCAATATATTCTATTTTTTCTAAATGTTTTCCCCTCTAACATCATGAATTTTATATTAAGTTCTTGAATGTATGTAATACTTGACGTTCAACCACAATTGAGCTGAAAATTTCTCCTGCTATGCAAGACAGTTGTTAAGTGAGCTTGTCCCCATTGTATGACCTTTCATGTTGTTAAGTGAATCATTGAAGTTAAGTTAGTAATGCCATTGTTTAAATGAATCTGGCTTCTCCATTGACTTTGCTTGTCAGGTAGTCACATGACTCCATAACATTGCAATCCTAGTAAATACATTCCAGTTGAATAATCACCTGCCTTTTGATCATGTGACCCTGGGGATGTTGCAATGGTCATAAGTGTGAAAAATGGTCATAAGTCACTATTTTTAGTGCCGTTGTAACTTTGGACAGTCACTAAACGAACTATTGTAAGTTGAGGACTACTTGTATCTACATGTTCGAACTAATATGTCCCTAACATACAAGTAGTTATTGTTAGCAAACTGCCAGGTGTTGTGGCCTGTTGGCTTCTGGCCCCTCCAACAACCAAATCAGAGGAGGAAGAGGTGTGGGAGTCAGTGTCAGCATCAGGGCAACCTGAGCTCCGAGGGGGAAGAGGGAATCGAGCTGGCAGAGAGAGAGAGAGAGAGAGCTGGCAGAGCCTGGTCCATCCATCAGCCCTCAGATGGAGACTCAACAGCCCCCAGGTCTGGAGGTGGCTGATGAGGAAGAGGAGGAACAGCTGGGTCCAGTGCCTGATGCGCAGATGTGCAGAAGGCAAAGGAGAGGAGAGCAGTGGAAATCCATGGGCTGGTCCTTGGGATGGAAAAGCCACCACTGCTAGCGAAGCCCCACCCTAGCTCTGGGGATAAAAGGCAGGGGGCAGAGATGACTAGAAGTGGCAGACAACTAGTCATCTTCCAACTGGATGGACTTGTTAGCCTGTGTTGAGAGAGAAACTTTTTGCCGGGGCTGCCGGCGCTCCTAATAAAGGAATCTTTGAGTTCACTTCAGAGGGTTTGTCATGTTTGGGGAGCTGGGTCAGCACACAAGGTTTCATTCATAAAACGGTAAAAAAAATAATAATGAAATGTTAAATCAATTTCCGTTCTTGCGTTAGGTCAAAAATATGAAATTCAATAAGCTTGCATTTGGAGGTGATCTAAACGAATGTGTTCCCCATCTCTCCTGATTAAAAGTGATTTTTAGAGATTATCCAATGAGGTTTAAAATCTAGGCATACGCTATCGAATATGCTTCCAATGTAATATTTTCACGTATTGAGCTCTGTAAGAAGGGTGCAAATAATTCCTGCATCTTGTGCTGCAGACTGAAAAACTGAGGAAAGGGAAGGGAAGGAAGCGTTCATTTCAGAGGTGGCATTCAGCCAGTTCAGACCGATTTGAGCGAACTGATAGCGGCGAACGCAGTTAGGCCTGCCCATAATACTGTCCTATTTAGCCACGTTTTTAAGGCCGGACGTATGTGTGGAAGGCACATGTGTGAGCAAAGCGCATATGCGGAAGGCCGGGTGCATGCACGGAAGGTGCACATGTGCGAAGCAAGTGTGTGCACGCACGGCAAACTGTGTGAAACCCATGTCTGGTTCATTTCATGTTTGATGCACAAGATTTTGAGGAACATTCCTTCCCCTCCTCGAGCAACTGTTGATCATCAGAAGTTTCAGTTATTGAACTGTTTAGAAATGTGGTCTCCGTGTGCAATTATGTATGTTTAATCTTCCTAAGGATTAAGACGTTGGGGATTTGTTTTCTTTTCTGAAGTTAAGTAATTGAGTTCAATGTAAACAAATTCACTGCACAGTACGATATATGAGAACTAATTGGATAAATTAGGAGTGATGAATTTCTCCATTTTTTTTATTTTTTTACTTGAGAGCATTAGTGTGGAAAAAATAGGAAGAGGGAGGTTTGCATATGCTGCTTTGAGGTGTGCAGAAAATAAGTCATAATATATAAGCAGTCCTCGACCTATGACCGTAAGGGAGCCCCAAATTTATGTTGCTAAGCAAGATGGCTGTTAAGTGAATTTTGCCCTAATTTATGACCTTCCTTGACACACTTGTGAAGTGATTCTCTGCCGTTAAGTTAGTAACATGGTTGTTAAGTGAGTCTGGCTTCCGACTTTGCTTGTTGGCAGGTGTTGTGACCAAGGCCCAAATCAGATTACCAAACACAATTCAGTCCTGAACAAACTTATTTTATTATTTATTTATTTATTTATTTATTTATTTATTTATTTAATTTGTATACCGCCCTTCTCCCAGAGGGACTCAGGGCGGTGAACAGCCAAAATTAAAAAACATGCAAATACAAATACAAAAGTTAAGATAATTAAAAGAATTAAATCATTGGCTACCCAATTTAAAACCCCAAATCCATAAAATTTAAAATCCCAATTAAAAACCATTTAGGCTAGGCCGGCTTGATGAAATAAAAACGTCTTCAGGGCTTTACGGAAGGTCCGGAGGTCCGGGATCAATCGTATTCCAGGAGGCAGCTCATTCCACAGGGCGGGTGCCCCCACAGAGAAGGCTCGCCCCCTGGGGGCCGCCAGCCGACATTGCCTGACCGACGGCACCCCGAGGAGGCCCTCTCTGTGGGAGCGTATTGGCCGGTGGGAGGTTATCGGTAGCAGCAGGCGGTCTCTCAAATACCCTGGCCCTAAGCCATGGAGCGCTTTAAAGATGAGAACCAACACCTTAAAGCGCACCCAGAAGACCACCGGGAGCCAATGCAGCTCGCGCAGGAGAATTAAAACAGCTGAGAATTAATTCATTCTCATCTTAGTCCAAAACAAATTCTTTGGCCTTATCACCAACTTTTGATGTCTTTGGCAACCTGCCAAAAGCTTTTCTTGGCAAAAACCCCACAAAGTTCAAGAGATGCTGACAAGAAGCATTGAAATCAACATTGCTGTTCTACAAAGAACCCAACGGCTCGTTGCTGTCATCTCTTTTTTGTTCTGTTAGAATAGAATAGAATAGAATAGAATAGAATAGAGTAGAGTAGAGTAGAGTAGAGTAGAGTAGAGTAGAGTAGAGTAGAGTAGAGTAGAATAGAATAGAATAGAATAGAATAGAATAGAATAGAATAGAATAGAATAGAATTTTATTGGCCAAGTGTGATTGGACACAAGGAATTTGTCTTTGGTGCATACACTCTCAGTGTACATAAAAGAAAAGATATATTCGTCAAGAATCATAAGGTATAACACTTAATCTATAGTCATAGATAGATAGATAGATAGATAGATAGATAGATAGATAGATAGATAGATAGATAAATATGGTTAGGTTAGGTTAGGTTAGGTTAGGTTAGGTTAGGTTAGGTTAGGTTAGGTTAGGTTAGGTTAGGTTAGGTTAGGTAGGTTAGAACAGAACAGAACAGAACAGAACAGAACAGAACAGAATAGAATAGAATTTTATTGGCCAAGTGTGATTGGACACACGTGGAATTTGTCTTGGTGCCCACACTCTCAGAGTACATAAAAGAAAAGATACATTTATCAAGAATCATAAGGTACAACATTTAATGATAGTCATAGGGAACAAATAAGCGATCAAACCATATCAGGAAACAGTCAATATAAATTGTAAGGATACCAGCAACAAAATTACAGTCATGCAGTCAGAAAGTGGGAGGAGATGGGTGATAGGAACGATGAGAAGATTAATAGTAAGTGCAGACTTAGTAAATAGTTTGACAGTGTTGAGGGAATTATTTGCTTAGCAGAGTGATGACGTTCGGGGAAAAACTGTCCTTGTGTCTAGTTGTTCTGGTGTGCAGTGCTCTATAGCGTCGTTTTGAGGGTAGGAGTTGAAACAGTTTATGTCCAGGATGTGAGGGGTCTGTAGATATTTTCATAGCCCTCTTTTTGACTCGTGCAGTAGTGCACTGAAAGAAAAAGAATACCTTCAGGTTGTGTGTGACTTATCCATTGCCGTTATTTTCTCCCAAGATGCTTTTCAACGGCACTGGATGTCAAGCCTGAATTTGATTGGGTGGTCATTTAGATGATCTGGTGTTCGCTCATCTAAATATTTTTTCTCACATGATCCCACTTAGCTTCCTATGCAAAGAAAATGTTGTAGGTGCCATAATCTGATAAACTGCTTAGTAAGAAAATGCATTTTAGTTTTCCCTTTCTGTGGGTTGAGGTGCCCATCCCACAGCGCAGTTTATCCATTGTTGTAAATTTATGTCCGCTTCCTTTGCAGTCATTCTAGTGTACACAATTTATGAAACAGTGTATGAGTCTAAACACATATTTCTGTCAGAGGTTCAGCCTTGAGACAAAGCAGAGCTGATGTATCGTATTTCATTGGTTCAACAAAAAAGGAATTTCCCATTAGCAATGGGATTTAAAAAGAAAATCCCCTTTCAATGGTCTTTCATTCACTTTACTCTGAGCACATTCTTCATCTCATACATAAACGGAGGCCAATATGGTGCAGTAGTATTGGGATAGGTCCTGGGAACTTTGTAAATTTACTGTCCTCTGTCTTGGAAACTCACTAGGTAACTTTTGTCCAATCACTCTCTCTCAATGTAACCTATTTCATGATGTTTGTGGAGATTCTCAATCATCCAGGTCATGGTTGTCCCAAAACAATGGTGAAATCCAATTTTTTTTTTACTAGCGGTTCTGTGGGTGTGGATTGGTGGGCATGGTGTGGCTTGGTGGGCGTAGCTTGGTGGGCATGGCAGAGGAAGGATAATGCAAAATCCCAATTCCCACCCCACTCCTGGGGGAAGGATATGGCAAAATCTCCATTCCCACCCCATTCTGGGGCCAGCCAGAGGTGGTATTTGCCAGTTCTGCAAACTACTCAAAACTACTCAAAATTTCTGCTACCAGTTCTCCGAACTGCTCAAAATTTCCACTACCAGTTCTCCAGAACCTGGTGGATTTCACCCCTGTCCCAAAGGTATGAAAAGCATATGTGGGGCCATTTCACAATGATGATGTTTTGAGGTTAGCATGATAGATATATACATTAGGTGGAATTCTGGATAAAAAGCTTTTGCTATGCAGAGAAAGTAAAGATTTCGTTGGCTGTCTGCAAAATACATTGGCGGAGGATGAGTTTTAATCCTTCTTTGTTCTGACTACCTTACAGTAGTGACCAAAATTGTGGAAACCTTTTGGGAAAAGTGTATTTTCTAAAACTAGCTAATAGCACCAGTTTTTTTTTTTTTTGTTTTTGGAGTAGTACCATAAAATTATATATCAATGGAAAGATAATTTAATCAAGAATGTAATGCAATAACTTTTATGAAGGATCTGCTATTAGAATAGCAATTACAGTATAAAAAAGAAAAGTGAAAGACATAGAAAAAATGAGATATACAAAAATGATCACCATAGAAAAAAAATGAGATATACAAAAAATGATCACCGTGTCAGTTAATCCTTAGTTGGGTAACATTTAGCATGAATGCCGACCTTACAACGTCTTCCCATGGAATGAACCAAGTTTTTTTAGTTCTGAAGCTGTTATAATGTGAAACCAAGATTGAAGGATTGCTTCTATTAACTGGGTTTTATTGCTGGGTCACTTCTGACTTACAAGTTTCTTTAGTTGGCTCCATAGATTTTCAATTGGGTGAAGGTCTGGGCTATTTCCAGGCTATTCCAGCAGTGGAATATGATTATCTTGAAACTCCAAAAAAAAAAAAAAAGTGGTGTTATTAGCCATTAAACCTCAAAAATAAACCTCAAAAAACCTTTTGGGAAATAAAAATTTCCCAAAAGGTTTCCACAATTTTGGCCACTATTATTATTCATTAGGTGGAATTCTGGATAAAAAGCTTTTGCTACACAGAGAAAGTAAAGATTTTGGTGGCTGTCTACAAAATACATTGGCGGAGGATGGTTTTTAATCCTTCTTTGTTCTGACTAGATGATGAGTTCATCAGATTCAAATGTTTCTCTTTCTTTTTGTTTTTATCCTGCGATAATCATAGATGACTTTTTTGTGGTTATAGGGAACATTTTAAAATGTATTCATTGGTTAGCTTTGTATTCCATCTTGTTAACTTCCTGTCAACAAGGGACAGTATCCGGCCCACTTCATCAGAGCTTGAAGCTAAGCAAGCTCAGGCTGGTTAGCATTTGGATGGGAAACTATAAGAGAATAGAATCCCAGGGATTTGGCATGAACTGGGCATTCAAAAACAATCCAGGAAGAAGACTATGATCAATCATTTCCATACTATTAAGAAAACTACATGAATGTGACCACGAAGCCAGAAAGAATCAACATTTCTTCTTCCCTCTAGGAATTCAATCATTAGTTCAAGGTTTTCATGGTTAATGGAGCCTGGATCTTAAGTGCATCACCATAGCCCCTATGCTCTCCCATTTATCAATAGCTATTGTGGTGGTTATTAGTTTTTTGTCTGTCTGTCTCTATGTATCTCTAACCTAGTCTAGATGGCTTCAACCAATCTGGAATGAAAGCAAGCAAGCAAGCAAACGAATAATAAAACTGAATCCCAAGGTCCTTTGGGAACACTTCTTTAAGTATTACCGTAATTTTCAAAAAGATTCAAATATTCAGATCCTGTGTAAAAAGAGCTAAATATTTTCAGATATGAACAGATGGTGATTTATCTTTGTTGTTAGCAATATCTGTTGCTTCTTTTTATCAGGAACATTTTGACCATTAGCTAAGTTGGCTAAGAAAGATTTATGATAATGGGCACGTGATACCTTGGTCTCTTTCCATCAAATCTGCTAGAAGAGAATAACAGAGTTGGAAGGGACCTTGAGGGTCTTATAGTCCAACCCTCCACCCAAGCAGGAAACCCTATACCATTTCAGACAAACAGTTGTCCAATCTCTTCTTAAAAACTTCCAGTGTTGGAGAATTTACAACTTCTGGAGGCCATCTCCTTCCACTTACGACTGTATGACTGTAACCTTGTTGCTGGTATCCTTACAATTTATATTGACTGTTTCCTAATATGATTAGATTGCTTATTTGTTCCCTATGACTATCATTAAGTGTTGTACCTTATGATTCTTGACGAATGTATCTTTTCTTTTATGTACTCCAAGAGCGTATGCACCAAGACAAATTCCTTGAGTGTCCAATCACACTTGGCCAATAAATTCTATTCTGTTCTATTCAAATTGTTCCACTGGTTAATTCTTTTAACTGTCAGGAAATTTCTTCTTAGTTCTAGATTGTTTCTCTCCTTGATTAGTTTCTTACTATCTCTTTCTTTAATGAAAGACTTCTCTTTTGACCGCTCTTTATTTGACTTCATCACATTCGTTGTAATGCTACAGAGGAAGTTGCTGATCTTCCTCTCCAACAACTCTTGCAAAATGTACCTCCTAATTCCCCGGAATTTTCTTGCCTCATAAAAACAGTTTCTGCTTTTCTATTACAATTTCAGGGTACCTTTGTGGATTTCTTTGAAATATTTTTGGGTTAGTGCCTCACAGCTTACTTTATGTTACAACAGGGAAGAAAAATAAAAGTGCTGATGGTAAGCATTTCCTGATCTATGCATTTCTCCATTACTCTGCAACCTGCTTTGTGTCTGTGCTAAAAAGCCTTTATGGCAATTTGTCAACCTTTCAAGGCAGATTAGACTAGAAAACCAGTACCAGGTAGGTCAGTACTACTATTATTGTATAGCTATCGTAACGAAATCCTGCCTGCGTTTACCAAACCAAGATAAGACCATGTATAACTGTTGCAAGAACTTCAGAATAGAAATTAGTAAATTTACAGCACTGCATGCTGAAGTAATGCCAGATACAGAGATGTTGAGTCCACAAGAAGGTTCTTCATTGATAAATTGGTTTAGAATTTAGAATAGCAGAGTTGGAAGGGACCTTGGAGGTCTTCTAGTCCAACTTCCTGCTTAGGCAGGAAACCCTACACCACTTTAGACAAATGGTTATCTGTGGAATTGGGATCGTAGAAACACCCAGGAGCATAAAAGAGTTCACAGGCAGATGCATAAATAAATGTCTTAAACGTATTTATTCACATGATAAATCATATTAACTATGTACAACAGAGATCAAGTCTCATGAGGAACAAACATGAAAAGAGAGAGATGGAGAGAGCATGGTGGAAAAGGTTGGAGGGGGTTTTATACTCAGGGTAAGCCCCTCCTTTCCACATAGGGGTGGAGACACTCTCTGCCTCCACTGGTGTCTATATGACACATGTGCCAATGGCTTGCAAATACTTGACATCATCCAACCTCTTCTTAAAAACTCCCAGTGTTGGAGCATTTACAACTTCTGGAGGTTAGTTGTTCCACTGGTTAATTGTTCTCACTGTCAGGAAATTTCTCCTTAGTTCTAGGTTGTTTCTCTCCTTGATTAGTTTCCACCCCACTCCAGGGGAAGGTTACTGCAAAATCTCAATTTCCTCCTGATCATCTGGGACTCGGGAGGCAGAGAATAGATGGGGGTGGGGCCAGTCAGAGGTGGTATTTACCAGTTCTCCGAACTACTCAAAATTTCTGCTACTGGTTCTCCAGAACTGGTCAGAACCTGCTGAAACGCACCTCTGATATACAAGGGACGTGGTGGCTCAGTGGCTAAGATGCTGACCTTGTCGATCGAAAGGTCGGCAGTTCAGCAGTTCAAATCCCTAGTGCCGCTTAATGGGGTAAGCTCCCGTTACTTGTCCCAGCTTCTGCCAATCTAGCAGTTTGAAAGCACGTAAAAAATGCAAGTAGAAAAATAGGGACCACCTTGCTGGGAAGGTAACAGCGTTCTGTGCATCTTTGGCATTTAGTCATGCCGGCCACATGACCATGGAGATGTCTTTGGACAGTGCTGACTCTTTGGCTTTAAAACAGAGATGAGCACTGCCCCCCTAGAGTTGGGAACGACTAGCACGTATGCGCAAGGGGAACATTTACCTTTTACCTTTTATACATATAGTCTAGGTTTTAACCATATACTGCTGTGAGATACTTTGGACAAAGGCCTATCAATAAAGAAATAGGTCTATTGACTATTTTGATAATGTCCCTTGGTTCAACAAACTTAGGCATGTTTACTCAGAGGAGTCAACTAGGCTGGTAAAAATTCACTTGTGAGCAATTGTGCAACGGGAGCTTCAAATCTAACCATGAACAAACCATGAAGACCATGGTTGACCATAAATAACTTCTTTGTTTTCTTTCCAGCGGCTACCGAAAGCTCCATGTTCTTTTTGTCTCAACTTCAACATGAAGAAAACTGGGGTAAAACTTTAAGGCGACGCCCAGAAACTGAAAGCCAGCTTTTAAGCGAGAGAAGAACCAAGACTCCATTCATGAAACCTCAATACCGCAACACTGTAAACAATTTCGTTAGCTTAGAAGGCGCTCAAACTTTTCAATTAAACTCTTCCAAATTTAATTAGGCAGTGCCACCACGGAGGGTGTACCATTAAAAATACCAGCCAGTATTCAAAAAGGTTAACCCTAATCCCACCATTCGAAAGCCAAAGAAAATGCCAGCTTTTGTGGGTAGCTCTCAGCTTCTTCTACATTTCAGGATTTAAATGGACCTTTCAAAAGCTGACAATAATCCTATATAACCCCCTTTTGTAGAGTATTAGAAAGAATCCAAAATACTGTATTAAGGGAAGAAAAGGTAAACATAGCAATTACAGTTTAATCTCTCTGGCTACAGACCTCCTGTTTACTTACTTATTCACACAGTATCATTGTCCATAACACGCTGTCCCTTTTCAGAGCCACAATAGGGATAAATGAAAAATGTTATACAAATGGTTTGAACAGGCTTAAGCGTTTCCAGAATTTTATAAAAGATCGGGTGTGGGGGGAATATGTTGGCTGACACTGTGTGTGGTTCTTTCTTTTCTTTTCTTTTTTTTTTTTTTTTTTGAAGAAAATGAAATGCAAATGTTATGCTGTCTCTCTCTCCCCCTCTCTCCCCCTTTCTCCCACTCTCTCCCTCCCTCCCTCCTTTTCTCTCTCCTTCTCCCTCTCCCTCTCCTTCTCACTCTTTCTCTCTCCCCCTCCCCCCTCCCCCCTCTCCCTCCCTCTCTTTCTCCCTCTCTTCCTCTCCCTCTTCTCTCTCTCCCTCTCCTCTTTCTCGTTTTCCTGTTCTCCCTCCCCTCTCTCTCCTTCTCCTGCTCTCCCTCCCTCCCTCTCTCCCTCTCCTCTCTCTCCCTCCCTCCCCCTCTCCTTTTCATTCCTTCTCTCTCCCTCCCCCTCTCTCCCCTCTCTTCCTCCCTCCCTCCCTCCCTCTCCTCTCCCTCCCTCCCCTCTCTCCTCCTGCTCTCCCTCTCTTCTCTCCCTCTCTCCCTTCCTCCCCCTCTCCTTTTCATTCCTTCTCTCTCCCTCCCCCTCTCTCCCCTCTCTTCCTCCCTCCCTCCCTCTCCTCTCCCTCCCTCCCCTCTCTCCTCCTGCTCTCCCTCTCTTCTCTCCCTCTCTCCCTTCCTCCCCCTCCCTCCCTCCCCCTCTCCTTTTCATTCCTTCTCTCTCCCTCCCCCTCTCTCCCCTCTCTTCCTCCCTCCCTCCCTCTCCTCTCCCTCCCTCCCTCCCCCTCTCCTTTTCATTCCTTCTCTCTCTCCCTCCCCCTCTCTCCCCTCTCTCCCTCCCTTCCTCCCTCCCTCTCTCCCTCTCCTCTCTCTCCCTCCCCTCACTCCTTCTCCTGCTCTCCCTCTCTTCTCTTCCTCTCTCTCTCCCTTCCTCCCCCTCTCACTCCCTCCCCCTCTCCTTTTCATTCCTTCTCTCTCTCCCTCCCCCTCTCTCCCCTCTCTCCCTCCCTTCCTCCCTTCCTCCCTCCCGCTCTCCCTCTCCTCTCTCTCCCTCCCCTCTCTCCTTCTCCTGCTCGCCCTCTCTTCTCTCCCTCTCTCTCCCTTCCTCCCACTCTCCCCCTCCTTTTCATTCCTTCTCTCTCTCCCTCCTCCTCTCTCCCCTCTCTTCCTCCGTCCCTCCCTCCCTCTCTCTCTCTCCTCTCTCTCCCTCCCCCTTCTCTCTCCTTCTCCTGCTCTCCCTCTCTTCTCTTCCTCTCTCTCTCCCTTCCTCCCACTCTCCCCCTCCTTTTCATTCCTTCTCTCTCTCTCCCTCCTCCTCTCTCCCCTCTCTTCCTCCGTCCCTCCCTCCCTCCCTCTCTCTCTCCTCTCTCTCCCTCCCCCTTCTCTCTCCTTCTCCTGCTCTCCCTCTCTTCTCTCCCTCTGTCTCCTCCTCCCCCCTCTCTTCCTGCCATACTGAGTACTGCGTCTACAATAAGTGAGCAGATTATTGATTTTCAGGAAGAAAAAATGTATCAAAACCTTTATCCCATGCTTTCTGGATCAGTGTCACCTAACAATAAGCCTGTCTGGATGACATTTATTTGAATTTGGTAGCCCCTGCTAAGTTACAAGGGGTGATGCTGAGTTTGCAAGGGCCTACAGAGTCCTCTGCTAATGCAAAAGGCCAAACCCATTTTCTTAAAATCAATTCTGAGAGCAAAGGAACCCAAACAGAAGGCAAAACAAACAAGATCTCATTATGGGAAAATGGAATTTTCATTTGTCAGGTTGCAAAAAAGAGTTTATATCCTCCGTAATGCAATTGTTTCCATTTAAACTGCTCATCCCAGGGCTGTTATAATTTAAAAAAAAAAAAAAAAAATCTGCTCTGAGTCCAGCTCAGCTTCCTAGTTGCAATTACATACACATGTCTAAATATTTTTTTCTTTGCAACAAAATAGAAATTGAATCTTGAGGGGAAATTCAAGAGAAGAAGAGAGTTAGATTCTGGAAGAAGAGAACTGATTCAGATTTCAAATAGCTCTCATCAAAGTCTTTGAGACAAAAATGGGTTGGATAATTGAGAATAATTGATTAAGGGTAAGAACTGTCTTTCAATTCAGAATTAAGATACTAAGAGAAAATGCAGCCCCAGGTCAAATGCTTCTGCCCACAAAGAGTAGAGTTTCCTTTAAGATCCTCATAGTACCTGGGCATATCCAAATACCGTATTTTTCGGACTATAAGAGACACCGGTGTATAAGACGCACCTTAGTTTTTGGGGAGGAAAATAAGAAAAACAGCTGATTGGAGGTGGATCGGCCTCCCAGAATATCCCCAATCAGCTGTTCCCAGAGGTGAATTTAGCAACAGGTTCGTTGGCTGTGAGCTCTGTGCCTTGGTTTTTTTTTTCAGCCCTTCAAACCTCCGTTTCAGAGGCTTGGCGGGGCTGCATTCAGTGTATAAGACGCACCCAAATTTTCACCCTCTTTTACCGGGGAAAAAGGTGCATCTTATACTCCGAAAAATATGGTAATTTCCTTGGTATCAGTCCAGAGATGCTTTGATCTTGATTCTTCTAGGATGGCTCACCTACCATTTCTTAATCTACAATCCTGGGTTTTTCTGGTTTCCCATCCAGAGTGGGTGGGCTTCAAAAGTTTTAGCAAGGGGTTCTCTGCCCAGTTGCTGGCTGGTTGTGGCCATGGTGGGTGCGGATAGTTGGCCTCCTGCACCATGGTGGGAGGGTATTTTTGCCCTCCCCAGGCTCCAGAGGCTTTTCTCGAGTCTCCAGGAGGGCGAAAATAGGCTTCCCAGGCTCTGGAGTTCCTCTGGATGCTGGAAATAGGCCTGTTTCTAACCTTCCTGAACTTCCAATAGGCCTGTTTTTTAAACTCTCCAAGCCTCCATGCATTCCTTGCACTTACCTGCCTCCAAAACGGGCTGCGTGGGGACTCCTGGGAGGGGTGAGGTGGGGTGGGTGAGGCAGGGCCAGCTAGGAATGGGATTTGGGGTTCTCCAAACTGCACTGAATCTTGGCTAGAAGTTCTCCGGAACCCCTGCGAGCCCCCAGCAGCCCACCTCTGTTCCCATCCAAATATTAAGCCAGTTTGATTTAGATTCTAAGTCAATCTTAGTATTACTAACTCAGTCTTAACTCTTGATGAATATATACAATTATCAGGCAACCGTATGAATGAGATAACAGAATACCACAATAACCAAATTGGAAGGGACCTTGCAGGCCTTCTAGTCCAACCCCATGCACAAGGTGGAAACCCTATGTCAAATAGTTGTCCAATCTCTTCATAAAATCCTCCATTGATGGATCACCCATAACTTCTGAAGGCAAGCCATTCCACTGGTTAATTGTTCTCGCTGTCAGGAAATTTCTCCTTAGTTCTAGGTTGCTTCTCTTCTTCCTTAGTTTCCATCCATTGTTTCCTATCTCTTCTCCTGCTGCTTTGAAAAATAGGTTGATTTAGTAATTGACTTGCCAGCCTCACCTCTACTCTGAGTTTTCCTGGTTGTCTCCCATTGAATAATTCCTGATTTAAGGAAGCTCCATGGAAGGAATTATATCTTGACAGCTTTCTTTGGTGAGCAGTTTTCTTCTTCTTCTTCTTCTTCTTCTTCTTCTTCTTCTTCTTCTTCTTCTTCTTCTTCTTCTTCTTCTTCTTCTTCTTCTTCTTCTTCTTCTTCTTCTTCTTCTTCTTCTTCTAGAAGACAGATTTGCATATGTCACCGTTTCTACATCTTAGATCCCAGGTCACACATATATTAAAATTCCCCAGCCATCCAGATCATGGCACTCCCCCAAAAATCCAGAAGTTAATTCTTCAATAACAAGAATGCAACATAGCAAAGCTTATTTCCTTTCTTGGCAGTTAGTTGCCAAGTTTGATCTTGGAATGTTCCTGCTTTACATGGACTCTTTCACCTAAGTGATTGAATTACAGTACATTTTCATCATCCATACTGGATATATCACCTCTGTTCTTTGTAGAGCACTTAATGTCGTCTTTCCATTTGTCAAAACGTGAATTGAAACAGCTCAAATAAGGTTTCTGCCAGCAGGTTGTTTGTTTCTTTTTTCTGTTCCAGAAAGTTCAGATGGCTTCCTTTAGCTTCTATACTATGTATAATAGTTGCCAGGAGTTGAAGAGGTGTTGTAAACAAAGGGAGTGAAAGCCAAGATGACAAGGGACCCCTGGAAGAGAATTAACCTTGGGACCAGGATACATTTTGACTTCATAATTTAAAACATCACTGAAATGATCACATCTATTTCTTGACTTATTATATGGAAAGGAATGGCCAGAGTAAATGTCCTCCTATTTGGGCACACCTTTAACCCCCCCCAAAAAAGGCAGAATTTATCCATTCTTCTTTCTTTTCCTATTCTATTTCTGCCCCTCTTTTTCAGGGAGGGAGGGAGGGAGGGAGGGAGGGAGGGAGGGAGGGAGGGAGGGAGGAAGGAAGGAAGGAAGGAAGGAAGGAAGGAAGGAAGGAAGGAAGGAAAAAGGTATGAATAACGTGGGGGTGGGGGGCGGGGGCAGGGGGGCAGAACTGGTTCGGTGACATCATATCATCACCGCTACCGGCTCGGCGGAACCAGGCGGAACCGGGAGGAACCCGCCACTGATTTCTTCCAACAAGTTCATGGAACTCTGATTGGGGAGTTTCATCATTCTGGGGGGGAAATGTTTCTATCTTTATAGGCTTACACTTTCAACAATGTTAAGCTTAGCTTGGGGTTTATTCCACTGTCTTTGAGTATTTCTTATCTCAAATAGTGCGAAACTATGTCATGAATATTCAGTAACCGCGGTCAGGGTAGACCTCAATATTCATCATTCCAAGTGCCTCCATTCTCTTATCAAAGTGAAAGCCTTTAGGTTGCAGTGAAGAACATGATTGTCAATTGTCTAACAGTAACAGAGTTGGAAGGGACCTTGGAGGTTATCTAGTCCAACCCCCTGCTCATGCAGGAGACCTGTACTAGGGATTTGAGCCACCGAACTGCCAACCTTTCTGATCGACAAGCTCAGAGTCTTAGCCACTGAACCACCTTCGACTCAATTCTTTCACTAAACATCAGCAAAGAACCATTTACAGTACACCAACTTCCGTTGGGATGAACCACAGCAAATAATTACCATGACAATTAAAATAATTGTTACAGGAGTAGGGAGGGGGCAACCCTTGTAGACATTATTGGAGAAACTTGCATTTCATTGAAAACAAAGAAATGACTCATTATCCCAAGACATATTTTCTCTTCAAAACTAATTAGCTTGTCATTCACATTTCCTTGAACAACATTTAAAAAGTGCCTCTGTAATTCTGGAATAAATGCTGCAGTTTGAGGAGCCATTTCAATTCTAGCTCTGTGGGGTTTTTTTTTCCCTCCGTTTCCCTTTTTCTTTTTCTTTTTTGTTATACGCATATAATTGAGAAGGAAATCTGGTATTTTGTTATATTACTGTGCTATACATCTGCCGTATCACTCGTGCTATCACCGTGAGGGGAAGAAAAAGACACAGCTGCACCATATTTTATCCTAGTTGATATCTAGTTCTGTGCATTGTACAGAAATTTCCTTTTTATAATTTACCTCACAGATGGATTGGATTTTATTCCCTATCAGTCAGAAAGTTCAAAAGTCAGGGATGGTGACATTTAAAGAAGGAAGGCTGGTCTAATCTAAGAATGACAGCTGTGAACTCTGAAATGGCCACATGAAATCTTGTTAGATCTTGAACACCTTGGACAATCCTCTCTATTTTTCTCCACCCCCCCTTTTTTTTTATCCTCAGGCTACATCCAAAATGCTAAGGTGATAATCTGTTCTTCCAGCTGCCATTTCAAAAGAATCCCTGTAATAGTTTTCAGTGTAGTATCTGCACCTGTAAATAGTCTGGAAAATCTTCTAAATGTCTATAGGCAATATTGAAGAATGGGCAAATAGCCAGCAAAAGTCAGGTAAAGTGGCAGATCCCAAAAAACGAAACTCAAGATGTTTTAAAGGAAGATAGAACAATTTTTAATAGTAATTTTATTAAGGATTGCAATTGACGGCAATAAAAACAAACAGACTTTTTTTAAAAAATGAAAGAGGAAAGAAATGATGCATAATAAAGGAAAGAGTGAAGAAAGAAAAAAGGATATATTAAAGAAAAAGAACGAAGTGACTTTTCTCTTTATCACAAGTAAATCCATTTTCATTAACTTATTACCATGTATTTTCTTGAAATACAACAAATGATCTTTTCTTCTAATATCCCATCTCTTATCTATAATTATCTCTCTGTCATTTTAGTTCTGATCTCAGCAAAAGTCCACTAAGTTTTACCAAAAATAGCAAAATTATCCTTTATAAACTTAATAATAAATAATAATAATGTTATTATTATTACCAATTTAACCTTGAACAAATAAACCAATTTTATATTCCTTTCTCTTAGATGTTACAATCTTGATCTTTAGTCTCTTCAAATAATGTCTCCTCCTTTTCATATTTTGGGTCCCTTCTTACAAAATTATTCAAATATTTAAATTAAATAGAGGAAAATTATCCAGATCACTGTCTTGGCTTGTAATGTGCATATCCCCTTCAATCATGAAAACTTCAGTTAGTTTCCTTTATATGTGTTTTGATCTAGGCTCCCTTAAAAAGCAGGAAGCAGGAATTGGTCCAGGCAAAGCCTCTTTTATTTACATGACTATGAATTATTTTCATTCACAGTCAGAAAGGTTTGTCCAAGCAGTTTTTCAAAGGAATATTTATCAACACAGACTTTATCTCGCTTGGCAAGCTGCCACGTAACTTGTTTCCAAAAGCAGAGTAAGGCAAAACTTGGCACAGAGTCTCTTAGAGTCACGAACAGAACTTTCCACTCTTGAAACTACTGAACGAATGAGTAATTTTTTTTCCTGCAAAAGCCCCTCCCCATTTGCTCCTCTTTTGTTTCCTATGGGAGGGGCCAAGAACCTCCAAGGTGTAGCTTTACTCCCAAGTCAACCCTGCTTTCTGAGTCGGTCTTGTCTTCTGGCAGCTCTGTGCATGCGCAAACTGGGAACGGGCTCCAGTTGTTCCTCTGCCTCACTGCTGTCTCTCTCTCTCTCTCTCTCTCTCTCTGCTTCTGACTCAGAGCCCTCGTCTGAGCTTTCCCCAGCCACCAGGACTGATCCATGTTCCTCCCCAACCTCCTCACTAACTGACTCTGCTGCCAGCTCCTCTGGCCGCCAGCAAGCCAGAACAGTATGTCCAATGTAATATCTTTTTTCATGTCATTCTTATAGCCTCTCATCTATGGAGATTCTCAGTCGTCCAGGTCGTGGTTGTTCCAAAGATGCTTTTTCAAAAGGCAACTGGGATTTCTTTTTTTTTCCTTGGTTTTTTTTTTCCTTGGTTTTTCCCTTCTCACCCAAGAAGCTCCTTCAGTTCAATTCTTCAGAAGACGCTTCTTGGATAACAAGTGAAACATCTTCAAGGAAAAACAAAGAGTCCAGTTGTTGTTGTTGTTGTTTTATTTTTTTTATTTTTTTATTTTTTTTATTGCAAAAGTTTTACAATTACATTTTCACCCCTTTCCCCCCCCCTCAACCCACCCCAAACTTCCCAACCTCCCTAACCCACCCTAACCCTCCCCTCCCCCCCAGACTTCCACACAGTATACTCATATCAAGTAAAAGGAAAAACCCTCCTTTGTATATAAAACTTGAACCCCTCCCTAGTCCTTATACATTTTCATCTTCATTACATTAACCTATTTCTATCTTAGTATAACATTTTCAAATAAATTTTCATCCTCATTACCTTAAAATATTTCTATCTTAATATAACATTTTCAAATAAATTTTCATCCTCATTACCTTAAAATATTTCTATCTTAATATAACATTTTCAAATAAAAGCTATTTGATACTTCCTAGTTTGATATTTGTTCTGAACATAATCTATCCACTTCTTCCATTCCCATTCATAAGTCTCTTGTGAACAATCTTTTAGATATGCTGAAATCTTCGCCATCTCTGCAAAACTGGCCATCTTCAAAGTCCATTCCTCAATCGTGGGCAGCGCTTCATTTTTCCAATATTTACCTATCAACAATCTTGCTGCTGTTATCATATACAATATCAATTTTGTTTCACCCAATGTAAAACCCTTAACTATACCCAATAAAAACAATTGTGGAGAAAATTGAATTTTTTTCTTCAAAACATTCTGCATGTTGTTGTTTTTTTAAAAATCACCTTTGGAGCATCTTATAGTCAATCATTTTTAAATTCACTTGTAAATTGGTCACGAACTTGTCAGCCAAAATTGTTTTCTCCTCCAGAACAACATTTAAACACAGTATAGCTATGTGTGGTTCCATTAGGCAAATACTTCTGAAAATCTGATCAGGAACCGCTCAATTAGTTGCCTGAAATACGAAGAAATGCTGTAGTTATCCAGATTTTGATTTTTTTTTTTTTAATGTGACAATTCCAACCCTTGGTAAATGATCTCTCCTATATACTTTGTTTGGCTCACTATTCAAAACCTTTTCCTCCTCTATATGGTGTTCATTAGATTAATGCAATAATTTAGAGCCATCTTGACAGCCCAAAGGATAAATTAACCCAAATTATGACAGTAGAGCTTTTTAATGTAATGTAATGAAGTCACTTCTCTTTATTTGGGAAGGCTTCCAAGTGATGGATCCAAGACAGTTCTATTTCCACCAACGGCTTGTAGTGGACCTGCAAAAAGAGACAGAGGGAGGGAGGGAGGGATGGAGGGAGGGGAGAGAGAGAGAGAGAGAGAGAGAGAGAGAGAGAGAGAGAGAGAGAGAGAGAGAGATATTCTCTGAAAGTTCATAATGCAGTCACCAAAGGTCCATATGAAGTTAGTTAAACAGATGTATATGCTGCTTCATCCTGGAAAAGAACAGAATACAGAAGTCACATGTAAATGTGTACTCAGGAAAGGACCATTTTAAATGAAAAAAAAAAAACATCACATCATATCATGTCACCATAACACCTCATTATCTCAATTTTCTATGGCCATGTCATGCCTTTTTGAGGTGGAAGGAACTCAGAAAATTCATATTATACACCAGATCAAGGGCACCGAGGGATGTACAAAGCTGCTTATTTACTTACTTATCAATCAACCAGTCAAATTTATACAGCAGCCCTTCGCACCAAAGGTGACCCTGGGTGACACACAACAAACATTTAAAGCCACACATATATATAAAAAAGCAACAAATATAAAGACACACAAAAACTTTAAAAAGCAAATATTATTTAAAAGAAGAGAAATACAAACCCTAGGAAGGATAAGAATAACTAGCTAAGGCATCTAAACAGGTCTCCTTTTTCTGGAGTCCCAGACCTTATAACATAACCAGGTCTGTAGGCCTTCGAGAACGTTAAGAGGAAAAAAAAAAAAAGAAAGAAAGAAAGAAAGAGAACGTTAAGAGGAGTGGAACCGGGGATGAAATCCAGCAGGTTCTGATAGGTTCGGGAAAACCAGAAGCAGATTTTTTGAGCAGTTGAGACAACTGGTAAATACCACCTCTGGCTGGGCCCAGAGTGAGGTAGGAATGGAGATTCTGCAGTATCCTTCCCCTGGAGTGGGGTAGGAATGGAGATTTTGTAGTATCCTTCCCCTGCCATGCCCACCAAGCCACGCCCACCAAATCGCCCACAGAACCGATAGTAAAAACATTTGGATTTCACCACTGAGTGGAACTTATTTAATTTGGGGGGAAGAATGTCCCATAAGGTAGATACCACAGCACAGAAGTCATATTTCCTGCGTCCCATCAAACGCAGCTGATGGAGCTCAAAGTGTGTTTTCTCTGCCAGATTTAATAGGGAAGGCTGATATAACTTGGCCCCCTTAGATATCTCAGATAACTTTATAGAATTATGGCAAGACTTAATTCTGTCCCAATACATTCGTTTGATAAGCTGATCATTATTAATTGTCACCTGCTGTGCTCTTTTGTAATGTTTTCTATAAATTCTGAAACACATACACTATTAGGGACACTGTTTTCCTGAAAATAAGACCTCCCCAGATAATAAGCCCAACTGCACTTTTGAGCACATGAGCTAAAATAAACCCCACCTGAAAATATACCCTCCCTGAAAATAAGTCCTCCCCGAAAATATTTAACTGCATGCACAGCCGGTCCCCGCCATTTCCTCTGGTTAGGGTTAGGAAGATAGAGCTGGAAATCAGGTAAGATGGCAAGAGGAGCCCCGTCTTGCTCCACGCGCCCCAAAATAATAAGGCCTCCCCAAAAACAAGGCCAAGCGCTTATTTCAGGGTTCAAAAATATATAAGACAGGGTCTTATTTTCGGGGAAACACGGTACTATCCCGCCCACTGTACAGATGGGAAATAAGCCATTGTATACGTTAAAAAATACACTGTACGCAATGTTTCGAAATGATTAATCCTCCACCAACCTGCTGGATACTTTCAGAGGCACAACTGTGAATCACGCCGTTATAAAGGCAACACATTTGTGTAATAAATTTGTGTACTACAATTTGCAGGGAGTGGACAGAGATTTGAAATACAGCGGCGTGCTGTAGCAGGGTCCATCCAATTGAAGCTTATTTTCACTCAGGTCATTTCGATCTGTGTGCGCATAACTCCCAATTCACAGAGCAAGACCGAGTCCACAAAAGAGAGAAAGAAGATTAAGTGCTCCAAAGAAGCAAGGGATAAAGGAAAAAAAAAAAAAAAGAGAGAGAGAGAGAGAGAGAGAGGATGTTCCAGGGAAAAATAAGCTGTCTGCACCTAATATGTGAAGCTTGACTTACTAGGCTGTATTGTCCAGGCACTACCCATCTGCCTTCCTAAGACATATTGATTTTGGCAGCATGTACAGGCCACTGACCTGCGGGATGCTAATCAGTGGAATTTCTTGGTTCACTGTTCAAAGAACTGGAAGTTTTAATGGAGAAAACAGCCCCATACATCTTTCTCTTTAAAAAGGCAGCACCTGCAGCAAAAGCAAAATGATTTGCTTGATTTCCTAGCATTACAGAAGCAATTGACGGTATCCATACGGCTATTTAACTACATCTGGTGAGCAAATACACAGGAACTGCAAGATGGTCCATTCAAGGAAAAGAAAGATAAAATACGATTCATTCCTCAAAGTGTAAATTGGTTGTGACCGAGTCAGGGGAAGAAAAAAAAAACGCTGTTTCCAAAAACTGCACCTTGGCTAGACATGTAAGGTGGTTCTTTTTTTAATACTTTGGGTCTGGAGAAGATGCATAAGAACATCATTTTAAAATTTGTTTTCTGGGACAGATGTGGATTAAATTTTATTTTCTTGTCTGAATGCCAAAGTGCAGCCTTCTCTGCAGGAGATCGTGGCTGTGCCCAAGCAAGGTAAATCATCATTTCCAGCTTGGTGAACTTCTAGAAATAAAGATGTAACCCATTTAAAGAAATGTAATACATAAAACATGGGTGTTACTTCCAAAAGTTTGCCTTAAATTCATGCAAGTGGAATGAAAAAAATGTAGGAAAAGAATGTTTTATTTTTTCAGACTACATCAAGCTGCAAGTAATGTACAGAATGAAAATAGTATGCTAGTAGAAAAAAATATATATTATCATGTGCTTTATTTTTCTCTTTTCCCTGGAAAACTCTAATTAATGAGAAGTTTAGGTCTTAGGAAGTTACAAATAGTGGTGGTATTCAACCGATTTGTACTGGTTTGGGTGAATCGGTAGTGCGACTTGTGGGTGGGGGTGGATTAGGTTTAGGGTTAATAATATGTGTGTGTCATTTCCACATCACCACCTATGTGCAACCATTGTAATATCATACATTTAAGAGCTGTGGTGGCACAATGGTTAGAATGCAGTATTGCAGATTAAATCTGTCCCCTGCCAGGAGTTCGATCCTGACCGGCTCAAGGTTGACTCAGCCTTCCATCCTTCCAAGATTGGTAACACGAGGACACAGTGCCAACCCTGAAGCTGACCTGACTGAAGCCACACTGGAGCTGAGGGATAGGGAGGGGGAGATTAGAGATAGCTGGGGTTGTTTAGCCAAAATAACATTCTTTCTCTTGGGGACCAAGGACAGTCTCACACCTGTTCAGAGGAAGGAGGAGTGATGTCAGTGCCTTGATTGGACCAAGTGACTGATTGTTTGGGGAAGAGGGAAAACTTTTACTTAGGTGTAAACCATGGGAATCTTAAGAGTCGGTTTTCACCAGCTTGTGCCAATAAAGGTAAAGGTTCCCCTCGTACATATGTGCTAGTCGTTCCTGACTCTAAGGGGCGGTGCTCATCTCCGTTTCAAAGCCAAAGAGCCAGCGCTGTCCGAAGATGTCTCCGTGGTCATGTGGTCAGCATGACTAAATGCCAAAGGCGCATGGAACAGTGTTCCCTTCCCACCAAAGGTGGTCCCTATTTTTCTACTTGTATTTTTTACGTGCTTTCAAACTGCTAGGTTGGCAGAAGTTGGGACAAGTAATGGGAGCTCACCCCATTACGTGGCACTAGGGATTTGAACCACTGAACTGCCAACCTTTCGATCGACAAGCTCAGCATCTTAGCCACTGAGCCACCACAACCCCTTAAGCCTGTGCCAATCTGACATATCAAACAAAAATATTCTTTGAGGAATCTACCTGCCTTGGAGTTTTGTTTGCTGTGGATAAATTACTTGGAACCCTGACACACAGATTGTTGGAGACAATATGCTGACTCTGTAAATCACTTAGAGAGGGTTGTAAAGGACTATGACGCGGTATATACATCTCAGTGCTATTGCTAAGTGCTATTTAAGCAACATGCTTAACCTGGTTTATGAATTAAACAATTTTCTGGTCTGCACCATGAACTGAATATTAAAATTGACAAACCTATATTCTTGATAGATCTGCACAGTGCTATTTTTTTAAATATTAAACTAAATAAATGGGCTGTGTTTATCATATCTATATCATCTATATCTATATCTCTATATCTAATCTCTATCTCTATCTATATCCATCATCTATCTATCCATCATCTATCTATCATCCATCATCTATCTATCTATCTATCTATCTATCTATCTATCTATCTGTCAATCAATCAATCATCTATCTATCTAACTAATTATCTATCTATCTATATTCCATCCATCCATCCATTTATTATCTATCTATCTATCTATCTATCTATTCATCATCTATCTATCATCCATCATCTATCTATCTATCTATCTATCTATCTATCTATCTATCTATCTATCTATCTATCTATCATCTATCTATCTAATTATCTATCTATCTATATTCCATCCATCCATCCATTTATTATCTATCTATCTATCTATCTATCTATATCTATCTATCTATCTATCTATCTATCTATCTATCTATTCATCATCTATCTATCATCCATCATCTATCTATCTATCTATCTATCTATCTATCTATCTATCTGTCAATCAATCAATCATCTATCTATCTAACTAATTATCTATCTATCTATATTCCATCCATCCATCCATTTATTATCTATCTATCTATCTATCTATCTATCTATCTATCTATCTATTCATCATCTATCTATCATCCATCATCTATCTATCATCC
>JAKOOJ010000032.1:6257864-6265364 GCA_022577455.1 Arizona elegans | reverse complement strand
GAAGAAGAAGAAGAAGAAGAAGAAGAAGAAGAAGAAGAAGAAGAAGAAGAAGGGGAGGAGATGATTGGACATCCATCTTCTGGGAAAGGTTGTATAGCAATGATAGCTTCTGCACAATCTCCAGAAAGTATGAGCCCATCTTTCTCTCTGTCTCCAGTTTTGGCCACCACATTAACAAATAAATAGAGTAACAGAGTTGGAAGGGACCTTGGAGGTCATCTAGTCCAACCCCCTGCTCACGCAGGAGACCTGTACTAGGGATTCGAACTGCCGAACTGCCGAACTTTCTGATCGACAAGCTCAACGTCTTAGCCACTGAGCCACCTAGTCAGATTAAATAAGATGTTGAGACTTTGGAAAAAGAGCAAAGAAGAGCAACTAAAATGATTAAAAGCCTGGAAGACTAAAATATATGAAGAATGGTTGCAGGATTTGGGTTTGGCTAGTCTAAAGAAAAGAAGGACTGGTGGGCGGGGGGACATGATAGCAGTATTCCAGCATTTGAGGGGCTACCACAAAGAGGAAGGGGGTTAATTTATTTTCCAAAGCATCAGAGGGAAGGACAAGAAACAATGGATGGGAACTAATCAAGGAGAGAAGCAACCTGGAATTGAGGAGAAACTTCCTAACAGTGAGGACAATTAACCAGTGGAACATCTTGCCACCATAAGTTGCAAGTGCTCCCACACTGGAAGTTTTTAAGAAGAGACTGGCAGCCATTTGTCTGAAATGGTATAGGATCTGCTTGAGCAGGGGGCTGGACTAGAAGACCTCCAAAGTGCCTTGCAGCCAGGGGTGGGCTTCAAAAAATTTAGCAAGGGGTTCTCTGCCTGGTTTCTGGGTGAGTGTGGCCATGGTGGGCATGGCTTAGTCAGCCTCCTGCACCATGGTGTGGGGTGGGGGGTGGGGTGTGTGAGGCATTTTTGCCCTCTCCTGGCTCCGGAGGTTTCTGTTTCTGATTTTTTTTTCTGAGTGTTTCTGTATATATGGTCTTTATGGTCTAGACTTGAGTGTTGCTGTCAATTGATCCTTTGCTGTCCCATTACTAAAGGGTTTACTATGCTTGGGAAATATTAATACAATATAATTTCCAGCTCAAAAGCTAGGCAAGAAATTGCTTACCCATCAAACAGTCAGCAGCCAGGCAACAAATTCCTTCATTTACAAGCTTCGTTCCAGCGCGCTGTTTTTAAAGCAAACACAACAGTACTTCTAAAAGCATCAATATTAGAAATGGAACAGAGAAAGTTTACTCCAGTGCAAAATTAAGTTTGATTTTATTTTATTTTTTAATTTTTTGAAAAAAGTTGATCGTATTTTGTGTTGTGACTTATATTTGCAAGAAATATTTACAAAATATAGACAGCATGTAGCTCCAATCCAGGGGCTCTCAAGCAGTTGCATTCATGACAAACCATTTTATGCCAAATTTATATTTCGCTGATAAAGAAATAAAGGGAGACTAGTATAGATCTATTTCAAGCTATTTAGCTCTCATTTAACTGGTCGACCCCAGCATGTCGGAGGGAGCACACTGCATCCTGGATTGGAGCTGAAAGGTGAAAGGGAAGCAGTATGCTCCCTCCCACATGTTGAGGTAGACCAGAAAAAACACTTAATCTCTCCCCTGGCTCAAGCTGATGAAGGGAGGAGAACTTGTGGCTCAGAAGTTAATACAATTGCGAAACATGCAGGCAGCCCAAGTTCGAATCCAAGTAAGGGTATGGCTAGCTGATGAGAGCTAAATAGCTTGAAATAGATCTATATTAGTCTCCCTTTATTTCTTTATCAGTGAAATATTAGCAATTTAAGGAACCGCTAAGGAAAAATTAGACTACAGTTTTCCCAGTTGCAATGTATGGCTGTGAAAATTGGACCATAAGGAAGGCTGAGCGCCAAAGAATGGAGGCCTTTGAACTCTGGTGCTGGAGAAGACTCCTGCGAGTTCCTTGGAATGCAAGGTGATCCAACCAGTCAGTCCTAGAGGAGATCAACCCTGACTGCTCTTTAGAAGGCCAGATCCTGAAGATGAAACTCAAATACTTTGGCCACCTAATGAGAAGGAAGGACTCCCTGGAGAAGAGCCTAATGCTGGGAAAGATTGAGGGCAAAAGAAGAAGGGGATGACAGAGAATGAGATGGCTGGATGGAGTCACCGAAGCAATAGGCATGAGATTAAATGGTCTCCGGGGGATGGTAGAGGACAGGAAGGCCTGGAGGAACATTGTCCATGGGGTCATGATGGGTTGGACATGACTTTGCAACTAACAACAACAACAACAAAAGGAAGGATTCAGAAACCTACCAGATATTTACCACATCATCTCCTATGCCACTTAGGCATTGTTTCCAAAATCTCTAAAGGCACATCTCTTTCCACAGGCTTTTAATCATCAAATATTCCTTTTATTCTTCCTTTTCATCTGTATCCTTTAGGTTTCTATCGGTCAGAATTTTGTCGGGGTCTTTGAGCGCTCACCAGAGTAGAAAGGTTATAAATCAAATAAATTAGGGGAACTATAAGTCAATACTCTGGAAATGCCTAGACCAAGCTATAGGCTAGTGGTCAAATTACATATAAGATGATAGTAGCTTGCAGCTTAATGCTAATTTTTTAGTTTCTGAGCTCAACCCTGGATGAGCCTCCAGTCAAGGACGGAGAAGATTTAAGCCTTTTTTTACTGTTCCTTGCTTAAATGTTAAAGAAAAAAAAGACTCTTAATTGACAATGACAAATTTTCCTTTCATTTATGAAGTATGTGGGGCGAATTCTCAGGTTATTTCACCACCAGGGAATTATAACATTTCCTGAAGTCATTTGTCCATCATGATCTCAAAAGAGAAGCCAACGAAGTCAAGCTTCAAAGCAACACCAGCAGTGATTGAGGAACATGAAGAAGATGCCATAAGAAGCATTTACAACACGTAAAACTTGGTTCCTGGTTCCAGTCGGATTGGAGTGGAGCAGATTTAACAGGGACTTGGGAATAAACAAAGGGAATCTTGCAGATTTAATTATACTTGGTTAGATTGGCTTTAGTAGAGGTAGAAATAAGAATTAGGGGGAATAGAAAGAAAGAAGATAATAATAAATATATAATTATGATGATAATACTGATAGATAGAATACATCTGAAAAGAAATTGAAAGAAAGTATATACTATTAGAATACAGGAGTTTGCTCGGATACCAAACAAGGAGAATATTCCACAGCAAAGAAGTTAGAAAGGAGAGAGGGTAGGGAGAGGAGAGGGAGAGAGAGGAATGGAAGAAAGGGAAAAGGAGATGAAGAGTAAGGGACAGGAGTAGGAGAGAAGGTGAGAAGGGAGAAAAGAAGAGAGGAGTGGGGGAAAGGAAGGGGAAGTAGGATGAGGTAGGAGAGGAGGAAGGAGAAAGTAGGAGGGGAGAGGAGGGAGGGAGGGAAGAGAAAGAGGAGGAGGAGGAGGAGAAGGGTTGTTGCAAAACTTGCCTCCAGAAGTTGTAAATGCTCCAACATTGGACGTTTTTAAGAGGAAATTGAATAACCATTTGTCTGAAATGGTATAGGGTTTCCTGCCTAAGCAGGGGGTTGGACTAGAAGATCTCCAACGTCCCTTCCAACTCTTATTCTATTCTATTCGATTCTATTCGATTCTATTCTATTCTATTCTATTCTATTCTATTCTATTCTATTCTATTCTATTCTAAATTTTAATTGTAAATTCTAATTGTAAATCTAATTCTAATTCTATTCTATTCTATTCTAAATTCTAATTCTAATTCTATTCTACTGTACTCTACTTCTATTCTATTCTATTTCTATTTCTAATTCTAATCCTATTCTACTGTACTCTAATTCTATTCTATTCTATTCTATTCTATTCTATTCTATTCTATTCTATTCTATTCTATTCTAAATTCTAATTGTAAATTTAATTCTAATTCTACTCTACTCTATTCTACTCTACTCTACTCTATTCCTAATTCTAATTCTAATTCTAATTCTAATTCTAATTCTAATTCCAATTCTAATTCTAATTCTAATTCTAATTCTATTGTAGTCTACTTCTATTCTATTCTGTCCTGTCCTGTCCTGTCCTATCCTATCCTATTGGACACCTGTTGCACAATTCCCTGACACCCACATTATATACCAAAACGTTTGCAGCCTGAAATCCATGGAGTACACTTTTTGGCTAGTGTAAGGTGACCAGATTTTAACATTGGTAAAGAGGGACATTGTGGGCGTGGCTTATTTTGTGGGCGTGGCTAGCTGGTCATGTGAGTGGGTAGGCATGGCTAGCTGGTCATGTGACTGGGTGGGTGTGGCTAGCTGGTCATGTGACCGGGTGGCCATGGCTATGTGTATAGGGACTACTCAGAGGGCTGAAAAGTCATTTCTGACAGGTCCTCACACTTTTGACTGGTCCTCACACTTATGACCATCCTCACATTTATGCCCGTGCAGTATTCTTAACAACCATGTCACTCATTTCACAACTGCTTCTCTTCACCATGATGACAAGATAGGGCAAAAATGTAAAATGTGAGGACAGTCGTAAGTTCGAGGACTGGTCAAAAGTGTGAGGACCAGTCAAAAATAACTTTTTCAGCCCTCTGAGTAGTCCATATGCATTAAAGGATACAGAAATAGAGAGGGATGAAGGAATGGAAATTAGAGTAGGAGTGAGGGTAAGAGAGGGAGGAAGAGAGGAGGAGAAGGAGAAAGGAAGAGGAAGTAGGGAGGAGAAAAAGAGGGTGGGGGGAAGAGAAAGTAAGAAGGAAAGAAAAGAGAGTGGTGGTAGGTTTGAGGAGAAAGATTGCTGTACAATAAAAAAGATGAAAGGGAAGAAAACCAACCCCAAGCAAATATAAAGATATTAAGATTAAGAATGAATTGTTAAACTTTAAAGAATAAAAGAGAACAAATATGAATAAATAGCAATAATTAGAAACACACATACAAACATGCAATGTATTTTCTTTGAACAGAATATTTGGCTGGTTCACAAATTTAAACAGCGTTTAGTCATTTCAATTAAATTTACAATTTCTATATTTCCTTTTTGCCATATTTATTCCTCATCTATTTTTTTAAAAAAACAATATTACCCTTCATCCGCATCTCTAATCTTAATCAAATTCAATTTTTCCCTTCTATTCTATATTATACCCCTTCCCATTGTCATCTATTTTTATATCCATCCTCACATTGGTTAATTATGTAATTATGTAATACAGTTGTTTAATACAAATTCAACATTTTAATATAAATCAATTAGTTATGTAACTATCTTTTTTGTATATTAATCAATATGAACATGAATATTCCAATTATTTCCATGCAATCCAATTTCTTACAAATCAATTAATTATATTTACCAATAATAATAAACCAAATAATTTCCCCCATATATTCCTCCAAACCACAACTTAACCATTTCTGCTTTCAACACAATATACAATTATTAATAGTATCTCAATTATTACAATTCCCTAGTTAAATAGAGCTTTTTTTCTTTTGTGTTTTAAAATCTTGAACTCTCCTCTTTTGCCCAAAATTTCCCATTGTTTGCAGTTTTGTGCCTACCTTTTTGGTGAGGAAAAAGAAAAAGAAAAAGAAAGAAATCTCTCTCTGCCTCATTTTGTCATGTTGCAGGTTTAGTTTCGCTTTCGCCTTTGTTTTCAGTATAGCTGGGGGGGGGGGGGGGGTTGGAAATCTGCTCCAGGAACTTTTTGCAGCTTTTTGCAGATAATTAACTGAGCGGAAGCTGTTAACAGGGGCTGTTTTTTCTATTTTTGCAGGCATGGGTCTATTCATTTTTTTTTTAACACTGATCAGCTGTAGGTCGGCCCTTTGAAGCCCCGCGGCAAGAGTTTAAAGAGTTTTTTTTCCCTCTAGCCATCAGCGGGGATTCAGGAGGCAGAATGAAAAATCGGGACTTTTTTAAAACGCCGCGGGACGCGGGACAAATTGCTCAAAAGCGGGACTGTCCCGCCAAAAGCGGGACGTCTGGTCACCTTAGTGGCCGGAAGAGGCTGCAGAATGGCCCACAAAGCTCAGAGAAGCTGGTGCTCACTAATGCTTTTTTCCTAGTCCGGAAGCTCCTAAATCTGCATGGACGGGTGGGGGTGGGGGGATGGGGGTGAGGGGAGAAGATTTCTTTCAGCCCTCTCTCTTAGCTTAGAATCTGTGGGAGTTTCTCAAAGGTAGAACAAAGTGAGGCCGCAGAGTAACTCTGTGAAGCTGTTTTTCAAGGCCTGCTTTAGTGAAAAGTGAAGCACTCCTTTGAAGCTTCATAAAAAACTATTACGTACTATAAAAAGGCGAACATGCTCAAAAAATTGAAGCCGCTGCAAATGGCAACGAGTTAAATAAATGAGCTTTTTTCTGGGGAACAGATAAAAGGGCTAAATATGTTGCCTCTATACCAGCGGTCACCAACCGGTGGTCCGTGAACTACTGGTGGCCCGTGAGAAAATTTTGGTGGTCTGTAGAAAAATTATTTGCATTTCTTATATTGCACTAAATCAGGGGTTCTCAAACTATGGACCCTGGGACAGATATGTGCAATGAACATTTGTGTTGCTGCAGAGAGTCTTCCCCTTCGGGGTGTTTTAGAAGAAAAAGGAGGAGGAGGAGGAGGAGGAGGAGGAGGAGGAGGAGGAGGAGAAGAGGAGCAGGAGGAGGAAGAGAAGGAAAAGGAGAAGAGGAGGAGGAGGAGGAGGAGGAGTAGAAGGAGGAGGAGGAGAAGAAGAAGAGGAAGAAGAAGAAGAAGAAGAAGAAGAAGAAGAAGAAGAAGAAGAAGAAGAAGAAGAAGAAGAAGAAGAAGAAGAAGAAGAAGAAGAGGAGGAGGAGGAGGAGGAGGAGGAGGAGGAGGAGGAGGAGGAGGAGGAGGAGGAGGAGGAGGAGGAAGCTGATTTATGCCGGATCATCTATAGCATCAGAAAAATACACGGCATCTCATTTCATATTAGAATCGCATGAGCAACACGATTAAAAATAACAACTTGGCATTATGTAAAGATAATACAGTGTGCTAATATTACATACATACTGTTGTAAGAATATTCCAGTATTACATGCTGTCGGACTGAAAGTAATTGTACGCTATTATTACAAATATTTTCTTTTTTCTGGAGTGAGGAAAAATAAATGCCTCAGCCAGAGAAGGTAAACAAAAACGATCACCCTGGCCCGAGGAACTGAACTAATTCCCCCTGCACACACACACATACATACATATATATTGGCTTGTACTTACACTGGTTTTATTTAGCCACTTCAAGGTTCATTTTAGGATACAGACACTTCCTACACTCCAGCTTGAATCTGCTGGGGACAACTGTGTATAAAACTGCAAAGACCTAGTCAATGGGTATGAATAGCTATTTTAGCTTTGTGTTACACTAGTCGAAAGATTAGCTGGCAGTCAGCTGTAATTACAAACAGCTGTTCTGGTTGAGGATCAATAGTCTAGCACCAAGGGTTTCTCAAAGAAATTGAGCCGAAAAACATCC
>JAKOOJ010000032.1:5825364-6252864 GCA_022577455.1 Arizona elegans | reverse complement strand
CTAAATGAATGGTTGTATGCAGAGGTGGGATTCACATAATTTACCTACTGGTTTGCTCATCACCGAAAATGTGAGCGCGCTTTGCTCACATGAGTGGCTTCCATGCATGCACATGGCTTTAAAATGTGGCTAAATAGGACAGCATAGCACCGGGGGGGACGGTTCACTACTACCCACAGGTCACTACTACCTGCAGGTCACTACTACCTGCAGGTCACTACTACCTGCAGGTCACTACTACCCATAGGTCACTATTACCTGCAGATCACTACTACCCACAGGTCACTACTACTTTCAGGTCACTACTACCTGCAGGTTGTTACTACCGGTTCACCCAAACAGTCCGAACCAGCTGAATACCATCTCTGGTTTTATGTCAAGGACTCTCTATTTAATTTTGTACTAGTTTGGATTATTTTACCAACTGAAGCTATTGGGCAACACAGCTCATTTTTTTTCAATGCCATGAAAGGATGCATAAGAGTCAGCTAACATTTTTCAAGGGAGTCCAAAGAAGCATGCTTGTAATTTTAACACAAACTTCAAGAAAAAAACAGAACATCATCTGGAAGGAGGTACAAGAGGAGAGGGGAGAAGGGTAAAAACAAAGAAAAAAAATATAGAAATAAGAACAAGAACACCCAGAGGCAGAATTTGATCTGAACTTTCTCAGGCATCACAGCAGAACGAAACATCTAAGATGACTCTCTGTTAACATACCCTGGAATTAAATAGCTGAACATGGGTGATTCCTGAAGTTAGATGTCTCTGCATGCATAACTACAGGAAACAGGTATTCCTTGATTTATGATCACAATTGAGCTCACAATTTCTGTTGCTAAGTGAGATAGGTGTTAAGGGAGTTTTGTCCCTGTTTTACGAACTTTTCTTGCCACCAGTGGTTAATGAATCACCGCAATTGTTAAGTTAGTAAAACAGTTATTAAGTGTTCTGCCCCAAAGAACACAGCACACACAAAGTCTGTACAAAACTTAAATTTACTAAAATAACTCAGTCTTTTCCAAACAAAGGCTGTTAATAAACTTTCTTAACAGCCTACAAGAAACCAAAGATAAAGTAATCACAATTTTATTATGGTTGGCAGAAAGCCCAGAAGCAATTTGCAGAGAATCCAGACGCGAAGGAGAATGAACTAAAGTTGTTCCCTACAACTTGCTTCAGTTGGAGTTCCTCCTTAAATAGGCTAAGGGAGTGGCCAATTAGCCTCAAGCTTTACCCTTGAGGAGACCTCCTCCTGTGGAGCCACTCCTGCCTTTTGGCAGCTCTGCGCACCCGTGCATCAAGAAGAGGCTCCTCTTCTTCATTCTCTTCACTTAAAGGAGCTTCTAGAAGTTCTGAAGGCCCTGGCTGAATCCTCGCCTCTGGCACCACATCTTCTCCAGCCTCCTCATTGTCTGACTTGAGTGCCAGCTGCACAGGCTGCTGGCGCAGCACCACACCAGCCTCCTCACTGTCAGAATCAGCTACAATCCTCACAGGCCGCTGACGGGCCACAACATTAAGTGACAGATTAACAGAGTTGGAAGGGACCTTGCAGGTCATCGAGTCCAGCCCCCTGCCCATGCAGGAGACCCTACATCTGCCTCTACCTAGGACCAAACTCACAACCTCTTGATTGTGAGGCAGGAGCTCCACCTCTAGGCCATCGGGTCTTGGTGCTAAGTGAATCTGGTTTGGACTAGATGACCTACGAGGTCCCTTCCAATTCTGTTAATCTGTAACTCTCTGAAGATGATGTGCATAAGAGTTTCAATAGACTCGAACAACTGGATCACAAAATATCCTAGTTTTGTAGAAGTACAGCTTTATGAGAAAATAGAGATTACCCTTCACATTGAACAGACACACACAGGGACATGATAAGCAGTACACCAATCATTCTTGCATGACGTTTAAAACACTTCTTTAAAAATGAAGGGGGGAAAAATGCAAATTAATACAGAAATGGGACAGAGCAGAATTATTGCTTTTAAAAAATCTACACAGAATTTGCCATAGTATAATGCAAACCATTGATATACTTAGCATTTATTTGCTAAGGGGAAGTCTACTTTTATTCACAAAGAGACCATTAAAACAATAGATCCAAATTCGGTTATTTTAAGTTTTATTACGCAAAAGAGGGACAGCTTGCTTATTTAATTTTTAAAGCTATAGCGGAGCAAGATTTTACCACAGATCTGATGTTTGGGCTCGGGGAGAAAAATCATGTCTTCCATTTCTCTGGAAGTATTTTTTTTTTTAAAAAAAGGGCTTTCCGTGAAGAACTCCAGTCTTACTTCTTACTTCAGCGTGAGCTCAGATACTCAACTCTTTTGATCAACTCCCGAAGAAGAATCCAACTCTCTAGTTCACTACTGGTTTGAAGTTTCAAAGGACAGAAAGACAAGAAGATGGGCGTTGAAGAGTCTACTCTAGCAAGCTCCTCTACTGTGATGACTTCCCTTGGAGGGCTCATGTCATAGACACAAACTGAGATGAACTTCACAGATCTTTCACAAGTTTTCAGACTTGCAAGATTCATGTTTTTCACAGCTTTTCAGACTCGCAAGATCCTGTTAATGTAGACTTACAATAAAGTAAGAATTAGTTCATCCGGTCTTGTGTCCCGCCTGGTTTGCCTGGGAGGGGTGATATCGACCTTGTAAGGCTGAACGTACAAACTTCCTGCTGCTATTTTTATCTGCTTGATTCATTAGAGTGAGTCCAACCTATGATTCTTCTTTCTGGGAGCATGAAGCTAATGAGGCCTTCTCCATTTGATTGTTTCCTAGGTAGCATCTCTTCCCCTCGTCCCCCAAGGTCCTCCTCACAACACATTACAGATTATGATCAAGGGGATTCTTTTTTTTCCCCCTTTTCATTCTGTTTCTCACTTTCTAACACTCTTCTCCTTCTCCTCCTCCTCCTCCTCTTCCGCCTTCTTTTTGTAAAGTTAGCACACTGTATTATTTTTACATAATGCTATGTTGTTGTTATTTTTAATCATGATGCTCATGGAATGCTAATATGAAATAGGATGCCATTTTTCTGAAGCTATGGATGATCAGACATAAATCTCCTCCTCCTCCTCCACCTCTTCTCCTCCTCCCCTCCTCCTCCTCCTCCTCCCCCTCCCCCTCCCCCTCCTCCTCCTCCTCCTCCTCC
Source organism: Arizona elegans (assembly GCA_022577455.1). Classification (NCBI taxonomy): domain Eukaryota; kingdom Metazoa; phylum Chordata; class Lepidosauria; order Squamata; family Colubridae; genus Arizona; species Arizona elegans. Next base: position 6,249,696 of record JAKOOJ010000032.1, on the reverse strand, counting down.
TCCTCCTCCTCCTCCTCCTCCTCCTCTTCTTCTTCTTCTTCTTCTTCTTCTTCTTCTTCTTCTTCTTCTTCTCCTTCTCCTTCTCCTTCTCCTTCTCCTTCTCCTCCACCTCCACCTCTTCTCCTCCTCCTCCCCTCCTCCTCCTCCTCCTCCTCCTCTTCTTCTTCTTCTCCTTCTCCTTCTCCTTCTCCTTCTCCTCCTCCTCCTCCTCCTCCCCCCTCCTCCTCTTCTTCGTTTATTATTATTATTATTATTATTATTATTATTATTATTATTATTTACACAAAAATGACAGTATACACAGCAAACGTGATAACCATGCTGGATTTCGTATCTCAAATCACCAGTCAAACACTTCCCAAGCGTTTAGGACTGTGTGATGTATCAGTGGATTATGCGAGCAGATCCCAGTAAAGTGGCCTTCTGCAGCTGACCAATGGTGAACTTTTCAGTGCCAATTGTTTTTAAGAGCTTGCCTAGGTCTTTAGGCACAGCACCCAGTGTGTCGAGTACCACTGGAACCACCTGCACTGGTTTATGCCAGAGTCTCTGCAGTTCGATTCTCAAGTCCTGATATCTGGTGACTTTTTCAAGTTGTTTCTCGTCGATTCTGCTGTCACCAGGTATGGCAATGTCGATGATCCCCCCTTTTTCCTTCTCCACAATCGTGATATCCGGGGTATTGTGTTCCAAAACTTTGTCAGTCTGTATTCGGAAGTCCCCCAGTAGTTTTGCATGCTCATTTTCGACCACTTTTTCAGGCTTATGATCCCACCAGTTCTTTGCTACAGGCAGATGGTACTTGTGACACAAGTTCCAGTGGACCATCTGAGCGACTGTGTTATGACTGTGTTGTTGTTGTTGTTGTTGTTGTTGTTATTATTATTGTTGTTATTATTATTATTATTATTATTATTATTATTATTATTATTACTATTATTATTATTTAATTTTGATTTATATGCCACCCTTCTCCAGAGACTCAGGGCGGCTTACAATGCATTAAGCAATAGCCTTCATCCTTTTTGTATATTTATACAAAGTCAGCTCATTGCCTCCACAACTGGGTCCTCAATTTACCTACCTTAGAAAGGATGGAAGGCTGAGTCAACCTTGAGCCTGGCGAGATTCAAACCTGCAGTAATTGCAGGCAGCTGGTCTTAATAACAGGGTGCATTAGACCACTGTACTACCAAGGCTCTTGCCTTATTATTATTATTATTATTATTATTATTATTATTATTATTATTATTATTATTATTATTCCAGGGGAGGCTTACATTTATGAGCAAGCTATCTAAAAGTTAGGACATTATAAGATTATAAGAAGACATCTTTGCTTCCTACTGCAAATATTCCACATTGATTTGCAAAACAGTATCTTATGTAAGGACCAATGGATAACTTCTAGGAAACACACTTAGCGGAATGGAAATGAAACTGGTAGGGTCTGGATATGGACCAATTTAGCAACACTCTCTGGATGTGCAGTGGGATTTGAGAATTATCTTGAAGAATAGGAAGAGCCACAGCTGACCAGAGAGTCTGCTAAGAGAAATCTTGAGCCCAAAGCAGGAATGGAAGTGGGGAAAGGGGTCCCTTAATTGAACTTTAGTTTTCCTGATTTTTTTTTTTATTATTATTATTCATAACTTCACAAAAATGTTAGGGAGAGTTTTGATGGCACCTCCGAGCTATGATTTTAAATACTAGATTAAAAAAAAAAAGCAAATGGAAAATTCAGAGAAAATAGAGAATGCAAAGATATGCAAGCATAGCAATAAGGTAAGGTAAGCAAGTGTAGGCTGGTGACCCCCAGGGGGAGAGCCTTCTCTGTGGGGGCACCTACCCTCTGGAATCAGCTCCCCCCAGAGATAAGGAGAATCCAGGACCTCAGTGCCTTCCGTCGTGCCCTTAAAATCCATTTATTTAAACAAGCTGGGCTGGTTTAAGATGAAATTTTTAACTGTTTTAAATGTTTTAAATGTTTTAATTGGTAATGAGTTTTAATTGGGCCAAATTTATATATCTTTTAATTGTTTTTTAATATTTGTCCTACATGTCTTTTTAATTCTGGCTGTACACCGCCCTGAGTCCTCAGGGAGAAGGGCGGTATAGAAATTCAATAATAAATAAATAAATAAATAAATAAATAAAATAAATAAAATAAAACAGTAAAATGTGATATGAAATTGCAGTAAAAGGTAGAACAAATGATAAATTTCATTTTTAAACACACGAGAAGTGAGAGGTCATTGAAGGAGAGAAAGATTTTCAAAGGAAAAAAACACCCTGAGTAATTTACTACCCCAGAGGCAGACTTCCGCTAAAATGCAATGCAACAAATTATTTTTCCCTGTTTATACCATAAGAAATCTGAGGGACAGATGTCAGCAACCGGCATAAATTTCCCAGGAGATCCGAGGGAGGGAGGATATAAAAAAGAGATTCAAGGCAGATTGATTCATGCCAGAACAGGTGATAAAACATGTGAGTATCGGAATCCTAGCAGAGCTATAAGGGAAAAATCTGCATACTCCCCAGAGGGATTCAGAAAGAAAAGTCTAGATGGCATTAAAAAGACATTCCAGAGAGATTTGAAAGCCCTGGAGAAAATGGAAGATAGGAATCTGAACAGTGATCCCAAATAATAGAACTGAGATAATCTAGTCTGCAGACATAAGTCAGCCAAGAAGAAAATTTTCACCAATGCTTTTTGAGGTCCACCTAAGAGTGGAAGAATAAACAATAACAAGCCATGAATCAAGATTAAATATATGACCATAAGCCACTACTTGTCTTTAGGAGCTAGGCATTTGAATGTCTGTAGAGATTCCCAGTCATCCAGGTCATGGTTGTCCCAAAGGAGCTTTTTCAGGAGTCAACTGGACTCTTGTTTTTTTCTTTTGAAGACGTTTCGCTTCCCATCCAAGAAGCTTCTTCAGCTCTGACAGGATAGTAGGGAATGGAACAGTGGTGGGTTCCTCCCGGTTCGGTCCGGTTCGGCCGAGCCGGTAGCGGTGACGATATGACGTCACCGAACCGGTTCTGCCCCCCGCCCTCCCACCCCTCACCCCCCCACATTATTCTTATCTTTTATTTGGTCCCACCCCCAATCTATTGCTGCCTCCTGAGTCCCAGCTGATGACTAGAGGGGAAAAAAAAACTGTTTAAACTCTTGCCACGGGGCTTCAAAGGGCCATCCTACAGCTGATCAGTGTTAAAATCAAACAAATGAGTCAGGTCGTAAGTGCAAGGACTGGTCGTAAGTGCGAGGACCTTCCAGAAATGACTCTGACCAGCTAGCCATGCCCACCTAGTCACATGACCTCCAAGCCACACCCACAAAATAAGCCACGCCCACAGAACCGGTAGTAAAAAAATTTAGAACCCACCCCTGGAATGGAAGGATTTATATTCCTTCCAGACAGCTGGTCATTTGCATCCTTTTAGAGGGTCATTGAAGCACTTGGAGATTTAGGCATTTGCATCATTCAACAACAAAGAAATGGACACTTGATCCTACAATTCCTCTAGCATTCATACAATAACTATAATTTACAGACCTGTAACAACAAAAACAGTAACAAAAAACCAGGGTAAGTCTCTGACTATGCAGTTATGGCCACCATCTTGAGACTTTTTTCATCCTCTTCATCTAGACGTTTCTTGACTTGAAACCATATATTATTCTTGGGTCTCTACCATGGAACTTGATGAGTCCTTGGACAACGATTGAGATCCCCAGAGGTTTATATAATGCCACACAGGATAAATGTAATAATTTGAGGCCAGAATGTATCAAGATCATCCTCATAAGGACTCATGTGGCATAGTGGTAATTGTGTAGGGCTAGAAATAAAGTGGGAAATAATAGAAATAATGGGACGCAGTGGCTCAGTGGTTAAGACACTGTGTTTGTCGATCAAAAAGTCGGCAGTTCAGCGGTTCAAATCCCTAGTACCACATAACGGGGTGAGCTCCCATTACTTTTCCCAGCTTCTGCCAACCTAGCAGTTCAAAAGCACGTAAAAAATGCAAGTAGAAAAATAGGGACCACCTTTGGTGGGAAGGTAACAGCATTCCGTGTGCCTTTGGTGTTTAGTCATGCTGGCCACATGACCACGGAGACATCTTCAGACAGTGCTGGCTCTTCGGCTTTGAAACGGAGATGAGCACTGCCCCCTAGAGTTGGGAACGACTAGCACATATGTCCGAGGGGAACCTTTACCTTTAGAAATAGAGAGATCCATTCATTGAGGCTGACTGGGTGACTTTGAACCAGTCACTCTCTGTCAGCTCAATTTACATCTCACCATTTTTATTTATTTCGCCATGGGGCTTAATTGCAGATACAGCAAAAAAAAAGAAAAAGAAAAAGAAAGAAATGAAAAGAGTGTAAGTAAAACAGATAATAGAAGCATAAAAGAAGCAATGACAAAGGAATATACCTTTTGGTTATCATATTGATGCGTTGTTATGCTGTATGTATCAATATCATAACCATCATACATCAAAATGTGGAAAGCAGAATGTAAGGGGAGGGGGAGTCTGCCATCAATCTAGGAGCCACTTCCCATTGGGGCCACAGGCCAATTGACAAACCCAGATCTTCAGGCTGTTGTGAAAGGATAGGGGGATGGGGTCAGATCTTTCTTTAGAGCGTAAGATGTTCCAAAGGGAAGGTTGTGCAACAGAGAATGTTCTTCTTCTCGATCCCCACTAGTTGGAGTTCTTTCACTGATGTGATCCAAAGTAAGCATGAGTAGGACCAGCATGTCATACTGGAATGAGGTGGTTATCAGGTTGTGGTTCAGTTGCTAAGTTGCATTTGATTCTTCACGACCCCATGGACCGTAGCATGCCAGGTAATCCCCCTATCCTCCACTGTCTCCCAGACTTTTCCCAAATTCATATTCACTGTGTCTGTTGTGGCTCCGTTGCCTGAGCCTGGGCTATCGACAGATGCAGACTCTGAGAGTGAGGGAGAGGAGTTGGCAAGGCCTCCCTCTCCAGGACCCTCCTCTCTGGCAATGCCTCCGGAGGACACCGAAGGCCAAGAGATAGGCCCAGAGCCAAGCACGTCCCCGCAGCCACAGGTGGACAACGACGAAAGAGATAAGTGCTGGCTGGATCCTCGACAGCAGCGCAGGGAGAAGTGTGCACAGCAGAGGGGAAGGCATGCCAGAGATTAGCTGAGTCACTGGACCACACCCCACAGGGTATAAATGTGGTGTGGTGGCCGGTTCAGTTTGTGACAAGCAAAAACTAGAAATATGGGCTTCTGTCTGCCTTGTCAGACTGCATTTGGACTAATCCTTGTATTGCTGAAACTTTGCCTGCTTTATCAGAATGCTTGCAGTCTAATCTTTGTTTTGTGTGAGTAAAGTCTGAATTGGCAGCTAGCCACTGGGTTGCTGCCAGCCTTATCTTCAAAGACTTTGTCGTGTGGCTTATTAACTCCAGGCCGTCTGTGGGGGTGCATGTGTGGGATGGGGACAGAACAGTGTCAATGACCCTATCTAACCACCTCATCCTCTGCCGTCCCCTTCTCCGTTTGCCTTCCATCTTTCCCAACACCAGGGTCTTTTTGAGTCCTCACTTCTCACTTGGTGGCCAAAGTATTTGAGCTTCAGCTTCAGAATCTGTCCTTCTAAAGAAGAATCCTTCAGAGGAGGTTCATCAGGTAAACCAGTAGTGGTGGTTTTCTACTGATTTGCCCCGGTTTGGCGGGAAGTGGTGGGAGGCTCCGCCCACCCACCCGGACATCATCACAGACACTGTGTGCACACACACACGCTCACAGTTCCAAACCCAGAGCAAGGGTAAGTGGAACTTACTACTGTAGCCCAGACCTATGCCTTTAAGATCATAGCCTACACCTTGAACTGCATTTAGAGGTAGACTGGTAGACAGTGAAGTTTATGGAGGAGACATGTAATCCTAGGACCCTCAAACAGTAACTGTTGTGGAGAAAAATAGAAGAACCCAAGGTAAGCTACCTTCTGCTCTTGTTAGAAAAAGCAAAATACATGTAATAAACAAATAACATACTTAGGGCCCAAGCAAAACAGAAAAAAGTAAATCAGCAGCTATGTAATCCAAAGTACCAATTACATAGAATAGAATAGAATAGAATAGAATAGAATAGAATAGAATAGAATAGAATAGAATAGAATAGAATAGAATAATGATGTAGAGTAGAGTAGAGTAGAATAGAATAGAAGTAGAATTGAATTTTTATTGGCCAAGTGTGATTGGACCCACAAGGAATTTGTCTTGGTGCATACGCTCTCGGAGTACATAAAAGAAAAGATACATTCGTCAAGAATCATAAGGTACCACACTTAATGATAGTCATAGGGAACAAATAAGCAATCAAGTCATATTAGGAAACAGTCAATATAAATCTTAAGGATACCAGCAACAAGGTTACAGTCCTACAGTCATAAGTGGGAGGAGATAGGTGGTGGGAACGATGAAAAGATTAATAGTAATGCTGATTTAGTAACTAGTTTGACAGTGTTGAGGGAATGATTTGTTTAGCAGAGTGATGGCATTCGGGAAAAAACTGTTCTTGGGTCTAGTTGTTCTGGTGTGCAGTGCTCTATAGCGTCGTTTTGAGGGTAGGATCATCATACATCATACAATAGTATGAAGTACTTGTATGTTATGATCTTCATACACACACATGCACACACATATTTTTTAATACTAGACAAACCATCAGGCTGTTCTACTTCATATTATCATAATTCTTCTTCTACTTCCAAATGTGTTTACATGGTGCTAAAAAACAAATATACGGTAACTTGTCTGTGGGGGAAAAAGAAAAAAGAAATAATGGAATATTTCCAACCCCGAACTACATTTTCGAAGTCTCTGAGGAGAAACTTGGAAATGCTTGAATTTGTTTCTTGTTAATGGAAATTTCCGAGTCTTTCCCCCCATAAAAATTGATGAATTAGACCTAATTTCACTGAATTAATGTGGCTCAAAATAACAGAGGATGGCTTTGCTTTATGTTTTCCTTTGAGTTTGAGTGGCCACAAGAAAAGCCAGGAATTAGTTTTGACTGGATGATGTGCTACATCATTTCTACATTCAGTGATAATAACCATATATTTATAATATTTCTCCCTGGGGTGGAAAAAAATGACATAAAATAAAATATACCTATACATTACATTAAGTGAAGACAAATTCATTCCCGAGGGGCCATCACTGATATTTTTTGGCTCGTTGCCCTTTGTAATTTTATTTTAAAGGTGCTTTTATTTTATTTTAAGTTGGAAATTGTCATGCTATAAAACAAAGTATAAGTCTCCTTTATCAACTTGACTGCTAAGGAACACCTCGGAAGCTGTCGCCATGCCAGACATATTCTTGAGGGAAAAAAATCTGACTTGATACCATAGTCCATGTTTAATACAACTTGATTTTGGAATGATAGATCAGGTTTTACCATAAATTATCCTAAATGTAACTAGGTTATCTTCCCCCCTTCCCCAAACCACTGTTTATTTATTAAAGGACCATCAATGTTTTATGCAAGATTAAAAATGGTCTCCAACTCCTGATATTATATTTGATGCTACCAGCAAAACTTTGCTCCCAATTCTCAAAGCTTCCTATAAGTGATAATTTAAAAAAATCTCCGCATACGGAAAGCTACTAAGTCAGAGAGAGAAAAAAAATGTTTCTATATGCTGAGGAATATGAATATGAATGAATATATTTAGGTGAAAAAATATTCAGTCATGTGAACAATCTAAAGTTGTGAATCCCGGATTTAGGTTTATCACCTCTGAAAGAATTAGACCTTCAAAAGATTTCATTTTGGAGCATCATAAGAGGCGTTGTGGTCTAGAGGTGAAGACTCTCACCTCCCCACACACACACATGCACACCTGGAAAGTTGAGAGTTCAATCCTAGGCAACGGCAGATGTTTCTTTATCAGAGCGCAAAGAGAAAATATCTGCTGTGAACTCCGGGTAGGTGTCAGGAAGGATATTTGGCCAGTAAATATCCAGTTCAACTCAATCACCCTGACTCTACCTTCAAATTAAGGGTCATAAAAAGAAAACAAATATATGAATTTCTGGTCTCCTCTACTCCCCTTCTATCATATGAGCCACAGTAGCACAGTGGTTAGATTGCGGTACTGCAGGCTACTTCTGCTGACTGCTGGCTGCCTGCAATTTGGCAGTTCGAATCTCACCAGGCTCAAGGTTGACTTGGCTTTCCATCCCTCCGAGGTCAGTAAAATGAAGACCCAGATAGGCTGACTCTGTAAACCACTTAGAGAAGGCTGGAAAGCATTGTGAAATGGTATATAAGTCTAAATGCTATTGCTATTTTTTTTTTTTCACTAACTGCTTTGGGAGATATTGTAGCTTCCCTCAGATGGGGTATGTACAGAGGTGGTATTCAGCCAGTTTGTACAGGTTCGGGAGAACTGGTAGCGAAATTGCAGGTGGGCACGCCCACCTGCCCCAGCTCAATGCCGTCCTATTTAGGCATGTATTCGAGGCTGGGCAAATGCATGGAAGGCATGTGAGCGAACAAAGCACGTGCATGGAAGGTGAAGTGATTGTGCACACATTTAGTGAACCGGTGGTAAGAATATTGGAAACTGGATATGTAACCAGAGATGAGTCAAATATAGGCTTTTCATGCATTGTTTTATGGCTGTAAACATTTGAGTACACAAATGTGATATCCTCTGACGTATCCACTTGCTAATCCAAGTCCAGGAACATGGGACATTGAGAGAAAGACTTTATTTCTCCCAAATTGTTTGATATTCCTTTCAAAGCAGGAGAGAGGAATGAAAAAAAGTAATAGGGTTTAACATTTTTAAAGCCTTTTCTAAAAGCATGTATTCACTGAAAAGAGTAACGCTCAAGAGATTCTTACTGGATTTCCATAGTGACTCTCTCTATATGAATATGTGGATTAATATATATGTGACTCTCATCCTTCTGCTAGAATTATTACAAACAGAATTATTTCTTCATTTATGAAGATATCAAATGGAACTCCTCAACCATCTCTTTTAATGTCTCTTATGGTCATATCAATTGGGAAAAATGATTTTCCCAGCTGCAATGTATGGCTGTGAAAGTTGGACCATAAGGAAGGCTGAGCACCAAAGAATTGAGGCCTTTGAACTCTGGTGCTGGAGAAGACTCCTGTGAGTCCCTTGGACTGCAAGGCGATCCAACTGGTCAGTCCTAGAGGAGATCAACCCTGGCTGCTCTTTAGAAGGCCAGATCCTGAAGAGGAAACTCAAATCCTTTGGCCACCTAATGAGAAGGAAGGACTCACTGGAGAAGAGCCTAATGCTGGCAACAATTGAGGGCAAAAGAAGAAGGGGAGGACAAAGAATGAGGTGGCTGGATGGAGTCATTGAAGCAGTAGGCGTGAGATTAAATGGTCAGGGGATGGTAGAGGTCAGTAAGGCCTGGAGGAACATTGTCCATGGGGTCACGATGGGTTGGACATGACTTCGCAACTAACAACAACATATCAGTACTAGAACCATTAAGTTGTCTTATCAGACTAATGGCGTTCTGAGTAAAACTGAAGTGAAATTTGGACATAAATTCTGAACTTCAGAAAATGTTTCTATATCTTGATGATGTCTCATTGGCAATCATGTGTGTTCTATAACAAAATGATTGATATTGTGCCTGGCAGAATTTGATAAATAATCAAGCAATTCAGTTAACTGAAATAAGGTTCATATATTTCCAAAAGACTCTAATGCTCCTAGGAAGATTGGGAAAAATTGGTGTCTTTTCTGAATTGCATTTCAAATCCGGATATAGGGAAACTTTTTTTTTTTTTTTTACTTTTCAAAGCATTTTTTTCTAATGCTTTAAAAAGCCTCTGCCGATCAAGCAACTCTGCTGAGATCATCAGAGACTTTTCAAAGCATTATTTTTTTTACCACCTCTTCGGCCAAGAGGTTGCAGAAAAAAATGCTTTGAAAAGCCTCTGACGATCCCAGCTGAGCCGCACGATCATCAGAGGCTTTTTTTTTTTACTTTTAAAAGCATTTTTTCATTGAAAGAGGTTGTAGAAAAAATGCTTTTAAAAGTAAAAAAAAAAGGCCTCTGATGATTGTGCGGCTCAGCTGGGCATGGTGGTGGGGGGAGCGCAGGGATTTTTTCCAAACTACCCGCCGCCATCGTTACCAGATCAGGCGATCCGGTCCAAACCAGGAGCATTTCACCCCTGCTGCAGGCTACTTCTGCTGATCACTGGCTGCCAGCAGTTCAGCATTTCAAATCTCACCAGGCTCAAGGTTGACTCAGCCTTCCATCCTTCCGAGGTGGGAAAAATGAGGAGCCAGATTGTCAGGGACAAGAAGCTGATTCTGTAAACTGCTTATAGTAAAGCACTGTAAAGCGGTATATAAGTCTAAGTGCTATTGCTATCATTTAAAGTTTGTGTGTATTTTTAAATCCTATAACAAACATTTGGCATTATTCAATGGAAAGTTGCAGATATGCATAAAAAAAAAAGAAAAGAAAGATTCCTCTTTAGGATTAAAAAAAAAAAAGAGTAAGACCCCAGAATTACATTCTTGGATTGATTATATGTGTTCACTTTATAACTCACAAACCGCCTTTCTGTTTGTGTAATGAAAAATTGATCAATGTGATTCCATGTCTTCAAGGTTTAATGCTGTGTTTAAAGACTGAACAGAGGTATATCTTAACATGTTTTTGTTATTATGGGTTTTTTTTTAAAAAAAAAGGTTCAGGAGAGGTTTGTCCTTTTTGGTTTATGAAAGGAATAATATATAAAAAAACTTTTTGTGAGTCAGGCAGACAGAAGCAGAGAAGGCAGAATAATACAAGTGAAATAAAAAAAAAAACCTTCACGAACCCCGCAAGGTAACACTCTGAAACAGCTTGAATCCAACAGCAAAGGTAAACCTTGATCCAATGATGTGGATATTAAAGAGCAAGAAAATACACTCTGGTAAGCTTCATCAGCTAAATAAATAATAGGGAAACCTTGTGCAAAGGCCATTCCTTGCAACGGATTTGGGTCAGAGGGAAATTTCATTGGTAAGTGGATCAGGAGCAGTGCTGGGTTGCTACCGGTTCAACCCGGATTGGGTGAACCGGTAACGGTAGCGGTGGGAGGCTCCACCCACCTGCCCGGATGCTTCTGTGCATGTGCAGAAGCAATGCACGCTCAAGCGTGCGCCCATGAGCAAACTTGTAGCAATGTGTTTTGAAACCTGCCCCTGATCAGGAGTGGGAGAGTACAGAACAGGGGTGAAATCCAGCAGGTTCTGACAGATTCTGGAGAACCGGTAGTGGAAATTTTGAGCAGTTCAGAAAACCAGTAGCGGAAATTTTGAGTAGTTTGGAGAACCGGTAGCAGAAATTTTGAGCAGTTCGGAGATTCGGTAGCGGAAATTTTGAGCAGTTCAGAGAACCGGTAGAGGAAATTTCGAATAGTTTGGAGAACCGGCAAATACCACCTCTGGCTGGCTTCAGGAGTGGGGAAGGAATGGGGATTTTGCAGTATCCTTCCCCTGGAGTGGGGTGGGAATGGAGATTTTGCAGTATCCTTCCCTTGCCATGCCCACCAAGCCACGCCTACAGAACCGGTAGTAAAAAAAAAATTGGATTTCACCACTGGTACAGAAGAATGAGTTTCAGTGATGGCATTTAGCCAGTTCGGACCAATTTGAATGAATCTGTAGTGGAGATTGCGGGTGATAGTGGAGATAGCACCTGCTCATCCACCCAGGTGCTATGCCATCCTCTTTAGCCCCGTTTTCAATGCCAGGCTCATGCACAGAAGGCACACGCAGAGCAAGCCACTGGTAAAAATATGTGAAATCCATCTCTGATGAGTTTCATTGGCCATTCTCTCTGTGGAATGTTCGGAAAACCCTGTGTCCAGAAATGTCACTTCCCTTAATAACTCATTCCCAACTTCTTTAGTCCTGACAGAGTCAAAACTCTTGAGGGACTCCGCAAACGATCTTCAAATGAGCTTCAAATGAAGTTAAGTGACACTAAGAAGGGCCAACCTGCTTGTCTCAAGCACCAGTTGTGAAAAGACTGATGAAGTATAATGCTCCAAAAATTGCTTTTGATGAAGGTGATCTCTTCAGGGGAAACTTCAGGAACTAAAGCTCTTGGATCCGTAAGAGGGCAGCGGTTAATTTTTATCACTCTATTTCTTTGGGTGTCTGTTTTTTTAAAAAAAACTCCAGATTGAAAAAAAAAATGTTTGTTTTTCAACTACGGACTGTAAAACGGTTAATGTGTTTCGACAAGGCAGATGGATTTCAGTTTAACAAAACTCCAAGCAGGCGACTAGAAACTGTGAACATATTTTGCTCCGATTGCAATTATTCAGGGCCGAAACTACCTGTCAGAAAGCAATTCCTTTTATTGGTCTTTTAAAAGGAGCTAATCAGATGGATCTTTCCTGAAAAGGAAATTGCCAAAGGCAAAGTTGGCACATTGTGCATTTTTGTATTTGGGTATTTGGGTATTTGGGTATTTGGGTATTTGGGTATGCATATGCATCTCTGGGTATAAATGTCGTCTCATATAGGAGTGATAGAAGAGTTTTCATAAAGGAAAATGAAAAGGAAAGTTTCTTTTAAATCAGCTCTTAATGTTATTTAACATCCAAGTAAATATATCCAGTTGCAATGGATGACTGTGAAAGATGGACCATAAGAAAGGCTGAGTGCCAAAGAATGGAGGCCTTTGAACTCTGGTGCTGGAGAAGACTCCTGTGAGTCCCTTGGACTGCAAGGCGATCAAACCAGTCAGTCCTAGAGGAGATCAACCCTGACTGCTCTTTAGAAGGCCAGATCCTGAAGATGAAACTCAAATCCTTTGGCCACCTAATGAAAAGGAAGGACTCACTGGAGAAGAGCCTCATGCTGGGAAAGATTGAGGACAAAAGAAGAAGGGGACAACAGAGAACAAGGCTGGATGGAGTCACTGAAGCAGTCGGAGTGAGCTTAAATGGACTCCAGAGGATGGTAGAGGACAGGGAGGCCTGGAGGAACGTTGTCCGTGGGGTCGTGATGGGTCAGACACGACTTTGCAACTAACAAAGATATCCAGAAAACGCAGCTTCACATCTCTCTTATGGATTCCTTCGGCTGTCAAACTGCTCTTAAAATTAGGAAAGTTTGTGTACCATCCAGCCAGGATGAATGTTATTACTTAAATCCATTATTTAAAATTCCTTTCTCTGAGACTATAAGGAACAAGACATACTTGAGGGCTTTTTGTAGAGATGAGAGGAGTCTCCAAAGTACCTGAAGGCAGGACATGAAATAATGGGCAGAAGATAATTAAAGAGAGAAGCAACCCAGAAATAAGGAAAAATTTCCTGAGAGTGAGAACAATTAATCAGTGGAATGACTTGCCTCCAGAAATTGTGGATGCTCCATCACTGGAGGTTTTGAAGGAGAGATTGGACAACCATTTGTCCAGAATGATATAGAGGAGGTTGACTAGAACAGGGGTCACCAACCTTTCGGACCTCAGGGACCACTAAATTCATGATTTTAAATTCCGCAGACCACCAATATGATCTGCCTAATGACCGGCTGGGTGGGCATGGCTAGGGGGGCATGTGACTTGGTGGGCATGGTAAACTCGATGTCACTCACATCAAGGGATACTTTGCTGGCCTCTACTTGCCTCTCCCAGCCATTTCTCGCCTGCCCGCCTGGGCTCCTTAGGGCCCCAACAGGAAATAGTTGTTGGAGCTAAGCAGCCACCATGAGAAAGAGTTGGCAAAACAGCTGGCTCAGTTCAAACTGGATCTGACCAAGAAGGAGGCTCAGCAGAAGCACCTCACTGAGGGCTATGAGCTTAGGCTTTCCAAGCAAAGGGAAGACCTGCGGGAGTGCAAGGCCAGATACAGGTGCCTGGAGGCTCAGCGGGCTGAGATGGTCAGCCAGTTCAAGGCCATGATGCAGTCTCACTGGAACAAGGCCCTCTTCTCTTTACCACCAGCAAGGCTTCCCTCCAACCTTCACCCAAAGCCCCACACCAGGAGGCTGAAGCAGACCCCAAGTTGAAATTCCTGCCCCCCCCTCTAACCCACAGGGAGGCCTACTAGGCCCAAAACGGAACACGGGGGGAGTGCCACACCTCCCATTCCCCATTTTAGGCCTAGTAGGACTCTCTGCAGCCTCCTGGGAGCAAAAAGGGGCTGCAGATAGGATGTGCTCCCTCCCCTCATGCTCCGTTTTGGGCCTAGTAGGCCTCCCTGCAACCTCCTGGGAGTGAAAATGGGCAGAGGGGGCCGTGCTGCACCCCCATGCCCCATTTTAGGCCTAGTAGGACTCTTTGCAGCCTCCTGGGAGCAAACATGGGCCACAGGAGGGGGGTGCACTGTCCCCTGCCCCCTGTTTTGGCCCAGGAAGCCTCCCTGAAGCCTTCTGGGAGTGAAAACGGGCTGTGAGGGGAGGACATGCTGTGCCCTGTTTTAGGCCTAGCAGGCCTCCCTTCACTTACCTGGGAGCCAAAATGAAGCGTGGGGGACTCCTGGAATGGCAAGGCAGGGAGGGGGGGCAGCCAGCAATTTAACTACCGGTTCACCTGAACTGGCCCGAACCGGTTGAATCCCACCATTGAGTACAAACCATCTGTAAAAAAAAATAAGAATACAAAACAAGCACAATATTTGAATGATGGTGGCGATTTGGAAAGGACCTGAAGTGGTTCGGGAATAACGAGAGGCACAAGCAAGCAAGTGACAACAGCTCTTTAATATACAGTGAGACTTCAGCAAAAACTCAGAGGCTGCAGTCCTCCTTATATACAATCCTGGAGAGACTGTCAGCCAATCAGAAACGTAAGCAGGTTTGAAACTCCCGCTTAAAAGTATCAATACATAACACCCCTCCCTTCCCAGAAGGCACTAACACTCAAAAATTAACATATGTACAAACAAAGTCTCGCAGGTGCTTAGGCTGAGTTCTCGCCCTAGTTGACCTGCGCAGTTCAGTGTTTGGTGAGGCGTCGAGCTGGTCGGAGGGACTCTTTGTCTCTCCCGGCTCCGCCAATGGAACCTCCTGGATTTTATCCGGGGCGTGGTTATCCCCGGCTGGGAGTGGCGACTCGCTGGGGCGGCGCTGGAACCAGGGCTTGTCAGCTAAGTATTCTCGCGGCCCCGGGCTTGAGTTAGCTGTTTTGGAGAAGTGGTCATAGTTAGGCTCGGACATGTCTGCGTTGATATTTGCCTCGCCAACCACCCGTTTCCTCAGTTGGTCTATGTGGCGCTTCCAGAGTCTATCTACCCCCACGTCCACCGTGTATGATTTTGGCCCTGTTATTCCCACTATGGTTCCGGCAACCCACAGAGGACCGCTGGCATAATTGCGAGCGAACACCGGGGACCCGACCTGAAACTGCCTTAAGCCACAGGTCTCTCCCTTAAAGTTTTCGTGCGAATAGTTAGGGTGAAGCCTGTCCAACACGCACCGGAGCTTTCTCCCCATGAGGAGCTCTGCTGGGCTTCTCCCAGTTGCTGTGCATGGTGATGCATGCTGAACCGCAAGGAATTGATCTATCCTGGCCTGCCAGTCCCCATTGTCTAATCTGGACAGTGCTTCCTTGGCTGTCCTGACAAATCGTTCAGCCAATCCGTTGGAAGCCGGGTGAAATGGGGCTGATAGGGCATGGCGGATCCCCAGGCCGGCTAAGTAGCCTTCGAAAAGGGTCGCTGTAAATTGGGGCCCATTGTCTGATACCAAGGTATCCGGCAGGCCGTGGGTGGCAAACAACTTTCTTAGGGCCTTGATAACCGCTTCGGCCGTTGTGGATGGCATTAATACAATTTCGAGCCATTTAGAAAAGGCATCCACTACTATTAAGAACGTTTGGCCATGGAACGGGCCGGCAAAATCAATGTGGATCCTCCCCCATGGGCCTTTTGGTTTCTCCCACTCTCGGATGAGCGCTACTGGGGGATCGGGGCGAGACTCCTGGCAGGGTCTGCACTTCCCCACCCACTCGGAAATGACCTGGTCCATGTTGGGCCACCAGACATAGCTGCGGGCTAAGCATTTCATCCTAACGATGCCAGGATGCCCTTCGTGCAATAATTCTAAAACTCTATCTCGTAGTTTTGCTGGAATTACCACTCTGTCACCCCACAGTAAGCACCCCCCTTGCGTAAACAGTTCATTTCGTTTGTTGGCAAAACCTTGGTACTCCTCCCCGACCACCTTGTCCGGCCACCCTTTCAAAACCCAACCCATAACAGTCCGGATAACAGGGTCTCTATTTGATGCCTTCGCCACCTCGCCGGAGGAGATGGGCCCCAAGGTTAACGTGTCCAACAATAGGACGGAGGTTTCCGGTGTTGGGTTGTCCAGCAGGTCGGGAAGGGGGCAACGGCTAAGGGCATCCGCATGACCCAGGGTCCGCCCAGGCCGATGGACGAGCTGGTACGAGTAGGCCGATAAGAAAATCGCCCATCTAGTTAAACGGGGGGAGAGGGCAGCGGGGGTTGGCCTGTCGCCTGCTAGCAGTCCTAGCAACGGTCTATGGTCAGTCACAAGTTCGAATTTTCGGCCATAGAGGTATTCGTGGAACTTCTTAACCCCCGCAATCGCAGCCAGAGCCTCTCTGTCCAATTGGCTATAGTTCCGTTCTGTGCTGGACAGAGTTCGGGAGTAGAAGGCAATGGGTGCCTCTAGGCCGTTCGGCAGTCTATGGCCTAGGACGGCACCAACTCCTACGGGGGAGGCGTCGCAAACTAAGACGAGCGGCAGCTCAGCATTATACTGGATCAGGAAACTGTCCTCAGATAGAAGTTTTTTTACTGCCTCAAAAGCAGCCGCTTGCGGTTTCCCCCAGACCCATGGTACATTCTTCCCTAAGAGTTTGTGAAGGGGATCAGCGACCGTGGCCTTATCTCTTAGGAACATTGAGTAGAAATTTAGCAGTCCAAGGAAGGCTTGGAGCTCAGCTTTGGATTTGGGGGCTGGTGCGCTTTTGATGGCCCTCACCTTGCTTTCGGTAGGGTGGATGCCTGTGCCGTCCACCCTGTACCCCAGAAATTCTACCGAGGGGACCGCTATCCTGCATTTGTTCTTTTTAAGTCTTAGTCCCGCTTCTCTGAATCTGGACAGGATGTTCCGTACCCTGTCCCCTAGCTGGTGTTCGTCTTGGGCGCTGACTAAGACGTCATCGAAATAGGGGACTACTCCCGGAAGTCCTTGCAACAGGCGCTCCATGGTGCTTTGAAATAAGCCGGGAGCAACGCTCACCCCAAATTGGAGCCTGGTGCATTTAAATGCACCCCTGTGAGTCACGATCGTTTGCGCCTCTGCCGTGGCGTCGTCGACCGGTAACTGTTGATAGGCTTGGGCCAGGTCTAATTTGGCAAAAATTTTTCCGGGGCCCAGGGAGTGTAGTAGATGGTGCACGATCGGCACCGGATAGGCGCTCGGCTGCAAAGCCTTGTTGATCGTGCACTTGTAGTCGGCGCAAATTCTGATTGAGCCGTCGGACTTAACTGGGGTGACTATGGGGGTCTCCCACTTGGCATGGTCAACGGGAACCAACACCCCTTGCTTAATCAGTTTGTCCAGTTCTGCATCGATCTTTGGTTTCAATGCGAACGGCACTCTTCTGGCCTTTAGTCTTACTTGGGCTACGTTGGGGTCTAAGTTTAGAGAAATAGGGGTCCCCACATACTTGCCCAATGTGTCCCCGAAAACGTCCTGGAACTCGGACAGGAGGCTGTCTTTCAGGGTTGACTTGGACATCAGGTGGACGCCGGTGAAACCCATGCCAAGGGCTCGGAACCACCCCATGCCCAGGAGGCTCGGCAGCTGCTTCGTGACGATGGTCAGCGGCAGGTCTCTTTCGTAGTCTCCGTAGGTGACCCGGAACGTGCCCACGCCTTCGAGGGGGACTCGGTTCCCCTGGTAGTCTAGGATGCGCAGTCTCTGTCTGGAGAGTTGATCCTTCCGGAACGACGGCAGGAGGGTCTTTAGGGTTGTCCACGACATGATGGAGAGAGCTGATCCGGTGTCGATCTCCATCGAGCACGGTCTTCCGTTGATTTCGACCACCGTGCTGACTTTGTCCTCGACCGTTGTGCTGGCCTGGTCGATGTGTATGCTGCGGCCATCTCGCGGTTCAAATTCGCGCCGTTTTTTCGCGCCGCCTTCTCTCGTTGGCTGCTTCTGGCGCGCTGATTCCGGTTGGTTGCGGCGCTCACGTGGTTTGAGACTTCTGGGCAGAATGGCTCTGCAGACTCGCGCCAAGTGCCCTTTCTTCTCGCAACGCCTGCAAATAGCCTCTCTGTATTTGCAGGACAGTCTATCATGGTGCCCACCACAGCTGGGACAGCTTCGCCGGGGGCTGCCAGTGTCTTTTCTCCGGTGCTCTGTTCGGAAGACGTCCTCATCCGACTCAGACTCCGAGCTGGATCCGGCGTCTTCTCTGTGCACCGGGGCAGACTTGGGGCTGTCTTTGCTGGTCGGCGGACGCTGTAGCGTTTCAGCGGCCTTTGTGGAGGCTTCGTGAGCCCTGGCCTCGTCAAGGGCTCCGGCGAGCGTCAAATCAGGCTTGGCGAGCAGCCGCCGTTGCAGCCTAATGTCCCGAACACCACAGATCAGTTGCTCAAGCAACGCGTCATCCAGGTCTCTGTAGTCGCAATGAGTTGCGGCTTTTCTCAGGCTGGCCATGTACGCGCTGACCGGCTCCCCTTCTCGTTGGACGCGCTGCCTCAGTTGGTATCGCTGCACGAACTTGGAGGGGACCGGAGCGTAGTGAGCCCGGAGAGTTGCCATCAGGGTGTCCCATGAGACTGTTTGAACCGGCGTTGGCTCACACAGTGACTCGGCCATCTCGAACACGTCCGGTCCGCAGTGGCTTAGGAATAGGGCTCTCTTTCGATTAGCCGAGAGGCCCTGCATGTCGCTGGCTTCTAACGAGCATTCAAACCTCGTTAGGTACGAGACCCATTTTTCGCGGGTCGGATCAAAAGGCTTGGGCGGAACGTAGGCAGACATGTCCGGTATGTCTCCTGTGGTTCGCCTCGTCGCCTAGCTGAAGCTCGTGGTCTCACTGGTTGGCTTCTTGTAGCCTCTATCCCATCCTCGTCGCCAATGAAGTGGTTCGGGAATAACGAGAGGCACAAGCAAGCAAGTGACAACAGCTTTTTAATATACAGTGAGACTTCAGCAAAAACTCAGAGGCTGCAGTCCTCCTTATATACAATCCTGGAGAGACTGTCAGCCAATCAGAAACGTAAGCAGGTTTGAAACTCCCGCTTAAAAGTATCAATACATAACAGGACCCATACTCCAGTCCTGCCAAAGGTCATTCTTATTTATTTCTTTTTTTTAAAAAAAGTGCGAGAATCTCTTTTCATAGGTCCAGAAACAGAACTGGGAGCATTATTGCAAGTGTGAGCCTCTCTTCTCCTCTCTCCAGACGTGATATATTGTCCCATATACATAATCTTGGAAAGTTCAGAGCATGAGTCTAAACTGATCAATAGGTTTTACACCTCACGCTGTTTGTCACTGCAAGCCCCCCCACCCACTACCCACCCCCGGACTCAGTTGGAACTATAAGAATGAAAGAAATGCCCTACAATGGTGTATAAACAAAATTCTTTTTCCATCCAACAGTTGCGGAAGGCACATTTTTCACCCCTGACATTAGATAGTTTACGTGAGTTAGATTTGCGGTATATTCACCGCTTTGCTAGCTGGGTGATGGGTGATGTTGATGCTTATGGTCACCCTGCAGATATATGCCTGCACAGGCGTGCCTAAATCTTTTTACGGAAAGGGAAAAAAAACCTGTTTTCGCGGAGAGCATCTGTGCAGTATTCTCTGAGGTTTTCTCTTCCCTCCATAACATTCTGCATTTCATTCACTGATATTACATGTTTTGATTCATTAGTTTTCTTCGGGGGGACGTGAACTAGTCACATTCTCGGAATCTCATTCTTTGCACAACTGTTAAGTAATGTCTAATTACCTGGAAAATATCTAATAATGCAAATATTGTGAGACAGACAGGTAGGTATCTCAGAGGACAGCTGAGTAGTTCTGAGGATACACAGAAGGGCAGGAGAAGAATAACAATAATTTGTAGTGTGTGTGTATGTGGACACATGGATACCATATATGTGATGCACACGTCTTACCCCCAAAGGACCTATTTCCTATCTGTTCCATCAACTCAGAATCAAAATAATAAACGCCGGGAAAAAAATCAATACTCTAGTAAACAGAGTTCAAGAAAGACTATTTCCGTTTCGTTTGCCAGTGTTGGTTTATAGGATCAGTTGAACAAGTGTTCCCAACACATGTTCGTCCATATTTAGTAGATAAAATTATTTCTTTGATATGTTTAAGTAAACAAAGTAAATACAAATATAACAAATAGTGACTTCCTATTGATGTTACTATCAGCAACCTACCGTGCCATCATAGATTTTTTTACCCAATAAAATAGCCTTATTATTTTTTTTTTTGTTTCCAATAACTTAGTGGCTCAGGGCATTGTTTTATAATGAATGAAAGACTTTGGAACAGATCATTAACAGGCCCTTACAGAGAGAGACACAGAGAGACAGAGAGAGAGACAGAGAGACACGGAGACAGAAAGACAGAGAAAGAGAGAGAGACAGACAGACAGACAGACAGACAGTGACAGAGAGATAGAGAGAGACAGAGACACACACAGAGAGATAGGCAGAGAGAGAGAGGCAGAGAGAGAGAGACATAGAGAGACACAGAGAGAGAGAGACAGAGAGAAAGGCAGAAAGACAGACAGACAGACAGAGACAGAGAGAGACAAAGAGAGAGACAGAGAGAGAGAGACAGGAAGAGACAGAAAGAGTGACAGAGAGATAGAGAGAGACAGAGGCAGACAGAGAGAGAGGCAGAGAGAGAGAGACATAGAGAGACACAGAGAGAGAGAGACAGAGAGAAAGGCAGAAAGACAGAGAGACAGAGAGAGAGAGAGAGAGAGAGAGAGAGAGAGGAAGAGACAGAAAGTGACAGAGAGATAGAGAGAGACAGAGACACATAGAGAGAGAGAGGCAGAAGAGACACAGAGAGAGAGGCAGAGAGAGAGGCAGAAAGACAGAGAGAGAGGCAGAGAGACAGACAGAAAGAGAGAGAGACAGAGAGAGAGAGGAAAAAAGAGAGAGAGGAAGACAGAATGGTGGATGGATGGATGGATGGATCACAACACAAGCATACACAAATAAGCATGCATACTTATACAGCTAGCTGGTCTAACAGTATAACATAAAACTGAAAAAGAAAATCTGAAAAAAGTATGCTACGCACAAGAAAATGTTTCCAACATGCTCAAAAACATTCCTTAACCTTTATTGGGAAGGTTATTCGGAGGCTAAAGACGCAGCATGGCCTTCTCCAATTCAAAGAGACACTTGAGGCAAAGAGGCAGTCCCGGAACCAGCGAAGTCTGAGGGCTGGGCAGGGGACAGAATATATCTGCCCTCAGTGTGAAAGGGATTGCCACTCTCGAATTGGCCTTTTTAGTCACACCAGATGCTGTTTTAGGACCTCTTTCCAGAGCACGATACCATCGTCTCTTGAGACTGAAGGATGCCAATGAATGATTGGGAAGGTAAAAAGCGCAAACAAACAAAACATAACTCAAATGGTGACAAACAACATACAAAAAAAAGAGAGACACTTTTTATTCCAAAGTTGGATATTTTGACTTTTGGCCATTTATCCTCTTCAAAAAATCCATAAGTCATGATGCCTTGACTATCTCGATATATGCTATACTCTCAGGAAAAAAAAAATCACAACAGATTCAATGTCGCCCATCTTGTATATCTCCAACCTAAATAATAAAAAGTGGTAACTCAGATCATGGGATTTAATGGTTCTATTTCTGAATTGCATCTCTAAATCACTTTTAACAATATCCTTCTACACTTGCCAGATTTGCCGAGCCAACAATTTCCAAGCAAAGGTGAAGGATCCTGCAAACCGTAAACTCCCATAGGCCCACCATAATCCCGTTTATTTTATATTTTACCCCAATTTATGAGGTCTGCACAATCAAAAGTAGTTCTTGTATTCAACTCACAGTCTTTTTTGGAGGGAAAGGAAGGTGAAAAAATAGTTCTGGTATCAAGACCTAGCAATCTCCAATAACTGACAGGTTGTAAGAGATGACCAAGTTGAGCCCGAGGGCGGGGTCAAATGCATCATCAGTTTGGAATTTCTACATCACCATAAAAGACCTAAACCCAGTGGTGGGATTCACCCAGTTCGCACCACTTTGGGAGAACCAGTTGTTAACTTTCTGAGCAGTTTGGCAAACTGGTTGTTGGAAGAGAACTGGTTGTTAAATTACTTTGCATTCCACCAGTGGTGAAATCTAAAATTTGTTACTACCGGTTCTGTGGGCATGGCTTGGTGGGGAGGGGGTAATGTGACTGGGTGGGCGTGGCCATTTTTTTTTTACTTTTAAAACCATTTTTTCTACAACCTCTTCGGCGAAGAGGTTGTAAAAAAATGCTTTCAAAAGGCTCTGACGATCCCAGCTGAGTTGCCTGCTCGGCAGAGGCTTTTTTTTTAAAATACCTCTGACAATCAGGCAACTCAGCTTGGATCATCAGAGGCATTTAAAAGAAAGAAAGCCTCTGACGATCAGGCAACTCAGCTGGGATCTTTGACGATCTCAGCTGAGCCGTGCGATCATCAGAGGCTTTTTTTTAAAAAAGCATTTTTTCCGCCGAAGAGGTTGTAGAAAAAATGCTTTTAAAAGTAAAAAAAAAAGTCTCTGATGATTGTGCAGCTCAGTTGGGCATTGGGGGGGGGTCAGGGATTTTTGCTACCGATTCTCCAAACCACCCGCCTCCATCGCTATCGGATCGGGTGATCCGGTCCGAACCGGGAGCATTTCACCCCTGCATCCCACCACTGCCTAAACTCAGTCTGCCTTGAAGTCTATTGACTCTTATCTGATGCTAATTTGCCTTGACCATTATTACTTCAGATTCTTGTGTATAGCATGAAATAAACTTGTAGTAATTTTGAACTCTATCTTGGTTCCTGACTTCTTCCACCTGTCTCAGGTTTGGCTGATATTTGAGGACCAAGCTCTGCTTTCTGCAATTTGGCAAGTAGGTGAGTTTACATTTCTTAATAATGCGCTGAAGTTTGAATTGCTTCAGTAATCGTTAAAAAGCCTGGGTGGTGGAAAGACGAAAGACAGTGAAAATATGAAAGCATTTCTACCAGCTTCTCATTCAAGAAGCTTCATCAGTTCTGGTAGTCCACAGACATGTACCTTGTCTAATTTGTATGTTCTTGTCTACTTTATATGTCCTTGTCTTTCCAGAGTTCAGACAGAGGTTTCTCCCAAGACTTTTATAGTAGAGATGAAACCCAAACATTCAATATATGGAAACATCCAGCCTTAATGGGTATCCTCATGATATAATTCTGGACAAGCAAGAGAGTGTAAAGAGTAGCATTTATTACCCTACCTCAGTAACAGGAAAGGTTACTTCACTACCAGTATTTAAATTCCTGCGGGACTGATATGTTCTGTCCCCGTCCCACATGCACCAACAGACATCCAAGAGTTAAAACCCAAACCAGCTGACAAAATCCTTTTCCTTATGATAACGGAACTTGGCAGCAACCTAGTGGCTGCCTGCCAAGAGTTTATTACTCACGAAGAGAAGAGATAACGTCTCTCCGCTTCTGGTACATCAAAGTAAAATGTTCAATAATTACAGAGTAAATCAAGTCCAAATATAATCCAGCAAAGCCTATAGCAAAAGTCCGGCAATGCAGAATGGCGTGGAAGCTTTCAGCTTTGTTTGTCACAAGGTTTGACTGGCCACCACGCTCCCTTTTATATCCTGTGGGGTGTGGTCCAGTGACTCAGCCTAATCTCGGGCATGCCTTTTCTTCTGTTGTGCGTGCTTATCTCTGCGACGCTGTCGAGGATCCAGCCAAGACTCATTACCCTCATCACTGTCCACCTGTGTCTGCATGGATGTGCTTGGCCCCAGCCCTATCTCTTGCCCTTCGGCGGACACTGAAGGCATTGCCAAAGAGAAGGATCCTGGAGAGGGAGGCCTTGCCAACTCCTCTCCTTCACTCTCAGAGTCCTCTCCTGATGATGACACAGGCTCAGGTAATGGAGCCACAACAGGATACCCCGAGCAAATTATTCTCCAAAATTTCTTTAATTTGTCAGCACTTCCGTCTGAGAGATCTTCAGTGGAAGATCCCTGCGGCTAAATTATGAATCCTCTGCATGGAAACAGAAACCCTACTACTTGGTTGCATTACAAAACTATTTATAATGCCTGTTGTTTTGTCAGAAACCTGTTAGCACCCTACTGTGTTGGTCTGGTTATCTAGATAATGAATTGAATTGTTGTCCAGAAGATTATCAGGCTTTACCTATCTCCAGTTTCTGTTTTGGTCTCCAAATGTGTTGATTCTTCCATGCATTTTTCTTCCAAGTCCCACAGAACCCCAATTGATATTAGGCTAATCAATCAATCAATCAATCAATCAATCAATCAATCAGAATAGAGTTGGAAGGGACCTTGGAGGTCTTCTAATTCAACTCCCTGCTCAAACAGGTGACCCTATGTTAAGGATATTGTTGTTGTGTTACCAACCAGCAGAGTGTAGAGCACAGAGAAACGTTGCTGAGAGCAATGAATAAGAGATGTGCAAACTGGTTTATCAAAAGTTTACTTTATAGTGAAAAAAACAATCTCATAGTCTTTAAATCAATCCAAGTCTTTGCCAGTTAAATCAGTCCAGTGATACAGATATCTTCATACAAACAGTAGTTGGTTAGAATAACAAACTCACTCTGGTTCACAAACCACGATGGTAGCAGATCCATCCAATGATGATAGCACAATGGATAGCAACTCCACACACTATGGTAGCTTATCATCAAACTGAATACTTTACAGTACCTTCCTTAAATATGTTCACAACTAATTACAGCATGAATCAGCATTACAATGAATCAGCAAGAAAACTTTAAAGTCACATAATACATTTTCAGATTAAAGTTACAGTACACATATATTGCCTGGACAACTTGTTAGGCTCAAACCATATCCTAACACCCTATACCATTTCAGACAGGTACTGTAGCTGTCCAGTCTTTCCTTAAAAGCTTCCAGGGTTGAAGCACCTCCAACTTCTGAAGTTAATCCGTTTCACTGGTTAATTGTCCTCACTGTTAGGAAATTTCTCCTTAATCCCAGGTTGCTTCTCTCTTTGAGTAGTTTCCATTCATTGTTTCTTGTCTTGCCCTCTGATGCTTTGGAAAATAAATTGACTCCCGCCCCCTTCCATGTGGAGCCCCTCAAATACTGGAATACTGCTAACATGTCCCCTTTAGTCCTTCTTTTCTCTAGACTAGCCAAACCCAAATCCTGCAACCGTTCTTCATATGTTTTTGTCTCCAGGCCTTTAATCATCTTCTTCACACTTTTTCTAAAGTCTCAACATCTGTTTTGTAATGTTGGTGACCAAAACTGGATGCAGTATTCCAGGTGTGGCCTTACTAAGGGTTTATAAAGCAGAACTTTATAAAGTGGTATTCTCATTGTATGGCACATCCTTTCACCTTTCGAGAAGGTAAAATGGAAAGCTGGCGATCCTAGAAGTACCTGGTTTCTCTTAAATTCTTGCATTCTGTATCAGGGGTGGGTTCTACTTACCTTTACTACCGGTTCTCTTTGTGTGCGCGCTTCGCTCATGATCACCATGCACATGCTCGGTTCGCTTGCAGATCACCAAACTTGCACTTTGCGCAAGCGCGTTGCAAATCTGCCCAGCTGAGGTGCGGCAATCCACTCTGCCGCACCTCTCAGCTGGGCAAAAAAACCGACATATAAGGTCGGCATAATGCTGAGGTGGGTGGGAGGGCCCAGCTCCCGAAGACAGAGAACCAGTTCGATGACATCATATCGTCACCGCTACCGGCTCTCGCGAACCGGGGCGAACTGGGAGGAACCCACCACTGTTCTGTATGGGATTAAGGAGGAAAAAAAAAAACAGAATAAATGAGGATCAAGAATGATACAAGCTGCTACAATCTTATATGGACCACAGAAGGTACCCCAGAGAATCTCCAAGCATGCATTGCGTTGTCTGGGCAGCGATGGTAAAAGGCTTAAGAACAGGAACAATCCGAAAGCTGGACCAGTGCGTTTTTAATTCAGTGGTGCAACTCAGCCAGACCTTAATAAATTGTTTGGGGACTGAGGAAGTTCAAAGCCAAGAGCGGCTGATTTCCCTAGAGCCAATCAATATGAGAAGCGTGCTAGTGAAAGAACACAGCCGAGTAGATTTTGTCCTTTCATCACTAGCTGCAGATGGCATGTAATTTAAGGATGCCTGTTCAGTGAAATTTACTAGCTCCTCTAGAGAATGCACAAGTGGATTTGCATTTAAAAATAAAAATAAATAATAAGAATAAAAAAAACCCGAAACAATTGCAGTGTGCATAGCATGTAAACTAAAGCCACTGGAGTAAACTCTGACTGAAAAGCTAACTTTGGTTCTCTATAGGAAGGGAAGAATATGTTGATTCCCGCAATGGACGAATGGCTGCAAAAGTTGATGGAGATAGCAGAGATTTGCTAAAGTGACTGCTCTGATTAAAGAAAAGAGACCAATTAATTGTCCCAAAGGGGCTTTTTCAAGAGACAGTTGGACCTTCTTGGTTTTGTTTTGTTTTGTTTTGTTTTGTTTTGTTTTGTTTTGTTTTGTTTTGTTTTGATGACCAAATAACCAGCTGTCTGGAAGGAATATATATCCTTCCATTTCCCACCATCCAGTCAGATGGGTGGGTTTTCTTTGAACGTCTTCAAAGAAAACCAAGAAAGTTCAGTTGCCTCTTGAAAAAGAGCACCTTTGGGACAACCATGACCTGGATGACTGAGAATCTCCATAGACATTCCTTTGAAAATGTTTTGCTTCTCATCCAAGAAGCTTCTTCTGTTTTGAAGAAGAAGAACTGAAAGAGCTTCTTGGATGAGAAGTGAAACATCTTCAAAGAAAACTCAGAAAGTCCAGTTGCCTCTTGAAAAAGCACCTTTGGGACAACCATGATCAGGATGACTGAGAATCTCCACAGACAACCCAATTAATTTGGTTTCCAAGAAGCTTCTTCCGTTTTGAAGAAGAAGAACTGAAAGAGCTTCTTGGATGAGAAGTGAAACATCTTCAAAGAAAACTCAGAAAGTCCAGTTGTCTCTTGAAAAAAGCACCTTTGGGACAACCATGACTTGGATAACAGAGGATCTCCATAGACATTTCTTTGAAAATGTTTTGCTTCTCGTCCAAGTAGCTTTTTCACTTCTGAAGAAGAGGAACTGAAGAAGCTTCTTGGATGACAAGTGAAACGTCTTTTTAAAAAAAAAAAAAAACCAAGAAAGTCCAGTTGCCTCTTGAAAAAAGCACCTTTGGGACAACCATGACCTGGATGACTGAGAATCTCCACAGACAACCCAATTAATTTGGAAACCTCTGTTGGACTTTGTGCTTGAGGTGGAAAAAACCCGAAACTTTGATTTTGGGTTTTGCTGACTAGATGGGTTTGTTGCTGTAGAAATAGTATGTATTGTTAAATTGTAGGAAGAAAAATCCATCTGTTCAGTTCCAATCCGAGAGAAAGGTAACAAAGAAAATAAAATGGAGGCTGATTGGAAAGAAAAATTCCGTTTGTTGATTAGCAGAACCAGCATGTGGTTCTGGGACAGCTGACAAATTAGCTTGATGAATTCAAGGGTTTTTATACCATTTCTAAAATGCTGCTGGGGATCGTGTAATGTCTGAAATGCCTCTAGGGCCATGATGGCGAACCTATGGCATGCATGCCACAGGTAGCACGCGGAGCCATATCTCTCAGCACGCAAATGTTGCCCTAGCTCAGCAACAGTGTGCATGCGTAAGCCAGCCAGCTGATTTTCAGGCCTTTTGGGTCCACCAGAAATTGGGAAACAGGCCATTTCTGGCATCTGGGGTGTGGGTGGGGAAGGCCTTTTTCGCCCTCCCCAGGTTCCTAGAAAGCCTCTGGAGCCTGGGGAGGGGAAAAAAAAACAAGCCTACTGGATCCACCGTGCATTACGTGCCAAAAGTGGGGGGAGCGCGGGGGGGTCTCACGTGCATGAATGGGGATGGGGCACAGTGAATTATGGGTGTGGTCACATGCACACTCAACCCCCCGCGCTACCCCCCACTTTTGGCACGCGACGGCAAAAAGGTTAGCCATCCCTGCTCTAGGGGGTTGTGCAATGTAGTGAACTCTGTGTCTTTTGCTATTCGAACAGTGGTGGGTTAACCCTATTATGTTCTAAAAGGTCATATCCTGTCCTCTTTAATCCCATCACCCTGGAGCTGAAGATGCTTTGTTTATGAATAGCTTGGCCCAGATTTCTTAACGGGCACAAAATCTCCGTCTCTAAAGACTTCAGGCATCTGCTGGAGGCTGTTTTACTATGCAGGAAGAGTGGGGTTGCCTTTAAGAACATGTTTTCCCCATTTGTCCTTTGGGGAAATAGAATATTCTACCTCTTTTAATATCCCCCCAAATATTTCATTCTCTAGAAGGAGTGTCTTTCCACAAAAGAAAAGTAAAAAGGGAGGTTTTATGTTGCTACTTTATTCTACTGAACCAAAAGGAGTCAGAACTCAATAACTCCCCTTTTTTTCCCCTCTTACCCTACACTAGTGATGGCTAACCTTTTTTGTCGTTGCATGCCAAATGCGCCCATAATGCGCATGCATTATGCACACATGCATTATGCACACCTGTGCATGCACCAGTGGTGGGTTTTTACTACCGGTTCTGTGGGTGTGGCTTGGTGGGCATGGCATGGCTTGGTGGGCGTAGCTTGGTGGACATGGCAGGGGAAGGAGACTGTAAAATCTCCATTCCCACCCCACTCCAGGGGAAGGATACTGTAAAATCTCCATTCCCTCCCCAATCCAGGGGAAGGTTACTGCAAAATCCACATTTCCTCCCGATCAGCTGGGACTTGGGAGGCAGAGAATAGATGGGGGGAGGAGCCAGTCAGAATTTTTACTACCGGTTCTCAGAACTGCTCAAAATTCCCGCTAACGGTTCTCCAGAATTGGTCAGAACCGGCTGAAACCCACCTCTGGCCTGCACCTCTACATGTGCTCCATCCCTGCCCCTGAGCATGCACGCACAACCCCCGTGCCTCCATGCATGACCCCCCATGCGCACCCTCCACCCTGTGGGGAGCCACCACCGCATGTGTGCCTCAGCCCCACACATTAGCACACATCTCCTGCATGTACCCCGCCCCCCATGCATGCATGGTAGAGATGCGAAAACCAGCTGGCCAGCTGTGCACATGCGCGGTGGAACTGAGCTGGGGCGATGGCTCGTGTGCCTGCAGAGAGGCCTCTGCGTCCCACCTGTGGTACACGTGCCACCTGTGGCACGCCTGGCCTAGGTTCGCCATCACAGCCCTACACATTTCTCTCTTCCCTTTTCCTCCCTTGTTTTTCCCTTATCTTCACTTATC
Organism: Arizona elegans; assembly: GCA_022577455.1. NCBI lineage: Eukaryota > Metazoa > Chordata > Lepidosauria > Squamata > Colubridae > Arizona > Arizona elegans. Next base: position 6,220,103 of record JAKOOJ010000032.1, on the reverse strand, counting down.
TTTGCATGTTTGTATTTTATATTTTGATAAACTCATAAAGTATTTGAACGAGTGTAGGAAGGGAAGCACAGCTATCCGGGGACTATATTCGAGGAGGCCTCGAGGCCTCTGAGGCCTCTGAGAAGTGCCTTTTTCTTTTCTTTGTTCCAGCTCCACAGAGAACATTGCTATGAAATCAATGCCCACAATGCTTGCCAAAACCTAAATTAGAAATAAGGATCATCGTTTAGAGTTTATGGTTTTCTGGCATCTCTATTGTGCTCGAAGGAAGCATTGACACCAGTGTCTTCGCTGGCACAGCAATACGGAATATTCAGCGGTTCACCAAAGCAGCCACAGTTTGTGGTCCATCTTCTGAGCAAAAAAAGAGAATATTATCTCTTTGGCTGAAATCAACACTTCACAGGAGGCTTGGCTGAGGATTGAAAAGAAGTCCAGGGAGAGGAGGAAAAGAAAAAAAGGAGAGGGAAAAACCAAAGCCAAGAGGCTAAAAAGGGCAGATGAGAAGATGGTGCTAAGAGAACATACCCTAAAGGGAGGACATTTTCAAGAATGAGACCTTAAGCAAATTGAGACCGTGCCCAAAAAAAAACATTAATGGAGAAACAGTGAGAATTAAATTTCATTGTTGGCTCTTATCTGCATGTTGTTTTCATAAGGGGAAAAAAATCAACAAAATCAACAGCTAGAAAATTATACCGCAAGATGTCTGATACCTTGTTCCTACCCCTCACAATTTTCTGATATTCTATATTTTCAGAACGAACTGTATATAATTAAAAATGTTTTTTCTCCCATTTCCATCCTTTAATTCATAGATGGATGAACTTCTGATTAATAAATATTTCTTCCGCTTCATCTTTTTTCTTTCCAGTGCCAAAATTTTAGAATCTCTTAGATAGATGTTTTATCTTGCAATAAGTCACTCAGTCACCCTAGTCAAAAGATGGGAGGCAAATAAATTATATGATAGATAGATAGATAGATAGATAGATAGATAGATAGATAGATAGATAAGGTAGGTAGGTAGGTAGGTAGAAAATAGATAGGTAGGTAGCTATGTAGGTAGGTAGGTAGATGAGAGAGAGAGAGAGAGAGAGATTGCTAGATAGATAGATAGATAGATAGATAGATAGATAGATAGATAGATAGAAGAAAGAAAGAAAGAAAGGAAAGAAAGAAAGAAAGAAAGAAAGAAAGAAAGAGAAAGAAGGAAGGAAGATAGGTAGGTAGATGATAGAAGATAGATGATACAGACAGACAGAGATAACACACACACTGAGATAATAGGTGATAGATAGATGATAGGTTGTAAATTGGATAGATAGATAGATAAATAGATAGATAGATGGATGGATGGATGGATGGATGGATAGATAGATAGATAGATAGATAGATAGATAGATGATAGATGGATGGATAGATGATAGATGGATAGATAGATAGATGATAGATAGATAGATAGATAGATAGATAGATAGATAGATAGATAGATGATAGATGGATAGATAGATAGATCATGAGATGTTAGAATCCCACTCTCCACCACAAACAAGCAATGAATGAGATGGAGGAAGAAGAGAAGAGCACAGCACTTATACTATTATCAATCACTGATTGTTTAAGCAGGGAGGAGGAACAAGATGCATATCAACCATTTCAGGACTTTGATGGCATCCAGATGAGTGTCTGAAAGAATGGAGAGATGCATCAACTTCAAAAGCAATATTGTTCTGCGAGTCTAATTGCTGAGAAAACGTGCATCAAACCATCTTCTGAATGTTCGGTCCTGGGACTACATATAATAATATCTGATTTCCATTTCTCAATGCAGATAGCACATTTGCTGAAGAGAGGAAAGCAGCCCTGCCTCTCCTATTCAGGAATACAATCTGGCCCTTCTCTTCTAGACATTCTGTTGTCGCATATGGACATGAAACTTAATTAAAAGTTTGGGCTTGTCAGGGAGGCTTTGGACATTGATTGTTTCTACTGTAGATCATTTGGCTTTTGTGCTGTTCCTCCTGACCTTTTGATGTAAACGGCCTGCATTTACAATTAGACATGCAAATCAACAAGCAGGTTTTAAGGAGGGTAGGTTCCTTCTTCCTGGCTTTTGATGAAGGCCAGGTATTTGAAATCTCTAGGAATGAAAGTAGCAATAGCACTCCGGCTTATATACCACTTCGCGGTGCTTTACAGCCCTCTCTAAGCAGTTTACAGAGTCAGCCTCTTGCCCCCAACAATCTGGGTCCTCATTTTACTGACCTTGGAAGGATGGAAGGCTGAGTCAACCTTCAGCCAGTCAGGATCAAACTGCTGGCAGTGGGAAGAGTTAGTCTGCAATACTGCATTCTAACTACTTTGCCCGCTCTTCTAATTGAGTTAATCGGGGTGTCAAACATGGGTTGTTACAGCATCATCACATGACATATTGGGACTCCCCCCCCCTTTGCTAAACCAAGCATGGGCATGGCCATGATGCATTCAGCCCTCAGGCCACTAGTTTGACAGCGTTGAACTAGGACATGTTTCACGTGGCAAGTATTGGAGTTTGGTGGCACAGAACTGCATATATAATATTCATGCTCCAGATGAATACCGAGGAGTTCTCTCCATTTATGCAATCATAAACTTTAGAGCATTTCCAATTCAATGTATCTGCGTGATGAATTTGTACGGCTTGACGCACCATAATTAAAAATAGGAAAGGAATAGGAACTCTGGCTTAACAGTATAATGCAAATTTGCCCAATTCATGTTTCTCACACTTAATCAGAATGCATTTATATACAAGCATTCATATTTAAAAACTATATTGCGGGAAAAAGGGTTTTGGAAAATGCCCAAGTTGAAGAAAAATCACTTGGAAAAAAAAAATGTATATGTTAAGAAAGAAACGTAGAAAGCATACCTTGGGAGAAATGCATGTGAAAATAAGTACAAATTTCCAAGAAATTAAAATTGAAACTATGAATAAAAAGTTAATAGGAACGAAGTTGCCTAATATTGCTTCTCGGGGTTTTTTTTAATAGTTCCATATTGCTGTACATTAGTGGCTATTTTTCTTGTTACTTGGGAAAGCAAAGAGAATTTCAGCATTAATGAATTGTGTTTGTATGAATTGCATGAATTTGCATGAATTGTGTATTTTTCCTTATAGTATAATCACATTTTCCACTTCCGGATATGTAAATATTTTAATATTCTTCCTTTTGTACCATTAACAGAGTTAGAAGGGCCTTTGGATGAACAGAAAATGCTATACCATTTCAGATAACTGGTTGTCCAATCTCTTTTTAAAAACCTCCAGTGTAAGGAAATAGGTAATAGGAAAAATGAGAGGGATAACAGTAATTAACTAGCAATTAACTAGGGATAATAGCATCAACTCCTACCCTCAAAACGACGCTTTAGAGCACTGCACACCAGAACAACTAGACACAAGAACAGGTTTTTTCCCCGAACGCCATCACTCTGCTAAATAAATAATTTCCTCAACACTGTCAAACTATTCACTAAGTCTGCACTACTATTAATCTTCTCATTGTTTCTATCACCCATCTCCTCCCACTTATGACTGTATGACTGTAACTTTGTTGCTTGTATCCTTATGATTATATTGACTGTTTCCTAATATGATTTGATTGCTTATTTGTACCCTATGACTATCATTAAGAGTTGTACCTTATGATTCTTGACGAATGTATCTTTTATGTACACCGAGAGCATATGCACCAAAGACAAATTCCTTGTGTGTCCAATCACACTTGGCCAATAAAGAATTCTATTCTATTCTATTCTATTCTATTCTATTCTATTCTATTCTATTCTATTCTATTCTATTCTATTCTATTCTATTCTGGAGGCAAATTGTTCCACTGATGAATTGTTCTCACTGTCAAGAAATTTCTCCTTATTTCTAGGTTGAATCTCTCCTTGATCAGTTTCCATCCATTATTCCTTCTCTGGCCTTCAGGTGCCTTGTAAAATAGCTTGAGCCCCTCCTCTCTGGGGCAGCCCCTCAATTATTGGAAGACTGCTATTATGTCTCCCCTGGTCCTTCTTTTCATTAAACTAGACATACCCAGTTCCTGCAACAGTTCATCATATGTTTTACTCTCCAGTCCCCTAATCATCCTGGTTGCTCTTCTCTGCACCCTTTCCGGAGTCTCAATGTCTTTTTTTAGATTGTGGTGACCAAAATTGGATGCAGTATTCCAAGTGTGATTTTACTGAGACTTTGTAAAGCAGTACTAATACTTCACCGTGCTAATACTACCTGAACTAATTGTATCTGCTAGGGGTTTAGATTCAAGTTTAAAGCAACCCTTCGCCATAGTGAATAAAACGAAGGTATTTTTGAAATGAAATATGTCGCTGTCTTCTTTAATTCCTTAAATAAGTAACTCACTCCATGAAAACCTGTCAACATGGTGCAAACCTTCCACTATTCCATTAGCACATTTTCTTGACAGTTTATTAAAGTTTCACGCAGAAGTTGAACAGATCAGTCTAAATAACTTATTTTGCTTTAACATCAGAATTCTGATTTCTTTTTTTTTTTCTTTTTTGTGCCCAAAGAACAAAATTTAAACAAACGGGATTGAAGTAGCGTTCATCATTTGGCTGTGAACTTGCACAATGCCAAAAATAGTAAACACTTGTAGAATCTCTGGTAATTGAAAGCAACGGTAAATTACATTTTAAATACTCATCAAGGTGAGACAAAGAGGCTGCTTAGTGCTTCCTCATAAGCCCTTGTTAGGAAATGTGCCAACAGCTGGTAAATGTGAAAGTTCAGATATTTTGCTAGTTCAGAATCTCGCTTCCCTCTAGATCAGTGGTGAAATGTAAAATTTGTTACTACCTGTTCTGTGGGCGTGGCTTGGTGGTGGTGGGGTAACGTGACTGGGTGGGCGTGGCCAACTTTTAAAAAAAAAACTTTTAAAAGCATTTTTTTCTACAACTTCTTCCGCCAAAGAGGTTGTTTAAAAAATGCTTTTAAAAGGCTCTGACGATCCCAGCCGAGTTGCCTGATCGTCAGAGGCTTTTGTTTTCTTTTAAAAGCGCTTTTTTTTTTTTTTTGCTTTTAAAAGAAAAAAGAGGCTCTGACGATCAGGCAACTCAGCTGGGATCATCAGAGTCTTTTAAAAGCATTTTTTTTTTCCTACAACCTCTTCGGCCAAAGAGATTGTAAAAAAAAAATGCTTTTAAAAGGCTCTGACGATCAGGCAACTCAGCTGGGTTGGTCAGAGCCTTTTAAAAGCATTTTTTCTACAACCTCTTCGGCCGAAGAAAAAATGCTTTTAAAAGTAAAAAAAAAAAAAAAAAGCCTCTGATGATCACGCAGCTCAGCTGGGCATGGGGTGGGAGGCAGGGATTTTTGCTACCAGTTCTCCGAACCACCCACCACCATCGCTACCGGTTCGGGTGATCCGGTCCGAACCGGGAGCATTTCACTCCTGCTGTAGATACACCTTGAATGTGGGAGAATTATGATCTTGGTTATGAAAACAGGATCACCAGAATAAGTGAGGTGTCCTCTTGACATTTGACAGAAATGTTTCCTCTGCTAATAGTGTCATAATTCGAAGAAAAACAGAAAGTCCAGTGGCCTCTTGAAAAAGCACCTTTGGGACAACCATTCCCTGGATGACTGAGAATCTCCATAGACTTTCAGTGCTGTTGTAACTTTGAACATCACTAATAAACTGTTATTAGTTGAACACTAGCTGTACTGTCTGATCCTTGCCTGTTCTCCCAAGCAAACATTCAATGAATTGAAATTCACAGTCATCTCTTATTTCAATGATGCTTACCCCAGAGAGAGATACAGCTCATCTCTGTTCTGACTTGGATTAGCTTTCAAGAGTGCTCAGGACCTCTGTTTGGCTCACGAGATGTCAATCCAAGTATTATTTATTTAGTGCTTGTTTACAGAGACCATTTCCCAATGATTTTGCACGCAATAGCTTCATTTCAAGTGAGTTCCCTGGCACAATTTCAATATGCTACTTTTAAAACAGTAACGGTAACTTAATTTCCCTTAACTTGCTATGAAGTAACAGTAACAGAGTTGGAGGGGACCGTGGAGGTCATCTAGTCCAACCCCCTGCTCACGCAGGAGACCTGCACTAGGGATTCGAACTGCCGAACTGCCAACCTTTCTGATCATCAAGCTCAGTGTCTTAGCCACTGAGCCATCTAGTCAGGTAAAGGTTTCCCAAGTCCAGTCATGCTGAACTCTAGGGGGCAGTGACTTCTTAGCTGAGGGAGCCAGTGTTGTCTGAAGATGCTTCCATGGTTATGAGCTATCCATGGTGTTGAGCCTGGATAGCTCAACAGACTAAAAGCCTGTTATTAACATTCAGCTGTCTGCAATTATTGCATGTTCAAATCTCCCCAGGCTCAAGGTTGACTCAGCCTTCCATCCTTTCTAAGGTAGGTAAATTGAGGACCCAGTTTGTGGGGGCAATAAGCTGACTTTATATAAATATACAAAAGTATGAAGGCTATTGGTTAACGCTCTGTAAGCTGCCCTGAGTCTCCGGAAAAGGGTGGCATATAAATCTAATAAAAATAAATAAATAAATAAATAAATAAATAAATAAATAAATAAATAGAATGTGGCCAGCATGGCTATACACTGAGGCACATGGAATGCTACTGTCAGGGCTGCCTCCAATCAATCCCTAGGAAAGGAAAACCCTTGACTCCATAGATTCAGAGAAAAGGTGCTTTTACTAGGAAAGAACTGAATGCAAGAAAAGTTAGGCAAGATCTGAAACAAAAACACATGAAGAGACAAATTGAAAATAACCCCAGAGCTCATTCCCCCAGTAGCCAAGCAACCAGAGTTCAATCATCAGCCAGGAAGTTGTTTTGAGAACATCTCTGGTCCAGATGCTTCACTCCTCCTACATGTATGTCGTTCCCAGGAAGGTTGGCCTTGAAGATGTTAAAGAACCCAAGCTGGCCTCTTTGAGTCCAAGCCTCCCCATCGCTTCTCAGAAATTCCCCTTTCACACCTCCTGCATGCTTCCCCTCCCAAATAGCCATTGCTCCTCCTCCCCCTCCATTTCCATGATAGCTGGCAGCAAGCTTGAAGGAAAGTGATGACAGCCAGACTGACAACTGTTCCCTTCACACTGAAGTGGTATCTATTTATCTACTCACATTTGCATGCCTTCAAACTGATAGGTGTTGTGACCCAGGCCCAAGTAGGTATTATCAGATGCAATCAATTTGAAACAGACTTTATTAGAACAGCTGAGAATTAACTCATTCTCAGTGTAGTCCAAATTAATTCAAAACAAATTCTTCATAACAATTCTTCAGCCGTATCATCAACTTTGGTCTAATTAGACAACCTGCCAAAGGCTTTTCTTGGCAAAAGTTCAGAAGCAGAAGATGCCGACAAGAAATAAATGCAGCAAGACAAGAAACAAATCGATCAACGTTGTTTTCCAAGAGCCCAAGAGCCGTTGCTGGTCTTTTAAGCCTTATGGAAGGGGCCAATCATCTCTTGGCCTTACTCCCGAATTGTCCTTTTTGCTTTAGCTGCTCTTGCCTTCTGGCAGCTCTTTTCATGTGTGCACTAGAACAGGCTCCTCCTGTTCCTCTGCCTCTCTGCTTATTTTACTTTACTTTACTTTACTTTTATTAGATTTCTATACTGCCCTTCTCCGGAAGGACTCAGGGTGGTGTACAGCCATATTAAAACACATAAAATCTGCTGTCCACCTCTGGAAGCTCCAGAGTCCGCACATCATTCCTGGATGGCCCTGGCCCCATCTCTGCCTCTGACACAGATCCCTCATCTGGGCCTTCCCAGCTTCCAGGACTGGCCCATATTCTTCCTCAGCCTCCTCACTATCCGACTTCGCTGCCATCTCCGCAGGCTGCTGGCGGACCACAGCAATAGGTGGGCAGGAGCTGGAGCAAGTAACAGGAGCTCACCCTGTTGTGCGGCACTCAGGGCTCAAACCTGGGCTGTCAGCTTTCCAGTTGACAAGCTCAGTATCTCTAACCACTGAGCCATTACACACACACACACACACACACACACACACACATTATGCTACTTTTAAAATAGACAAAACTTTGTCAACCCTCAGAATTCCCAAACCTTCATGGTCCTAAATATATTTTAAATTGTTTTGTTCTGGTTGTTTTTGTTGTTATTATTATTGTTGAATGTTCTAATCACTCCGGCTGTGAACTCAGTGCACAGAAAAATAGAGAATAGCCGAGAAAGAGAGAGTTGAATAAGATACTTTATATATTCTAAACGAGCAAGAAAATCCCTCCTTAAAACTGACTAATGAGGATTATTCTCAACATCGTTTGGAAAAGAAAAGCAGAGAAATGCGGCGGTCATGGCATAATTTGCTTAGCAGCCCTACAGCTTAGACTGTATTGACACATCCTAGCGAGGATGCTAAGAATGTGACTCTTTGCTCCACTTTGACCCATGTTCAGCGTTGGGAGACGAATGAAGGGGCAAAACGGAGTCCTCAAACCTATAAACTGTTTAAGGAACTCTTTTAATCCTTTAAAACCTCCCATCAAATGGGATCCTGACCTTATCTACCTTTGGATTGTGCCCTTGGCCTTCTTTTTCGAAGCCCGAAGCAGTTTTGATTTGTACTATCTTGGCAAGATCATCTCTTAATCAGCATGCCTGACAGGTGAAAAGTGGAAACACTGCAATATTTTGAAGACCGTTAAGACCCATGCATCCAACCTCATTCCATACAAAGCCCCAGGCCTCTCCAATGGGAATGCTCATTGATCTTCCAGCGCAATTAAAATGTTTGGCTTGTCTTCTAGGTTATATTTCCAATTCTAGCTTAGACATGTTGGGACTACTTACCAGTCAGACCACGTACAAGGGCAAAGAGCAATGGTTTGTAATACAGATACAAACTAGATCGGTGTTTCAGAAAGTGGCCTACCAGCAAGAAGACCCCACAACAGGAACTGTTATGAGACTCTCACAACAGCATTGCTTGGGTAACCTCTGGTGAGCTGATTTCTTACCTAGCAACCACCTCTGAATATTTTTGATTCTAATTTGTCTTTGTCTTCTCACCAATTGATCTTCTGGGATCTTGTCAAGATGATAATTTAAGAGCTGACCAGCTGACGCAATGAGGGGAATGAGTCAGCAGGGTCTTTGGCTGTTATCCCTTTAAGAGCCTGTGTAATAAGAGGAGGCCCTGCAGGTATGTTCATTGGTTTGTCGAGTTTCTTCCCTGCTGTAATTGTTGTTTGTTTAGATACTGCTTGTAGCATGTGTACGTATAGTATTCCTATTTTCCTATTGTAGATAAAAACCATTATTTGATACAAACCACTGTTGGCTGTACTTGCTCCTGGACTGATACACGTGATGGACCTGTGCACGCTCTGACAGATCTGCCCTGTCTTTTTCTCTTCTCTGATGCCAATGTGTCTGAGGCCGGATGGAGGACCTCTTGATCAAACCAGTGGAAGTCATTTCTTGGGCGGGCATGATAGAGTAGACTGCATACATGACCAATGTCTCAAGCAAAAGTTCTTCCTGGTTCTCTCCTGCATTTGAGGAGGTATGTCATCAGTCATATTTTCCTTGGTCTGCTTGAAAAATCAGGTCATGTTTGTGTTCTCTTTTACTGTAATTCCCTGCAAGTTCAAAAGCTTTGCATTATCTACATTATCTTGTGTTGTGGTCTGCCAGTAGCCTGTGGAGCTGGCAGCAGAGTCAGACAGTGAAGAGGCTGGGGAGGAACATGGGTCAGTCCTGGAGTCTGGGGAAGGCTTGGATGAGGGCTCTGCATCAGAGACAGATGGGACCAGGGCCATCTGGGAGTTATGTGCTGACTCCGGAGCCTCCAGAGTTGGACAGCAGAGAGGCAGTGGAACAGGAGGAGCCTGTTCCTAGTGTGCACATGCGCAGAGCTGCAAGAAGGCAAAAACAGTTAAAACAAGAGGGACGATTCGGGAGTAAGGCCTGGAGATGATTGGCCCCTCGCATAAGACTTAAAAGAGAAGCAAAGGCATGTGGGCCCTTTGCAGGAAAGCAACGTTGTTAATTCTGTTCCCAGTCAGCATCTCTGTTTGATTCTGGACTCCAAGTGACTTTGCCAAGTAGGCCTTTGACAGAGTGTCAAGGGAGATAAAGATTGGTGATTATCCCGAAGGGCTTCTCCTGAAGGACTTTTGACAACTAATTGGGACTCAGCTGTGAATTACGTTCATTCACAGCTGTTGCAATAAAAGAGGTTTTTGGGACTACTCGTGTGTTTTAATGACTAAGGAAGCCTAGGTCACAACAATCTTGGGACTTCTTGGTGGAAAGCGAGTTAAGGTATTTCTTCTTTAAAACCAAGAAAGCAGACTGTGATGGAGACTGGAGTTGCCTTTCAAGCTTTTCTTTTCCCTGTTTCTTTCCTCCCCGTCCTTCTCTGTGCTCTGCAGCTACTTTTGAAATCATTATCATCATTTTTTTAACTTGTCTCTGATGTTCATCCCCCCCCCGCCCCCAGAACAGGCATCATATATAGTAGAGGAACATACTGAGCTGGTTGATGCAAGAGAGATTTTCTTCACGTTGAATGAAATAATTTCCCCATTGTTCGAAAAATCCCAAATTTCCTTTAGGGTACCGCTCGATGCAGTGCAAATGTTAATTGGCTACTTAACCCATTGTTATAATAAGATACCAGCCCTTAACTGTTTTGCCTTCTTTGCATATCTGGGGTCTCTTAGGACTTCTGTCCCTTAACCCGATTGTTTATTCATTTCATTCATTGATTTAATAGGACTTTATTTATTTATTTATTTATTTATTGGTTCGATTTATATGCCGCCCTTCTCCGGAGACTCAGGGTTGTTTACAATGCGTTAAGCAATAGCCTTCATCCTTTTGTATATACCTGCTTAGTAGGGCTTTTGGGCCCCCCTTGAACTGGACTTGTGCTCCAATCACAGCCACTTCCGATTGTAGTGGCACCGCTGAAATGAAATGAAGAGTTATTTATCTGTCGTATTGGATTTTGGTAGCTGCTTCACCACCTCTTTTTTTTTATCATGGCCAAATCTGGGATCATACAATTTTCAAACAAAATGTATATGGAGTAATATTGCATAATAGCAATAGCACTTAGACTTACAATGTTTATAACCTTATAATGTTTTACAGCCCTCTCTAAGCAGTTTATAGAGTCAGCATATTGTCCCCAAATCTGGCTCCTCATTTTACTGACCTGGGAAGGATGGAAGGCTGAGTCAACCTTGAGCTCCAGTCAGGATTGAACTGCTGGCAGTTGGCAGAGTTAGCCTGCAATACTGCATTCTAACCACTGAGCGATCACATTTTCTTTTCTTTTTTAAATAGTTTTTATTGAACATTTTCCAATTTTAAAAACCACAAGTAAAGAAAAAAAAAGAAATAATAAAATGAATACAAACAAATAGAAAAGACAAACAGCACAACAGTATAATACAATTTCCGTACCAGCATGTATATTCTGCTTTTGTACTTCATTATTCAATATTTGCCTTCTCATAGATTTTAAGAATTCTATTAGAACGGCTCATAAACTTTTCTAATATGTATGTAGTCCTTTCACTAGAGGACGAATCACATCAACACTCCTTAAAATCTGGTATTACTTCTGAGACTTAGCTGATGGCACTGAACTAAACTAAGGCAGCATTTAACATCCAGCTGCCTGCAATTACTGTGAATTCAATTCTCACTAGGCTCAAGGTCGACTCAGCCTTCCATCCTTTCTAAGATGGGTAAAATGAGGACCCAGTTTGTGGGGGCAATAAGCTGACTTTGTATAAAATATCCAAAAGTATGAAGGCTGTTGCTTAATGCATTGTAAGCCGCCCTGAGTCTCCGGAGAAGGGCGGCATATACATATACATATACATATACATATACATATACATATACATATATGTATGTATGTATGTATGTATGTAGGTCTTTGGTTATTCGGGTTTTCTTCCGCGTAAAATTGGAGGTGTCTTGGCAACGTTTCGACCAAGTCTCATTCGTCATCTTCAGGCTGGTGTTCTCGGCTTCGTGCTTCTAGCTTCTTTAACTGCAAAAGACCCCTCACATAAGCCTGATGATGGCAGATGAGATTCTGTCGAAACGTCGCTTCTACCCTTTTAGGGATATGTTCACAATTACACGGGAAGAAACCCGAAATATTAACTGTACACACATATATACCCGTGAAAACTTACATAGATATAACCTGGCTAGAAAGAATATGCATAAAACCTTGTATTTTAGGTGACATTTTTCTTTAAAGTGCAGAGGTAGTATTCAGCTGGTTCGGACCAGTTTGGGCGAACTGGTAGCACCAATGATCAGTAGGCCCCACTCACCCACCCCTGCACTATCCTGTCCTTTATTTCCTGCTTTGTAGCTCATCTCAATCGCACAGCACAGTTGATTGCCCCCCCCCGCTGTTCTACTTACCGTTAATGACTTAGAAGGTAAGCAGCTGAGCTTCTAAATGCTCCATTTTCAGCGTTGCATGCAAGCGCCTTAAGCACGCATGCAAAGCATGCATGCATGGCCAAAGTGCGCGCTCACCGAACCAATTGTTAAACCAGCAGCCTTCCACCACTGGTATAGTAGTACAAAGAGTAATATTTCAGGAGCTTGGTTTTATTGCTGGCTGCCCAGACTGGCAGATCCTAACAAAACAAGGAAAAGATTCAATCCTTAATTGATGTAGACAACTCATATCTGCAGCAGGCAGGAGATAATTGAGTAGCAAGAAAGAAGTTGATGAGGAAAAATCAGGAGAAGCTTGAGGAATTTAAACCCTTCTGCCATTTATTTTACAAGAGTGGCATGAGGTGGGAGAAATAGAGAGATTGCAGTGTGTGCTGGAAGAAAGAGATCTGAGATTCCTTAACTCAGAGAACTTAAATCAGAAGGGGAAAACATAATTAGGTGCAGTTAGCCTCTGGGACAACTTGGAGGTGGTCCTTTGGCAGTGGTGATTCAACTTTTGATCCCACTCTTTGAGGATGATGTTTTGTAGTGGTTTAGAGGACACCCCAGTCTCTTCTCTTGTTGAGGACATCTTCTTTTCTCTTTCTGATGGACCGTACCAAAGGATATTTATTTATTTATTTGTTTGTTTGTTTCTTTCTTTATTTATTTATTTATTTGTTTGTTTGTTGAATTACCCCGCCCTTCTCCCCGAAGGGACTCTAGGGCGGTGAACAGCTGAAAATTAAAATAACATACAATATAAAAGTTAAGATAACTAAAAATAAATTAAATTAATCGGCCTCCCAATTTAAAACCCCAAGCTATACAATTAAAAAACTAACCCATAAAACCTATTCAGGCCAGGCCGGCTTGCTGAAATAAAAACGTCTTCAGGGCCTTACGGAAAGTGCGGAGATCCAAAATCAGCAGTATTCCGGGAGGTAGCTCGTTCCAGAGGGCGGGTGTCCCCACAGAGAAGGCTCTCCCCCTGGGGGCCGCCAGCCAACACTGCTTGACCGATGGCACCGTGAGGAGGCCCTCTCTGTGAGAGCATATTGGCCGGTGGGAGATTATCGGTAGCAGAAGGCGGTCTCGTAAATACCCTGGCCCTAAATCCATATTCTGGATTTGGAAGTTTTAGAAACTTTGGCTTCTGGCAAAGTAGAAGATGGGAAGGAGGAAAGATTTCTAAAGGAAGATGATCATTCATTGCTTTAGCTACTTGTTCATTCTTCTCCCATGGATGATTCCTTTTGCCAATTCTGTTCCAGGCATTGTTAGGGCATCTCTATGCTTATCATTTTTAAATGTTCCAGGGGTGAATGTGATGTGGACATGAGGGGGCCTTGGTGCTCTCTGAGCTTAGTTGTTCTCTGAGTTTGATGGTCTCTAAGTTTGGTCACAGAGAGCACCAAGGACTCCTCATTTCAACCCTGAGTTGTAAATATTCTCTTTTATAGTTGGACATATTCTTCTCAACCCTCTTTAGGGTGGTGAGGAAAGACATAAGAGACCTGGCTGAGGAAATAGGCTAGCCTCCACTGGGTCCCATCAAACATTTGGGTTAATGTCAGGGTTCCAAGTAACACCCCCAGCGAAAGAAGACTCTGAGGCTCGAGATTCCTCAAAGTTCCATTTTATTACAGATGTCATATTGGCACATCTGGGAAAACCTGACTCTGAAAGTTTCCAGGTTTTCCCCACCCAAGTGAAAGTTCAAGTTCCTGCCCAGCACCCACACACCCATCACATGGCCCATTCAATGCACCATCCCAACTGGAGAGACCTCCCAGTCACTTGCCCAGACTCCAGGTGCCAGGGCAAGGCGTCCTTGACTCTCTGAGAAAGGAATGTTATTTTGACTATATATCTCCCATACGCCATACAATCTCCCCTCCCATTTCCCCACAGTAGAAAATGTGGTAGGCCTGAAGGCCCAACGTAAAAAATGGCTTCCAGGCTTGACAGCAGGAGCCAGGGAGGTACCTAGGACCAGGGGTGGGTTCTATTTTTTTTTTACTACCGGTTCTGTGGGCGTGGCTTATTTTGTAGGCGTGGCTTGATGGTCATGTGATAATTATTTGGGATTTAGCAGAGGTCCTGGTCTACCAGGCTTTTAACTGCTTGCAGAGCTTTTACCGATCTACCCATTTATTTTTTGCAGGCACTGGTCTACCCATTTATTTTTGCAGGCACTGATCTACTCATGTATTTTTGCAGGCACTGGTCTACTCATTTGTTTTCTTTTAACACTGATCAGCTGTAGGGCGGGCCTTTGAAGCCCCACAGAAGAGTTTAAACAGTTTTTTTCCCTCTAGCCATAAGCTGGGACTCAGGAGGCAGCAATAGATTGGGGGTGGGGCCAAATAAAAGGTAAGAATAATGCAGGGGGGGGCGTGGGTGGGTGGGGGAGCACAGGGGGGCAGGGGGGAAGAACCGGTTCGGTGACTTCATATTGTCACCGCTATTGGCTCAGGAGAACCGGGCCAAACCGGGAGGAACCTACCACTGCCTGGGACCCCATGTTCTGGGGTCCTTCCAATTCATTCCTTTTCCAACCCCTACCCTCTTTTTCCACATATCACTTCACATAACCTTCATTTCACACTCTCTTCAATTATTTTTTTTTTCTTCCGATAAAGAGAATGATATCTTATTTTCCAAACTAATACATTTTGGGTTGAATCTGATGATTGCTTCTCTGTACAAAAAGAGTCCATCTTTAATCTTTTCTGCAGCTTCGGCTGCCCTACGAGTTTTGATTTCCCAGCTCCTATTTAATATTCCTCTCACTCAATGTACTTTTGCAACAATATCACTTTTCATCTTTGCTCAGACCTTGAAAGTGAAAGAGGAGGGTATATGTCTATTAAGTACTTTTTTTTTTTAATCTTGACGGAGTTCCTCCATCTTCCCCAAAATAATTGCACTGTTATACTCATTCACATTCTGTTATAACCATCAGGTGCTACTTTTTTTTTAAAAAAAAAATGTAACCACCAGACAGGCATCAGATGTAATCAAGAGCTCTTTCCGCAAAACCTAATTTCAACTAATTTTGAAAATAATCTGAACATAGGTTGTTCCTTTATCTTCAAACCAGGCTAGAAGTCATTATATATGCTATATCATTTGTAAAAATCCTATTCAAAAATAATATTCTTTTGGTGATTTTACTTTCAAGAGGGAAAAAAAAAATACTCTTCTATTAAAAATAAAATAAAATAAAAGGCCCAGAAAAACATTTATTTATTTATTTATTTATTTATTATTAATTAAATTTATATACCGCCCTTCTCCTGAAGGACTCAGGGCGGTGGACAGCTGGAATTAAGATACAACATGCAATCACACCTGGTATTGTTAAATGCTGGGTTTAATAATGTGATAAAGATCTGCCTGGATTTTTTCAACTTTGAAAACAGGTAATTTTTTGTCTAAATCAAAAACGACCTTTCCCTTGGATTTTGCATCAAATAGAATAGAATAGAATAACAGAGTTGGAAGGGACCTTGGAGGTCTTCTAGTCCAACCCCCTGCCCAGGAAGGAAACCCTACACCACTTCAGACAAATGGTTATCCAATGTCTTCTTAAAAACTTCCAGTGTTGGAGCATTCACAAGTTCTGCAGGCAAGTTGTTCCACTGATTAATTGTTCTAACTGTCAGGAAATTTCTCCTTAGTTCTAAGTTGCTTCTCCTTGATTAGTTTCCACCCATTGCTTCTTGTCCTACCCTCAGGTGCTTTGAAGAATAGTTTGACTCCCTCTTCTTTGTGGCAACCCCTGAGATACTGGAACACTTTCTATCATGTCTCCCCTAGTCCTTCTGTTCATCAAACTAGACATACCCAGTTCCTTCTCAAGAGAGAAGGCAGTCATGCAAACCCAGATGCAGCTGCTTTAAAAGGTTGCCAAGAGGCCACATGTCTACCCACGTCAGGAGTGGGTTCTACTTACCTTTACTACTGGTTCGCAATGGGAGTGTATGTGCTTCTGCACAGATAATCAATTATGATGTCTGGATGGGTGGGCAGAGCCTCCTACCACTTTTACTACCATTTCTATAGAACCAGACAGAACCAGGAGCAACCCACCACTGACCCAGTGTGCTCCACATCAACAGTTCCAAGAAGGCTCCACACCCATTTGCACCACTCATGTGACCCTGAGGACACAGATAAACCTCCAGGTGGCCTCAGTGACTCTCTAAAAGGATGCAAATGACCAACTGTCTGCAAAGAGTATAAACCCTTCCATTCCTCACCATCTAGTCAGAGATGAAGAAGCTTCTTGGATGAGAAGTGAAACATTTTCAAAGAAAAACCAGAAAGTCCAGTTGCCTCTTGAAAAAAGCACTGTTAGGACTCCAAATCACATTTCCCCTTTCAAATCCAAATCTCTGCATAGCTGTAACTAACTAAGAACAATTGAGTCATTCACCTAATCCAGGGGTCGGCAACCTACAGCTCTGGAGCCGCATGTGGCTCTTTCATCCCTCTGCTGTGGCTCCCTGTTGCTGGTCAGCTCCACAATTGATAGGGCTTTCGTTTAGAACAGGTAGAGGAAGACACCACACTAGGAGGAGACTCTATGGTGGGGGGACTGGACTTCTGGTCAGCAGAGGAAAAAGGACGCCGTGCTAGCAGGAGACTCTATGGTGGGGAAACTGGACTTCCGGTTGGCTCCAGAATTGAATGGGGGGCTTCTGGTTAGGACCTTTGTGGCTCTTTGAGTGTTTAAGGCTGCTGACCCCTGACGTAGTCTGACGTTAGTTCAAGTTGAAGTTGGTTCTGTTGCACATCTGACTTTTGAATTACAGTTGCACCACAGGTTTTTTCCTCTTATCTGCAAAGATAAGAGTTTATAGCATAGCTATAACTGAATTGGATTTCTAGCTAATATATATAGCATTGTAGCATACTCCCTCTTACCATCTTTGTGAAACATGGGTGATTGATGTCATATTAAGAATGTACACTCATTAATTTATGGTAGATTTAGAACTGTTCAAGTAAGACCGTGTCTTCAATATTTTTCCGGTTGAAGATGGTCATTTCTCAAATTGTTCTGGTGCTTTCCATTCATTTCAATGTTTAGTTGGTTTGGATAATATTACTTATTCACAGTTCTCTGAAGGAAATTTGTTATTGAAACAAGTTTGACAGTTTGCATGTCCTAATAGATTAGTTCTGCATTCTCAACATCATGAACCTTTCAAAGAGGAAGAAGACAAGTCAATTTTGCCCTTCCAGGCCCAGCTTGGTTCCTCTCTCAGAAACCTTGACTTTTGCTGCTTGATAATAACCATTTTTTAATAAGAGAAATGTTGGCTTCGCTTCCACAAAAATTGAAAAAAGACTCAAGTTTCACCTTGACATTAACTGCAGCTGCAAGGAGCGCAGTGACTCACGAGGTTAGGATGCTGGGCTGACGATCAGTAGGCTTGCATTCAAGACCCGGTTACTACCTTGGGATCGGATAAGCTCCTGTCACATGCTCCAGCTCCTTCTGACCCAGCATTTCGAATGTGGGTGACAGTGAATATGGGTACCACTATGGTGGGCAACTTAATGGGGGTCATGAAAAGGGACCTCAACTGGATATCCCCCAGGCAATAGTGATGTTGCCATCACTTTCTTTCAACCCGGAAGCACTTCAGTGCTCCTGACATGACTGTAGTAGTAGTAGTAGTAGTAGTAGTAGTAGTAGTAGTAGTAGTATCATGTTTTCCCCAAAATAAGACCCTGTCTTATATTTTTTTTTGCCACCAAAAAAGGCACCCGGTCTTATTTTCAGGGGAGGATGTTATCGACTGATTCACCTCAGTTGTGCGTGTTGTCTCAGCCACCTTTTCACTGTCTGAGGCCTTCAGGAACTTCTTCAGCTTCGGATAGTTGCAGCCAGGCCTCGCGCACCTCGGCCCATTTCTTCTGTAGTCAGCAAGGTTTTCCTGAAAGGCTCTGTTGCTGATAACAGAGCTTCAGATCAATCCGGAGCTCTGTTATCGGCTACAGAGGCCTTCAGGAAAGCCGGCTGCAGCAGAAGAAATGGGCCGAGGTGCACGAGGCCTGGCTGCAACTATCCGAAGATAAGTAGTAGGGCAGCTCTAACCCCCTCCATCGCCACCCTAGCTTAATTTTTACCTGTGTACCCTGGAGTGGGTGGAGTCTCAACTAGGGCTTATTTTGTGGGTGGGGCGTATATTGGGCACACATGTAAAAATCAAGCTAGGACTTACTTTCTGAGTAGGTCGTATTTTGGTGGAAGCATGGTAGTAGTAGTAGAAGTAGTATTAGCTCAGTCAACAGAAATAGAAGATGAGCAAAAAGATCTTCTTACATGCTGGTAAAATAGCCTCCCCAATTTAAGACCTTCATGATATGGTGAATTAAATCCTGCCTCTTCTTCCAGCACAAACCAAGAGGCACTAAGTGGGAAAATGAAATTATAAAACATTCTACTATTCGAGAAATTATCTTGGCCAGTAGCATAATTCCTTGTATCTTGTCAAAGGGTTGGATCCGCTCCATTTCTGAAAACATTGCATGCCCATTTCCAGATTCATAGATGCATCTCTGCCCCACCAATGCTGTTGGATGGATAAATAGGGGGGGGGGAAAGCCACTGCTTTAATTAACCCTTAATTACCATTTTATTTTGACTGGAGCTGTCTCGGTTGTTCGAGCTGTCGTACACACCTATCTTTTTACTCTTCCACAGTGCCAAGCATGGCTCTGATTCTATTTATTGGTTTACTCTTGTTAGGTAACTGTTGTGGCACGCCAGTGGCCAGCAGAGCTGGCAGCAGATTTGGACAGTGAGGAGGTTGGGGAGGAACATGGGCCAGTCCTGGAGTCTGGGGAAGGCTCAGACGAGGCTCTGAGTTGGAGACAGAGAGGGGGCCAAGGCCATCTGATAATTCTTTGCTGCCTCCGGAGTCTCAGGAATCTGCCTGTTCCCAGTGTGCACATGTGCAGAACTGCCAGAAGACAGGAACAATTAAGAAAACAGGGTCGACTTGGAAGTAAGGCTTGGAGATGATTGGCCCCACCCATAAGACACAAAAGAGAAGCGAACAGGATGTGAGCTTTTGCAGGAAGCAATTAGTTCATCTGGTCGGTAAAAGCTCTGGAAAAGTTCTGCTTGACTCTGTGCTAAGTTTGGCCTTGCCCTGCATGTGGCAATTACTTCTCTGGCAGCATTCCAAGGGAGATAAGGTGGGTGTTTGTAAACACTCCCTTGAAAGACTGTTTGAGAAGGCTTTCGGACTGGGAATGACAATAATTCTTAGCCGTATGAATTAAAGAGGTTTGCTGGGACTAAGATTGTGCTGTATACTTTCTAAGAAAGCCTAGGTCAGAACAATAATGACTTGCTAAAGATTGATGGTGCTAGAACAGGTTTTGGGTTGCAAAACAAGAACAGCTACTTAACCAAAGGTAGAGACCCTTTGATTCATCCTTCATATTGAACTGATCTCCCATCAGTCCACCAATAGCACGGGAAGTGATCAAACACAGCAATCGCTAACAATAACAGTACTTGAGTTTGCAACCAGCTTTCTTACTGATTCTGCCCCTTGTTCACAAAAGACGCTTAAACTTGGATACAGTGTCATTTGAATATCCTAACCCAATTAATTGACTGTTCCAGAGTCACAATTAAACTTTGGCTGGTGAGGGTGGGTAGGTGTCAAGTAATTTTCCCGCTGAATTAATTGTATCGTGAAAATGCGCTGTTTTTTTTTTTTCCCCTTCTGCCTGCTGCATTCAAGTGAACAGTTTGGCAGGAATACTGAAGTATGAAAACGGGAGAATGTAACATTTATAGTCTCATTATTCTGCCTATCCAAATTTCACTCCAGATTTAAGGCTGCTGCATTTGTTCTGCATTAATACCCAACTCTTTGATTACTGTAGCTTAAAATTGAATGTATTTATTTATTACGGTAGTTTCATATCCCATTTTTCTTCCTGAAAATCAAGGCCCTTGTTATTTGTAGGAGTCCCATTTCACCCACAACAGTGGCAAATTAAAACAAAATGTGGAGAAGGACCCATAGGAATATATACACACAGACGCACACACACAAACAAACACAAACACACACACACACACATTTCATGCATGTGAAAAAGCCAACTGCTATTTTGCAAACATGTAAATTACAGATACTCCCCGACTTCCAACCATTTGTTTAGTGATGGTTCAGCTACAACACCACTGGGGGAAAAAATGTCTTGCAACTGGCCCTTGTAATTACAATTTTCAAAGCATCCCCATAGTTACGTAATTAAATATGAGCACTTAGCAACTGGCATGTATTTATAATGGTTCCAGCATTCCAATGTAGTGGTCCCCCAACCTTTTGGGCACCGGGTGTCAGGGTTCCAAGTAGCACACCCAACGGAATCAAAATTCCAAGGTAGGCATGTTCCTCAAAGTATAGATTTATTAGGCATGTCATGTTGGCATATCTGGGGAAAACCCAACTCTTAAACCCCCCTCGGGTTTCCCTCTAGTTAAAAGTAAAGTTTTCTTTCTCCTGCCCGTGTAGTCCATCACATGGTCCAATCAGGTCACAGTTCAAGGGTCACTTGGTCTCAGATCCCACCTCCTTGCACCTGGTGGGAAAGTCCTTGGTTCTCAGAAGAAAGAATTTTATTTTGGCTACAATCCCAATCCCAGTGATCTCTTCCTTTTTCTTTTTTTTTAAATTTGATTTATATGCCGCCCTTCTCCGGAGACTCAGGGAGGCTTACAATGCGTTAAGCAATAGCCTTCATACTTTTGTATATTTATACAAAGTCAGCTTATTGCCCCCACAATCTGGGTCCTCATTTAACCTATTTTAGAAAGGATGGAAGGTTGAGTCAACCTTGAGCCTGGTGAGATTCGAACTTAGAGTAATTGCAGGCAGCTGTGTTCCTCTCCCTTCCTGTTCCCACAGCTCGACTCATCTCTGCCATGGCAACCCTGTAGGTGCCAGGGGGGAAATGGCTCTGGGGCTGACACCAGGGACCAATTCCATGGACGGAACCACGTGGACTGGAGTTGGCGTGGTTTCACGTGCTTCCTGCATTTCGCGGATGGGGCTTCGCTTGTTTGCAAGGCCTGGTTTATGGCATGCCGCGGACCGGTACCGGTTCATGGATTAAGGGTTCGGAAACCCCTGTTTTAGTTTCATGGGACTGCCATTTGCAACCTTCCCAGTCAATTTCTGACAAACAAAGTCAATGGGAGAATCCAGACAACCTCATCATCCACATAACAACCATGGCAAAAGAAAAAGTCATAAAATCAGGTGCAACTCACTAATTTGGCCCTGCTTAGCAATGGAAATTCTGATCCCAATTCTGGTCATAAATTGAGTACTATCTGTATATATTAAAAAAAAAACACCCCATAAATTATCTTCCAACAATCTGGATAGATGAATCTTTTGCCCTTGGTCAACAGAGTCTGGCTTGTACACAGAAGAGGCTGCACTTCCTGAGAATGCTCAGGAAGATAAATCTATTTCAGCATCTACTTCTGTCCTACTATCACTGCACCATTGAGAGTGTCCTGACATACGGCATTCTTGCATGGTATGGATTGCAGCTCGGTAGCGGACAAAAAGGCTCTACAGAGAATCATTAAAACTGCCCAGAATATCATCAGGCTCCAGCTACCAGCCCTGGATGACATTTTTGAATATTGCTGTTTGAGGAAGTTGCACAACATTCTCAGAGTCTCTTCCCATCCTGCTTACAATCTTTTTGGACTGTTGCCTTCTGGCAGAAGATACAGAACAATTAAAACTCGGACCACACGTTTTCTGAACAGTTTTTATCCCAGAGCTATAATTGCACTCAACAATGAACTAAAGGGCCACCATCAGTGAGCTGTTGGACAGCATTACTTGGTCTGTTGTGTGGATGTTTGGGTGGTTTAGGGGTGGGGAATTGTGGTGGGTGGGAATGTGTTTGGGGATTGTTATGTGTGTTGGACCTGGTCTTTGGGCGCTAAGTGAATTTTGTTGTATGGGTATACTCTGTATACACGTACAATGACAATAAAGTTATTATTATTATTATTTACCAATGTGTGGATATAAATTACAGGTTAATGTAGATAAGATAGGGTTACTTTTATTTTCATATTTCATTTCATAACCCTGTGAGGAACTTCTTATTTCATGCGGCCTATGAAAAAACAGCATTAGTGCATGAAAATTCACAGAAACAACATATAAAATGTGTATCAGGATATATAAAACACCAGAGCAGTGAACTATTTTAAAAACACACAGTATGAGTGATGAATAAATTATGAATAAAATTAAATTATGTGTGAGGGACTAAACACATGGTTGAATAGCGTGATCATTTAGCTGTTAGATAGCAGTGCCCTCAAGATGGTGTACAGATAGTCCTCGAGTTATAACAATTCATTTAGTGACCTTCAAAGTTACTGTTCTGACCCAGCTCCCTAAACACAACAAACCCTCTGTATTTAAATCAACGATTCCTTTATTAGGAGCGCCAGTAGCCCCAGCAAAAAGTTTTTCTCTCACAGCAGACTAACAAGTCTGTCCATCAGGGAGATGAATATTTATCTGCCACATCTATTCATCTCCGCCCCCTGCCTTTTATCCCCAGAGCTAGGGTGGGCCTTCGCTAGCAGCAGTGGCTCTTCCATCTCAAGGACCGGCCCAGAGATTTCCACTGCTCTCCTCTCCTCTGCCTTCTGCGTATCCGTCCATCAGGCACTGGACCCAGCTGTTCCTCCTCTTCCTCATCAACCACCTCCAGACCTGGGGGTTGTTGACTCTCCATCTGAGGGCTGACGGACGGCCCAGGCTCCACCTCTGTCTCTCTCTCTGCCAGCTCCATTCCTTCTTCCCCCTTGGAGCTCCCAGGTTGCCCTGATGCTGACCCTGAGTCCCACGCCTCTTCCTCCTCTGATTTGGCTGCTTGAGGGGCCAGTGGCCGACAGGCCACAACATTTACGATGGCATTGAAAAAAGTGACTTATGACCATTTGTTAACACTGAAGACCGTTGCAGCCTCCCCCGTGGTCATGTGATCAAAATTTGGACGCTAGGCAACTGACTCATCTTTATGACAGTTGCAGTGTCCCGGGGCCACGTGATCCCTTTTTGTGACAAGAAAAGTCAATGGGGAAGTTTTAGCAACGGTGGAAAGAAAGGTCATAAAATGGGGCAAAATTCACTCAACCACTATCTTGTTTAGCACCGGAAATGTCAGTTGTGGTCGTAAGTCGAGGACTACTGTACTTAATAGCATTTCTGGACATTAGGAGTAGAACCCTTGAGGCAGTGGTGAAATGTAAAATTTGTTACTACCAGTTCTGTGGGCATGGCTTGGGGGGTTAATATGACTGAGTGGGCGTGGCCAACTTTTTTAAAAAAAACTTTTAAAACCATTTTTTCTACAACCTCTTTGGCTGAAGAGGTTGTAAAAAAAATGCTTTTAAAAGCCTCTGACAATCCCAGCTGAGTTGCCCGATCGGAATATATACACACAGACGCACACACACAAACAAACACAAACACACACACACACACATTTCATGCATGTGAAAAAGCCAACTGCTATTTTGCAAACATGTAAATTACAGATACTCCCCGACTTCCAACCATTTGTTTAGTGATGGTTCAGCTACAACATCACTGGGGGAAAAAATGTCTTGCAACTGGCCCTTGTAATTACAATTTTCAAAACATCCCCATAGTTACGTAATTAAATATGAGCACTTAGCAACTGGCATGTATTTATAATGGTTCCAGCATTCCAATGTAGTGGTCCCCCAACCTTTTGGGCACCGGGTGTCAGGGTTCCAAGTAGCACACCCAACGGAATCAAAATTCCAAGGTAGGCATGTTCCTCAAAGTATAGATTTATTAGGCATGTCATGTTGGCATATCTGGGGAAAACCCAACTCTTAAACCCCCCTCGGGTTTCCCTCTAGTTAAAAGTAAAGTTTTCTTTCTCCTGCCCGTGTAGTCCATCACATGGTCCAATCAGGTCACAGTTCAAGGGTCACTTGGTCTCAGATCCCACCTCCTTGCACCTGGTGGGAAAGTCCTTGGTTCTCAGAAGAAAGAATTTTATTTTGGCTACAATCCCAATCCCAGTGATCTCTTCCTTTTTCTTTTTTTTTAAATTTGATTTATATGCCGCCCTTCTCCGGAGACTCAGGGAGGCTTACAATGCGTTAAGCAATAGCCTTCATACTTTTGTATATTTATACAAAGTCAGCTTATTGCCCCCACAATCTGGGTCCTCATTTAACCTATTTTAGAAAGGATGGAAGGTTGAGTCAACCTTGAGCCTGGTGAGATTCGAACTTAGAGTAATTGCAGGCAGCTGTGTTCCTCTCCCTTCCTGTTCCCACAGCTCGACTCATCTCTGCCATGGCAACCCTGTAGGTGCCAGGGGGGAAATGGCTCTGGGGCTGACACCAGGGACCAATTCCATGGACGGAACCACGTGGACTGGAGTTGGCGTGGTTTCACGTGCTTCCTGCATTTCGCGGATGGGGCTTCGCTTGTTTGCAAGGCCTGGTTTATGGCATGCCGCGGACCGGTACCGGTTCATGGATTAAGGGTTCGGAAACCCCTGTTTTAGTTTCATGGGACTGCCATTTGCAACCTTCCCAGTCAATTTCTGACAAACAAAGTCAATGGGAGAATCCAGACAACCTCATCATCCACATAACAACAAAAAAATGCTTTGAAAAGCCTCTGATGATCCCAGCTGAGCCGCGCGAACATCAGAGGCTTTTTAAAAAACTTTTAAAAGCATTTTTTCTCGGAAGAGATTGTAGAAAAAATGCTTTTAAAAGTAAAAAAAAGCCTCTGATGATCCTGCAGCTCAGCTGGGCATGGGGAGGGGGGGCAGGAATTTTTGCGAACCACCCGCCACCATCATTACTGGATTGGGGGATCTGGTCTGAACCGGGAGCATTTCACCCCTGCCTTGAGGTAGCTCTATGATGTGATTCTATGCATAACCAGAGTTTGTTAAACTTCAGAAGAAAATAAGTGCTCTCAGCCTGATTAAATTATGAGCACGATTTCACGCTCAAATAAGTACAAAATTGCTAGTACTTTCTTTTGCACATATCAGCTTTATCTTCCGTCTCACATGAAGCTTTGGAATTATTATTATTATTATTATTATTATTATTATTATTATTATTATTATTATTATTATTATTATTATAAATTTATTCATCCTGCAAATATCACTAGTCTTTTTTAACTGGGCACTTAAGTCTTAAACATAAGCTAGAAATAGAGAGAGAAATCAATGTGCTATGTAGGGAAGGCCCAAGCCATGCAGATTTTGCAAATTCCCAAATATTTAGCAAATTGATATACCTTCAAAAGCTCCAATTACTATTATATTTGGGGTTTTCTTTCTGGCATTCTGTTATCATTCCCATTTATTTTCTATTGATTCAACTTTGTACCAGTATTACCGCATCTTTAAACCCTTTCTTTTCAGTCATCTGTTTTAGAATACTTTATTAGCCAAGTGTGATTGGACACCCAAGGAATTTGTCTCCAATGCAAAAGCTCTCAGTGTACATAAAAGCTATAAGCAGGGTTGGAATTCAGCCGGTTCGGACCGGTTCGGGTGACACAAATGTTAATTTTAATCTGGTTCACCGAACCGGTAGTTGCAAGGACTGGCTGACCACACCCTGCCCCTCCCCTCCCAGGAGTCTCCACACAGCCCATTCTGTATGCTAGGTAAGTGCAGGGCCCACGCAGAGGCTCTGAGAGGGTAAAAAATGGGCCTACCAGAAGTTCTGGAAGTCTGGAAACGGGTCCATTTCGGGCCTCCAGAGGGCCTCCAGAGCCCGGGGAGGCCATTTTCGCCCTCCTGGAGGCTTGCAGAAAACCTCTGGAGCCTGGGGAGGGTGAAAAACAGGCCTACCAGAAGTACTGGAAATTCAAAAACAGGCCCGTTTCCGGCCTCCAGAAGGCCTCTGGAGCCTAAAGGAGGCCTTTTTCACCCTCCCAGAGGCTCGAGAAAAGCCTCTGGAGTCTGGGGAGGGTGAAAATGCCCCTCCCCCATGTGGTGCAGGAGTCCAAGTAGATCACTATGGCCATGCCCACCCAGCAACCAGGCAGAGAACATAAATCATACTAGGAAACTAAATAAAACAATATAAATCGTAAAGATACAAACAACAAAGTTATAGTCATCGGTAGAAAAGGAGATAGGTAATAGGAAAGATACCTTACTAAATCGTTCGACAGTGTTGTGGGAATTAGTTGGAACAGAAGTTGCCTTCAGAAGTTGTGGGAGCTTCATCACTGGAGGCTTTCAAGAAGAGACTGGACTGCCATCTGTCAGAAATGGTGTAGGGTCTCCTGCTTGGGCGGGGGGGGGGGGAGCGGGTTGGAATAGATGACCTACAGGGTCCCTTCCAACTCTGTTAATCTGTAAACTTTGATGGCCTGGGGAAAAAAAATTGTCCTTGTGTCTAGCTGTTCTGGTGTGCAATGCCCTATAGTGTCATTTTGAGGGTAGAAGGTGACACAGTATATGTCCAGGAAGTGAAGGGTCTGTAGATATTTTCACAGGCTGGACAATAACTCACTAATGGGCTGATATAGTTTCATTTTTGCTCTTACACTAACTACACTTTTGCTAACATTTAAAATATGTTCACTTTGGGTTTGGATGTGTTGATTTACATAGCCAGTTCTGAGCTGTTGTGATTGTTTCTTCAATTTTCTTCCTTCCTTCCTTCCCTCCCTCCTTCCTTCCTTCTTTCCACCTTCCTTCCCTTCCTCTTTCCTTCCTTCCTTCCACCTTCCTTCCCTTCCTCCTTCCTTCCTTCCTTCCTTCCTTCCTTCCTCCTTCCTTCCTTCTTTCCACCTTCCTTCCCTTCCTCTTTCCTTCCTTCCTTCCACCTTCCTTCCCTTCCTCCTTCCTTCCTTCCTTCCTCCTTCCTTCTTTCCATCTTCCTTCCCTTCCTCCTTCCTTCCTCCCTTCCTTCTTTCCACCTTCCTTCCCTTCCTCCTTCCTTCCCTCCTTCTTTCCACCTTCCTTCCCTTCCTCCTTCCTTCCTTCCTCCTTCCTTCTTTCCATCTTCCTTCCCTTCCTCCTTCCTTCCCTCCTTCTTTCCACCTTCCTTCCCTTCCTCCTTCCTTCCTTCCTTCCTTCCTTCCTTCCTTCCCTCCCTCCCTCCCTCCCTCCCTCCCTCCTTCTTTCTTTCTTTCTTTCTTTCTTTCTTTCTTTCTTTCTTTCTTTCTTTCTTTCTTTCTTTCTTTCCCACTTTTCAGTCGGTTTTGATCTATTTTTCTGCAGTATCATGGATATATCAGCCACAAAGACATTTAGATTTTCAGGCATGAATTCAGCCTTCAGTCGCTTCCTTTTTTTTTTTTTTTTTAAATCTCCTTATATTTCAGTTATCTTCAGCATTTAATCTTTATTAATTTCTACCAGTATTAGTTCTTTCCTATGTCTGATATAATCACTAGACTATTTCCCTTCCTTCACTGTTTGCTTTATTTGGAATAATCCCTTCAACCTTTACTTCTGACATATAGAGCTTGTCAGCATCAGTTTAGTGGAAAACATACTTCATGGGCATGACATTTCTTGTTTTGTTATCAAACGTGTCTAATTCAGGTAATATCCAATCAAATATAGGTACATTCTATCTAATAATTGACATAGCTGAAAGGGTTTTGGCCTTAATTACATTCCCTGCACTTAATTTTGCTTTTTATTTATTGATTTTGATGTGTTTTATAGAGAGAGCTAGCATTGATATAGTCAGTTAGAAACTTAAATTAATCTTAAGCATTCTTATCTTTCTTCTGGTAGCATGCTCTTATGGTGTTTTTATTCATTATCCTTAATCCATCTTCATCAACAACATTGCAGTTTTTAATTGCCAAAGATGCCCTTTGAATTGCTTCCATGTATCTTCATTGAAGAACAGAATATGAAGATTTGATGCATTTTAAGCCAAATAACAGAATAACAGACTTGGAAGGCACCTTGGAGGTCTTCTAGTCCAACCCCCTGCTCAGGCAGGACCATTTCAGACAAATGGTTGTCCCATCTCCTCTTAAAAGCCTCCAGTGTTGGAGCCTTCACAACTTCTGGAGGCAAGTTGTTCCACTGATTAATTGTTCGAACTGTCAGGAAATTTCTCCTCAGTTCTAGATTGCTTCTCTCCTTGATTGGTTTCCATCCGTTGCTTCTTGTCCTGCCCTCAGGTGCTTTTTGAAAACTAAGAAGTAGCCATGTTTGGCTTTTATTAAAATATTCATACGTTTAAATTATTTAACTATTTCTAAGTATAAATCATTGCTAAAACAAGTAGCACACCAGCCAATGAGTTGCCTTGGAAAATTCAAAATATTGACTTTGCCAATCACTTGACCACTGACATTTAGATTTGTTCTCCAGACCTTCCTCAAAAATTTCAAGTATTTTCACATGTTTCTTGGCTTTTTCTGATTCTGCAATGTGAAAATAAAACCAATGCCATTTATAGAATAGCCAAACCATGGCGAGGGACTGTTTCATTTCTGTTTCATTGATTAGTAACTGGTCGTTTGGGCCTTGTGAATTTCTAGAAATTTCTTTTTGCTCAATTGGGGGAAAAAAGGTACATTTTCAAATCACAATACATTTCATTTGCTTCTTGTTCTATATAGTCTAAATCTTGTGTGAAGGCAAGAAATAAGCCAGTGTTTATCAGCATAATAATTTCATGTTAAATTAGCTGCATTAGAAAAAAATTTGGAACTATCTTCCATTCTTCCCTGATTTACAAAAGTGTACAGAATTGAGTTGCCAACTTGGAATGTAGGTTTGTGAGGTGTTTGATCCCTTTTAATTTCTTATCCAATTTCTTATCCAATTACTGGCCAACTACTTACCTTTACTACCGGTTCGCATCACACCCAAGCGCGCTCTTCTGCGCATGCGCAGATCACCTATGATTATATCCGGATCAGTGGGCGGAGCCTCCCGCCAATTTTACTACCGGTTCTAGCGAACCGGTCCGAACCAGTGGCAACCCACCACTGTACTAGGCCCAAATTCATACAAGTGTTGCCACTTTTAAATGAGACCCTTTTAAATAATCAACTCTTCTAAAGTATAATTTTAGTAAGTTACAATGGGATCTAACCATATTTAGCAGATCATGATCTTGCATGAAATATCACAAATTCCGAGGAAGGATTTTCCTGAATCTATTGACAATGGATAGACATTTTCTTTCCCTCCCTCCCTCCCTCCCTCTCTCCCTCCCTCTTTCTTTCTCTCTCTCTCTCCCTCTCTTTCTCTCCCTCTCTCCCTCTCTCTTTCTCTCTCTCTCTTTTTCTCTCTCTTGCTCTCTTGCTTTCCCTCTCTCCCCTTCTCTCTTTCTCTCTCTCCCTCTCCCTCTCTCTATCTCTCTCCTCATCTCCATCTCTATCTCCATCATCTCCATCATCTCTATCGTTATCATCTCTATCTCTCTATCTATCACTTGCACTAACCAGCTCTGACCCCGTTTAACTTTGTTTCTGTAAGGTCAATTAGCTAAATGTTTTTTATGTGTACCCATACACCAAGTCATTTAGAAGTAGATGACACATTGTGAATGCATCCTGACTAAGGGACATCCTCTGATCTTGGAAGCAGCCATGTTCTACTTGTGTCCTAAATACTCCACTGTTGACACTCCCAAAGGTAGAGATAGAGACTTGAGAAGGCGTACATCAATTTCACTGACGTGCATAAATGTTCTTATGTAAAGGCACTACTAGCATCTAACAAGCATTTCCTTTAGATTCTTTTAAGAATTTCAAAGAGATGATAAAAGGAGAGAGTGAATGAAATGTTGCTTTTCCTCCTTACGTTATTCTTTTTTTTTTTTTTTTCCCTTCCATCAAATAGAGGCCAAAGTTTTCTAGCAAAAACAAGATTGGAGTTCAGAGATGGTAGTAAAAATAGTGCAGGAAGATTTTTCTAGTTCTACTGCCTTCTCAAAATATAAATTGGATATAAAGGGAAAAAAAGAGAGAGAGCATCAGCTCACAAGTATTTATTCTTTAAGCTAATTCTGCAGCATTGTAAAACAAAGTGGAAACTGCTGGCTAGAGAGAAATAAAGAGTGTTGGCATAGCAGAACTCGATTAGAAAGTGTGATTTGATTATCTCTATCTTATTTGCATCACAGTGCTGGTTCAGTCACTTATACCTGACTAGAATATATTTACTGTAGCTCAAGTACAGATCCACCATTTTCATCAGGAAGTTTCTCATGTATCTCTTCTCCGGCAATAAATACACTCAAGTGTCTATCGCCCATACACATTTCTTTCTGGGACTGTGTGGCTGGTTGTGCAAGTGTGTTTGTGAGGTATTTGTTTCATATTCAGTCTTCTTGCTGAACGGATTCAGGAAGTCTGCAAAAAGACAAGGTGGATCATTGGGATGAAAAGCCATCAGTAGTATCTGTATATTGAAAAGGGGACTTGACGAAGAGTGGAGTGTTGATGTAGACATTGGTTGAACCTACATCTCAATTTACTTCATCCTGGAACAATGCAATTTCATGTAGTCTAACAGGAGAAGCCATGATCAACCAATCCTTCACAGTTTTCAATGTCACAGAAAATCAAAAGATAGTTGTAATGTTTACTGCCTGTGGACTTTGCCTGTACCCTCTGCTGTAGAGATGTGGGTGGATGGATGGATGGATGGATGGAAAGATGATGGATGGATGGAAGGAAGGAAGGAAGGATGGATGGATGGAAGGATGATGGATGGAAGGAAGGAAGGAAGGAAGGAAGGAAGGTAGGTAGGAAGGAAGGAAAGATGGAAGGGAGGGAGGGAGAGAGGGATGGAAGGAAGGAAGGATGATTGTATAGATGGATGGATGGAGTTAAAGATAGCTTGAGAGACAAGGGATGCTGGGCGAGGAATTCTGGGAGTTGTCGTCCACAAGTCTTAAAGTTGCTATGTTTGGAGACACCTGGTATACCTGGTATAAACAAACCAGCAAGCAAAAACCAGTTTCCCATATCCAAAAACTATAAATTGAAATGGTGAGCACAGACATTAAAGAAATTCTTCCAAAAACTGTTTGGAGGTCTTATTTCTAGCAGTTAAAAAGAATGGAATTATTAGTATGAGTAGTTGATTTCAAAGTTACTTTTAGTCCGCTATTATAAACTACACAATGATCCTTGCCTGGAGCTAAGGATATTTATGTTATTTTTACAGTAATAAAATGGAGGAAGATGCCAAGATGTTCCCCCCGCCCCATAAATACAAACCAGAGATTATATTTTAATATCAGCCTTGGATAGAGAGAAGCATCTGCAACATTGCTTTGGCACTAAGCCATGAACGAAGTGCTATAAAGTTGTCCTGGCGCCCAGCGCTGTTTGGATGACATCATGGTGACTGTGGCACATGGCTGGGGTCCATTTGTAAAACCTCAAGAGCAACATCACAGAGATGGGTGAGTCATGACCCTGGAGCACACCACAACAAGTGTAGGTTCACTAAAATTAGCATTACATATTGTGGTTACGCTACCGATGCAAAAAAAAAAGGGTACCGAGAACTTGTCATTCACGAATGCTTCAAAATCACAACTACAATCCTTTCTTTCTTTCTTTTTTTCTTTTTTAAAATAATTTCTGAATTATATTTAACCGTTTTATGCATGTTATGTGGAAGGGGGACACAACAATGGAAGAAACAGGGCAAGCACGTTTTAACACAGACAAGTAAAATGGTGACACAGCGTGTTTCCCAATGATTCGTAACATTGTGTCATGTTCACGCCACACGGAATGAGTTCTTTACAAATGCCAAGCAGGGAATATGTCCTCATCTCAACTGGGCAGCCCTCCAAAATTAGCCTTTTTCTTTGCGCAATTTGTACCTTAAACAGCTTCAGATGTGTCCCCCACCACCCCCGTCCAAGGCACTGAATCAGATTTACAAACATCCACACAGTATCACCCAACCAGGGGTTGAATTCACTTACTTCTCCTACTGGTTTGCAAATGGGAGCACACACACGTGCCCCGTCCATGCATACACCTGGCCTTCCGTGCATGTGTCCGGCCTGAAAAATGTGTCTAAATAGCACAACTTGGAGCCGGGATGGGTGAGCAGGCCCACCTGTGATTTTCGCTACCAGTTCGGGCAAACCTGCCCAAACCGGCTGAAGGCCACCTCTGCACCCAACTATAAATGGACTGGCCAAAAGTTTTTATTTAAAGCTTTGAAAAGTTTTGCAAGTGTCTTAAGCCAATTATATCATTTATTCCATACTCTATAATATTCTATAATTGGCTTAAGACTAACAATAAAGAGTTCTTCGGGAGTAGGGCGGTATATAAATCAAATAAAGTAAAGAACAATAACTATTAGAAGAGAAAAATAGAAGTACAAAATAGAGATGTATCAAATGTATGGAGTGGAATAAAAATGTATATAATATGAAGGTAGAAATGTATAATAGTAAAGAGATAACTAAAATGTATAGTTCTCTATAGGGGAAAAAGGAAAGAAAAAGAGGGGGGGAAGGAAAAGGAAGGGAAGAAGACGGAGTAATAGATTAAGATAAAGGGGAAGAAGAATAAAGTAATAATTGGAAAACCACTATGAAACAATGCTTAAATATGATAAATTATTTATATGTTGTATGTTGTGTAAATGTCTAATATGTGTCCTAATAAAATTACAAATTTTTTATAAGAAAAGTTTTGCAAGTGACGTCTGGGGAAAAAAAAAACCTCATCCCGAATTAAAGTCTTGCTCATTTTCAACCTGTATGTAACACCAAAGCAAACTTTAAATTGTGCTTTGTGTTCAACGCTGGACCTTCTCAATATCTAGACATTGAAAGGGAAGGAGCATGCGATGTGCTCTGTGGATTCCCCTTTGTAGTGACAGATGTTATCCCATTATCACCACAGTGCCTAAATCCGTAAATATATTAGAGGCTCTATCTTGGCGGGGAACATGTAGTGTATTGGGTTATCGTTTCCAGAGATTTATAGAACATGCTTGTGATCTTGTATTATTATGTTGGCTGCTTATATGCTTTAATTTTTTGCAGTTTCACTGGACTTAGCTCTTCTGGAAGCTCCAGTAAATCAAGCAGATGAAAAAGCTACATTTGACCGTAGTGTCTTTTGTTCAGTAGAAGAGACAAAACAACTTTCCTGTCATCTTGTTCTAAGTACAAGGTTCATTGGTTGACCAGTTAATAGAATAGAATAGGTAGAACAGAGTAGAATTTTTTTATTGGCCAAGTGTGATTGGACACACAAGGAATTTGTCTTTTTTGCATATGCTCTCAGTGTACATAAAAGAAAAGATACGTTCGTCAAGAATCATAAGGTACAACACTTAATGATGGTCATAGAGAACAAATAAGCAATCAAATCATATTAGGAAACAGTCAATATAATCATAAGGATACCAGCAACAAGGTTACAGTCATGCAGTCATAAGTGGGAGGAGATGGGTGGTGGGAACGATGAGAAGATTAATAGTAGTGCAGACTTAGTGAATAGTTTGACAGTATTGAGGGAATTATTTGTTTAGCAGAGTGATGGCGTTTGGGAAAAACCTGTCCTTGTGTCTAGTTGTTCTGGTGTGCAGTGCTCTATAGCGTCATTTTGAGGGTAGGAATTTGATGCTGTGCTTTAGTTACTATTATCCCTCCCATTTTTCCTATTACCTCTTTCCTTATCTTTTGATGACTGTTGCTTGTATTTTAGGATTTATATTAATTGTTTTATTTAGTATCTATGCCTGATCTATGTTGATTGCTTATTTAGTATCCTATGACTATCATTGTGTTGTATCTCCGGATTTATGATGAATGTATTTTATGATGATTATGATCATGATTTATTACTTGTTGCTTATATGTACACTGAGAACTTATGCACCAGAGACAAATTCCTTGTGTGCCCAATCACAATTGGCCAATACAGAATTCTATTCTATTCTATTCTATTCTATTCTATTCTATTCTATTCTATTCTATTCTATTCTATTCTATTCTATTCTATTCTATTCTATTCTACTCTACTCTACTCTACTCTACTCTACTCTACTCTACTCTATTCTGTCTAGTCTAGTCTAGTCTAGTCTAGTCTAGTCTAGTCTAGTCTGTACTTTAATCTCTTTTAACCCTTTCACCTACATCTATCATATTCCCTAGTTTGACAATCTATGTGACCTTTAGCTGGAGGAGAAGATGATTGTTCCCAGATATCTGATTGTACTACAAAACTCCGTCACTTGTTTCATTACTCAAATGCCCACTTATTCTATAGGTCTTGGCATCTTAGGCTGAAAATCAGGCAAAGAAATTCCAGATCTCTTGAATAATTTCCCAACTCCCAATTAAAACGACAATGAAAATAACAGCAGTAATCATCTGGGTAGTTCAGTGACTGTAAGTGACTTGAAGTCTTGGCACAATAAAGGCCAAGGGATGTAAATGTTGTTTAGAATCAGTTCAAGAAAGAATTTTGACTTGGACTTTGTTGATGCCAAAGTCCTTTTTAAAGGCAGGACCAATACCCGTACATTTATGTTTCATTCTAGTAGCAGTTTTAATTAATGCATGACACAAATTGTATGTTTTATTTATATTTAATTTGACTTATTTTGAAATGCAGATTGAACACAGCTTTCCTTCTTTCCTTCCTTCCTTCCTTCCTTCCTTCCTTCCTTCCTTCCTTCCTTCCTTCCTTCTTCCCTCCCTCCCTTGATACCTTCCCTCCTTCCCTCCCTCTCTGCCTGCCTGCCTGCCTCCCTCCTCCCTCCCTTCCTTCTACAGTTTTAATTAATGTTGGGACATAAATAGTTTGTTCAGAGTTATATTTAATTCGCTAACTTTGAAATTCCTTCTTTCCTTCCTTCCTTCCTTCCTTCCTTCCTTCCTTCCTTCCTTCCTTCCTTCCTTCCTTCCTTCCTTCCTTCCTTCTGCAGTTTTAATTAATGTTGGAACATAAATAGTTTGTTCAGAGTTATATTTAATTTGCTAACTTTGAAATTCCTTCCTTCCTTCCTTCCTTCCTTCCTTCCTTCCTTCCTTCCTTCCTTCCTTCCTTCTGCAGTTTTAATTAATGTTGGGACATAAATAGTTTGTTCAGTGTTATATTTAATTTGCTAACTTTGAAATTCCTTCCTTTTTTCCTTTTTTTCCCCTTCCTTCCTTCCTTCCTTCCCTCCTTCCTTCCTTCTCTCTCCCACCCTCCCCCACCAATATTTTATTTTTTTTTTTAAAAAAAAGAAGAGGCCTCCGTATGTAACACCATGGAAATTCTAGAGCATCTCCCTGCTTTTCCTTCTGTAGACGTTAATCAAATCTGGAATATTAAAAAAAAGAAAAGAAAAGAAAAGAAAATCAAATTATGTCTCTTCTATTTTGAGCCATGCATTTTCATTTCTCTGATGTGTTCAGAAAAATTAAAGCATATCATCCTTCCTTTGGCCCAGATTTCAAATTACTCTCTGAATGGGCCATATATAACATGGATTAAAATTCACATGGGCCAGAAATCGTACTCTTTTTTCCTTCTTCATTGTCTCAGAACATTGCCAACCTCCTCCTGTTTTCATTATACCAATGTAATGCCAACAATTTCCTGTTTTCATTAGACTATTGTAATGCTAGACGCCTACTGTTCTCATTAGTGCAGGACTCCATAATGGCAGCCACCTCATGTTTTCATTATAACTTAGCTGTATGGTGCCAGCTGCTGCCTGTTTGCCATTGCAGAATTATATCTGACCACAGGCCATAAGCTCCGATGAAAACAAGGTGTCTCTGGAGATTCTCAGTCATCCAGGTCATGGTTGTCCCTAAGGTGCTTTTTTTCAAGAGGCAACTGGACTTTCTGGTTTTTCTTTGAAGACGTTTCGCTTCTCATCCAAGAGGCTTCTTCAAATCTGAGCTTTCTTGCCACAATTGTTAAGTGAATCATTGCAGTTTGATATTCTAATAACCCAGTTGTTAAGTGAATCTGGATTCCCTATTGACTTGGCTTGTCAAAAGGTAGTAGAAGCAGATCACATGACCCTGGGATACAGCAACG
The DNA here is from genome assembly GCA_022577455.1 of Arizona elegans. Taxonomy (NCBI): domain Eukaryota; kingdom Metazoa; phylum Chordata; class Lepidosauria; order Squamata; family Colubridae; genus Arizona; species Arizona elegans. The sequence continues at coordinate 6,183,467 of JAKOOJ010000032.1, read as the reverse complement.
GTCATAAGCATGAACTGGTTTCTGAGCATCTGGATTTTGCTCACGTTGACCATGGGCATGCTACAAAGATTGTAAGTGAGAAAAATGGGCATAAATCACTGTTAGGAAATGAGTATTGCCTACCTTGTTGGGTTGGCAATATCTAAACCATCAATATAGCTTTAAGACTGCCGTATTGCATCATACTGTGTCCTGATTGGTTAGCTCTGTAGCCAATCTCCTTAAGAGGGGGCTAGAAACATGGTTTGTTTCTTCTTTGCTGTTCCTGCTCTATGATATCTCTGTATGCTACTGTTTGCAAATCCAGAAGAACTGTTTATTGTGAATGACTACGACGACTGGTAAGAAGACTTTGTTATTGGATTATCCCTGGACTGTCATTTTGCTATCTTCTACTTTATATGTGTATGACCTGGACTGTTTATTTGACTGTGCCTTACTATTTCCTGAAAGTAAACACAACTCAGTGTATCTGTGTGTTGACTGTGCTTATTCGTATCTACTCTCAATCACTTTCATGTGCACACCCTTGCTACTCAAGGGTTACTCTGCAAATTCCTTAACAATTGCATTTTTAATTCCTATTGTAACTTTGAATGGTCACTAAATGAAGTTTAGTGTAAGTCGAAGACTACTCATGTTGTCAGGCTTATAAGACTTGGGATACATTTTCCATGTAAAAATCCAATTGGTTTTTCAAATGCTTCAAATGCTAGACAAAAAAAAAAAGAGGAACCCAAGAAATTTCAAGATGTCTGCTGCTTTGGGTTCTCTTCTCCCTTTCTGAATTAGCATTGAACTAACTTCCTGAACTAACTTTTTGCCTAAAAGTTTCCCTAACATGGTTTCAAATATGGTAGGTTAGTTATATTTAACTTTAGTTGGCACCAATAAAAGTTTAACTCAACATAAAGAAAACTAAGATCATGGCATCCAGCCCTCTCAATTCCTGGCAAATAGATGGGGAAGAAATGGAGGTAGTGATAGATTTTATTTTCCTGGGCTCCAAGATCACTGCAGATGGGGACTGCAGCCAAGAAATTAAAAGACGCTTGCTCCTGGGGGGGTGGGGAGTTATGGCAAAGCTAGACAGCACACTAAAAAGCAGAGACATCACCCTGCCAACAAAAGTGTGTATAGTCAAAGCTATGGTTTTCCCAATTGCAATGGATGGCTGTGAAAGTTGGACCATAAGGAAGGCTGAGCGCCAAAGAATGGAGGCCTTTGAACTCTGGGGTTGGAGAAGACTCCCGAGAGTCCCTTGGACTGCAAGGCCATCAAACCGGTCAGTCCTAGAGGAGATCAACCCTGACTGCTCTTTAGAAGGCCAGATCCTGAAGATGAAACTCAAATACTTTGCCCACCTAATGAGAAGGAAGGACTCACTGGAGAAGAGCCTAATCCTGGGAAAGATTGAGGGAAAAAGAAGAATGGGACGACAGAGAACGAGGTGGCTGGATGGAGTCACTGAAGCAGTAGGTGTGAGCTTAAATGGACTCCAGAGGATGGTAGAGGACAGGAAGGTCTGGAGGGACATTGTCCATGGGGTCACGATAAGTCGGACACGACTTCACAATTAACAACAACAAAAGTAAACGTTTTTAAACATATAAAGCATGATGGGGTGAGATGATAGCAGTCTTCCAATGTCTACCACAAGGAAGAACGGATCAACCTATTCTCCAAAGCACCTGAGGGCAGGACAAGAAGCAATGGGTGGAAACTAATCAAGGAGAGAAGCAACCTAGAACTAAGGAGAAATTTCCTGACAGTGGAAACAATTAATCAGTGGAACAACTTGCCTCCAGAAGCTGTGAATGCTCCAACACTGGAAGTTTTTAAGAAGATGTTGGATAACCATTTGTCTGAAGTGGTGTAGGGTTTCCTGCCTAAGCAGGGGGTTGGACTAGAAGACCTCCAAGGTCCCTTCCTCTGTTATTCTAGATATAGATTATATTGAGGGTAGTGGTGGGTTTGATTTACCTTTGCTACCAGTTCGCTTGTGTGTACATGCTTGCTTCGCTCACGCGCATACCACTTCTGCACATGCGCAGAGTGCATTTGATGATATCCGGGTGGATAGGCGGAGCAAACCAGTAGCAACCCACCATTGATTGAGGGTGACTGCTTGTGCTTTCTCTCAGTACAGCTAGTGAAAATATAAGTTTTGACAAGTTTTCAGATCTTGTAACTTAAGGCTCCCTGTATTTCTAATGATAGATCATCTCATCCTCCCGTTTTTCCTGTCCTCTATGCTTCTTCTTTCCTCCTCTTCCTTCTCTTCCTCCCACTGTCTTTTATTTTTTTTCTCCCTGTTTTAATTATACATGTGAAATTCAGTCATCTTTTATTCATTTTGTACTTAATGATTTATGTTTTAATGTTGCTCAACACGCCTTCACTGATACCATTAAACTAAAGGTTTCTTGTTATCCTTAAAAATAAGTTGTCGTCACTCATTACTCAGATGGATAAGACTTCCCCCTCCCCTGCCTTTCTCACTTTCAGGAAAATATGATCTAAAAGAAAAAAAATGTTCTTTGTCATCCTCCAATTACAGTATTATTAACATTACTGAACAGAATAATTGACAGATTGTAAAAAGTTTGGTTCAAATGATTAAAGGCTGTTGAAAATTGTAACCTGACAGTTTTTCCAGGGAAATAAAAGTCCATCCATCTGTTGGGGACTCTGAAAATGACTATAATGAGTCACCTTTCAAATGACAGCTGTCACCCAAGGAATGAAACCTAGAAGCTGAGCTAAAATATATAATAAATTATGCATACTCTGTCACACAGGAAGAGAACGAGAGGAGTTTCCTAGCACCAAAGCTCAATCTAAACACCAGTGACTAATGTAGTGCTGTTTTGATCATTTTCCTCAAGGTAGAAGTCTCGTCCTACGTAATATTGCCTCTGATCACTAGCATTTGGACTCGGCCAAAGTCAATAAGAGGAGGTTTATGCCAATGGGATGTCACAGTTTGATAAGATACAATATGCCAACTTCGATCATGGCAGTTGCCTCTCACATTGCAGGAAACACATATGATTTTTGTCAGGAGAGAGTGGAAGTAATGGAATCTCACCTGTAAATGAATTCTGGGCAATCCCTCCAAAAATAAGGACCAAAAGATATGTTCTACTTTGTGCTCATCTCATCCCAGGAGGATACATCCACCATTAAAAACACAGCCATCTTAGAAAAAGAATGCAATTCCTCCCCAGTTTTTTTTTTCAAATAGATAGATTGATGATAGATAGATAGATAGATAGATAGATAGATAGATAGATAGATAGATGATAGATAGATAGATAGATAGATAGATAGATAGATAGATGATAGATGATAGTTGGATGATAGATGGATGATAGATAGATAGATAGATAGATAGATAGATAGATAGATAGATAGACAGACAGATAGATGATAGTTGGATGATGGATGATAGATAGATGATAGATAGATAGACATAGATAGATAGATAGATGGATGATAGATGAGATAGATAGATAGATAGATAGATAGATAGATAGATAGATGAGATAGATAGATAGATGATAAATAGATAGATAGATAGATAATAGATAGATAGATAGATAGATAGATAGATAGATAGATAGATAGATGATAGATGATAAATGATAGTTGGATGATAGATGGATGATAGATAGATAGATAGATAGATAGATAGATAGATAGATGATAGACAGACAGACAGACAGATAGATAGATAGATAGATGATAGTTGGATGATGGATGATAGATAGATAGATGATAGACAGACAGACAGACAGACAGACAGATAGATAGATAGATAGATAGATAGATCATTTTCCAATAATATAATATGAGCCAGCCATATAATGCAGCTGCCAAAGAAGTCAACACAATCCTAGGCTGCATTAACAGAAATCTAGAATCAAGATCACATGAATTGTAAGTATCACTTTATAATGTCTTGGTAAGACCACACTTGGAATACTGCATCCAGTTTTGCTCACCACAATATAAAAAAGATGTTTAGATTCTAGGAAGGGTGCAGAAAAGAGCAACAAAGAGGATTAGGGAACTGAAAGCTAAAACATATGAAGAATGGCTGCAGGCATTGGATATGTATGTCTAGTCTGATGAAAAGAAGAACTAGGGGAGACATGATAACAGTGTTTCAATATCTCAGGGGCTGCCACAAAGAAGAAAGGATCAACCTATTTTCCAAAGCATCTGAAGATAGGACAAGAAGCAATGGATGGAAACCAATCAAGGAGACAACCAACCAAGAATTAAGGAGACATTTCTTGACAATTAGAACAATTAATCAATGGAATGACTTTCCTGCAGAAGTTGTGGATGCTCCAACACTGGAAGTTTTTAAGAAGATGTTGGATAACCATTTGTATGAAATGGTATCAGGTTTCCTGCTTGAGTAGGGGGTTGGACTGGAAGATCTCCAAAGTCCCTTCCAACTCTGTTATTTATACATCACGTGAAGCCATAATGTTCTCTGTGAAATAAAATTCAAATCCCACAATGCAACTGGGCCATTAAGAAGTAAATTAGATTGAACAGGGGTGGTGTAGGAAGAATATCCTTCTGGGTTCTGCTCCAAGTGGGGAAAAAGACACTGGAAACATGGAGACTGCTTGGAAAGAGGGTTTAATGGTGGACAGGATCACATGGCTTGAGTTCCTGAACAGAAAAGGGGAGAGACCGAGCAAGTCCTCGGAGGTTTATGCTTTCTCTGGCTTTGAACTTCCTGGGGGCCAGAAAGAGTATCCTGATTGGTTGTCAGACTCCCAGGGTATGGGGGTCTTAGCTAGCTTTGCTGGCTGATGTGATCTTCCCAGGTGCCATGTGGTGAGCTTCTGTTGCTAGATGGGTAGAGAGCTAATCCTATCTTTGTTGGATCTTTGTCAATTCCTACTATGGCTCTGCCTGAAGGAGGTAGATCTTTGTTATGTAGAATAGACTGGCCCAGGCCTTAATGGCCCATTGACAAAGGGTGGGGGGCAGGAAGATGAGAGCTGCTTCGTCTTTAAAAAATGCTTCTCCATTTCTCATCCAGGGAAATGTGATATTCTGCCTTTTTAATATTTCCTAAAATATTTCATTCTTCCAGGAAAGGGGTGAGTGCTAACTTCCTACAGTGGTAAATCAGCAATTATACTGTTGTTGGCATGCACACAGACACACAGACACACACAGAGAGAGGTAAATAGGTAGATAGTGAGGGAGGGAGAGTGTTGAGGCAGGAGGAATGGAGTTTACAACACAAATGAAACCCACCATAGGGATGGTAATGCAAGTGGTAGAAAAAAACAAACCATCCTCAGTTGCTAATGTGTTTTGCTGGATCTTGAACACATTTCACTGCTGCTTTTGAAATAGTCTTCAAAGGAAGAGATGCTGGGTAAACTGCTTCTAGACTGCTGGTATTAATTACGGCTTATAATCGCTTCCATTTTGACATAATTGTTGCATATTTAGGCACATTATGCCAAAGGATAACCTCAGCATGGGCTGGTGATTAGGATTAATATTTATATTGTGTTTGCAGTGTGCACGGTTTAGCCTTCCAGCTGAGGAACCTGTTATCTTTCCATTTAAAACACTGCAGGGTTCAGATGGAAGAAATAACCAGAAGGGCATTACATCCACATCAACCAATTAATGGGGGAATGTTGGACCCAACAAGAAATATCTCCAGATGAAACGGAACAGAAGAACACAGTTGGCAGGGACCTTGGAGGTCTTCTAGTCCAACCTCCTGCTCGAGCAGGAGGCCCTGTACCATTCCAGACAAGTGGCTGTCCAGTCTCTTCTTAAAAGCCTCCAGTGTTGAAGCACCCACAACTTCTAAAGGCAACTTCTGTTCCACTGATTAATTGTTCTCACTGTCAGGAAATTTCTCCTTGGTTCTAGATTGCTTCTCTCCTTGATTAGTTTCTACCCATTGCTTCTTATCTTGCCTTCTGGTGCTTTGGAAAATAGGATGACCTGCTCTTCTTTGCAGCAGCTCTTCAAATATTGGAACATTGCTATCATGCAGGGGTGAAATCCAGCAGGTTCTGACAGGTTCTGGAGAACCGGTAGCGGAAATTTTGAGCAGTTCGGAGAACCGGCAAATAACACCTCTGGCTGGCCCCAGAGTGGGGTGGGAATGGAGATTTTGCAATATCGTTGTCCCAGGAGTGGGGAGGAAATGGGGATTTTGTGGTATCCTCCCCCTGGACTGGGGTGGGAATGGAGATTTTGCAATATCCTTCCCCCAGGAGTGGGGAGGAAATGGGGATTTTGCAGTATTCTTCCCCTGGAGTGGGGTGGGAATGAAGATTTTGTAGTATCATTGCCCAAGGAGTGGGGTGGGAATGAAGATTTTGCAGTATCATTGCCCAAGGAGTGGGGAGGAAATGGGGATTTTGCAGTATCCTTCCCCTGCCACAGCCACCAAGCCACGCTCACAGAACCAGTAGTAAACAAATTTGGATTTCACCACTGCTATCATGTCATATCAGTCCTTCTTTTCACTAGACTAGGCACAGATCGTAGACTAGGAGGCAGCCGGGCAAATTTTTCCTTTCTGAAGACACCATATAAGGTATCAGGCTGGAGATCAGTGCTGCAGGCTGTCCGCGAATGAACTCATGTACATTCCACCTTTTCTGCCTGCACAAGTCTTGTTGTGTGGAATGAAATGGAATAAGGTATCTTTATTTTAAAAAGATGATGCGGACAATAAAATTGAAGAAATATATTGTTAAAAGGGTAAAATGATTAATAAAGAAATAAGATACGATACTCTAGTCCACTTTTAGAAAATAATGGATATTTAGAAATAAGTGTAAAATATTAAAATGATTGCATGTAAACTAAAGGGTTTCAATAGAATAAACAAATACAGAAAAATGTACGTGAAAGGGAGAAATTAAAAGAATGAAATCAGTGGTGGGTTTCAAAATTTTTTACTACTGGTTCTGTGGGCATGCCTTGGTGGGTGTGGCAGGGGAAGGATACTGTAAAATCTCCATTCCCACCCCACTCCAGGGGAAGGTTACTGCAAAATCCCCATTTCCTCCCAATCAGCTGGGACTTGGGAGGCAGGGTATAGAAGGGGGCGGGGCCAGTCAGAATTTTTACTACCGGTTCTCCGAACTACTCAAAATTTCCGCTACTGGTTCTCCAGAACTAGTCAGAACCTGCTGAAACCCACCTCTGAATGAAATGAAAGAAAAATAAGCTTAGGCGGATAGGGCAGATGGTAATACTGATTATACATTAAATATAAAATAGAGATAAAAAAGGGAAAAGTTGAAAAGGAATATAATGGCAGGAATTGAATTATATAAATTAAATTTGGGAAAATAAGCTGTATGAATTTTGACCCTGTCAATACTCCATTCAGAAAAAAATGTATATTTGTTTATGGCAATACAAACATCTTGATTTATGTAGGAAAAACCCTGACTAGAAAAGTATTGCACATATAATCCTACGAATAAAAGAACAAAATAATATATATATATATATATAACTTTCCCTAAGTTCTTTTCAAAATCTGAGCAGTCCTGTTAGTGACTGTAATTAACATTATCCCTCACTTTATGGGCAGTGTTGCTTTTTTGGTTTAGGGTGCTGAATAAATTTTTGCCAAGGAAGGCTGAATCTGTCTCCTTTTAGGTATCATGAAATGTCAGAGCCCATGAATTGCTTCTGGTGTCTTCTTACGGATTAGTTTGATTTCTTGACCAAGATCTGAAAGCAATCCAATTTTGAAGGTGCCATGAGCAGCATCTCGGACTGAAACAATTCCACATTATCCGAAAGTTGTCCCTGCCTTACATTCTTGATCCGGCATTCGAGGTGGCAAACCTTCAGAAAATGTTTCTGCCACTGTGAGATCGTACAGTGTCTTAGATGTTGCCTGCTGACCTCCATCTAGGCTGCTCCTTTTCTCCATTTCAAAATATATCTGCTCTTCCTGCGTTGACGGAGACCTTACAGGTCCCATGCATTTCACTTTGTCTACAAAAGGTGTCAGGTATACGTCTCTTCCATTTCCAGCTGGCTGTGCCATTCCTGACCCCATTCTCTCCAGCTCGCATAAACCGAAAAACGAAGGCTGTAATGGGCTTTTAGTGCTATTAAGACTTACCAATTTGGCGACAATTGCTTTTATGAGCTTAATGGGCAAGAATAGGGCAGTGATTCTGAAAAAGAAGGAAGTCTGGAGTCCATTAATGAAATATTGTGGCTCTCTTTACTCAGGTATCATAATTATCACAGACCAATGTTTCCCCTACAAAATGTTCTGAAGCTGCTTTTCTCTTTTTTCTTTTCTTTTCTTTTCTTTTCTTTTCTTTTCTTTTCTTTTCTTTTCTTTCTTTTCCTTTCTTTTCCTTTGTTTTGCTTTTTTCTTTCCTTTCCTTCCCTTCCCTTCCCCAAATTTGCAGATTTTCTTTTCTTTTCTTTCTTTTCCTTTCCTTTCTTTTTTCTTTTTTTCTTTTTCCTTTCCTTTCCTTTCCTTTCCTTTCCTTTCCTTTCCTTTCCTTTCCTTTCCTTTCCTTTCCTTTCCTTTCCTTTCCTTTCCTTTCCTTTCCTTTCCTTCCCTTCCCTTCCCTTCCCTGCTCTTCTCTTCTCTTCTCTTCTCTTCTCTTCTCTTCTCTTCTCTTCTCTTCTCTTCTCTTCTCTTCTCTTCTCTTCTCTTCTCTTCTCTCTTCTCTTCTCTTCTCTTCTCTTCCCTTCCCTTCCCTTCCCTTCCCTTCCCTTCCCTTCCCTTCCCTTCCCTTCCCTTCCCTTCCCTTCCCTTCCCTCCCTCCTTTCTCTTTCTTTCTCTTTGAGTACTGAACTACTTTCAGGAAAAGTCATGAGTGAGAGAACCATACCATACATTCAAAAATAGTCTTGTGCCAGACTAATATAATAGCTTTGTCCATGTGTCTCCTGGTCTGTTTGAAGGTGCATTAGGAGAACCTGCTAAATTCTCTGATCTGAGGCAGTTTCAGAGGAGTGCAGGGTGCCTGAGCTGATTTCCATGGTCTGGTACAGAAGCCAAGGGAACCAAGCGCAACTTAGGTGAGGATAAGCTGCTTATCTTACTGCCAAAGATAAAGACTTATTAATAGTTACTAATCTACTGCTAAATACCAACTGAAAGAACTTGTGAAATGCCTCTTCTTAAATCCCCCCCTTTTTTTTTGAAGTAGGGGAAGAGAGGTCAAAGTTCCAAGAGAATATGTGTGTGTGTGTGTGTGTGTGTGTATTACTGACCGCTGTGTATTTTACTCTTCCAGGGTTATTTCATTACTATAGAAAGTCACAATCTAATTTATTAAGGATTCTGATGGGCCATTTGCTGTAAAAATGCAAGATTATGTCATGACCTCAGAAGGAAGGGAGGCAGAGGTGGATTTCAGCAGGTTCTGACCAGTTCTGGAGAACCGGTAGTGGAAATTTTGAGTAGTTCAGAGAACCGGTAAATACCACCTCTGACTGGCCCCGCCCCCATCTATTCTCTGCCTCCCGAGTCCCAGCTGATTGGGAGGAAATGGGGATTTTGCAGTAACCTTCCCCTGGAGTGGGGAGGGAATGGAGATTTTGCAGTATCCTTCCCCTGCCATGCCCACCAAGGCATGCCACGCCCACCAAGCCATGCCCACAGAACTGGTAGTAAACATTTTTCAATCCTACCACTTAAGGGAGGATATAGTATGTATTTGCAAGGCCTGTATAACAAAGATAAAAAGAAAAGGGAGTGTGGACAGGTGGGGCCCTTTTCAATGTAAAAAAGAAGAACTGATTTGTTTTCTACAAGTCTTTCTTGTTCTTGTATGGTGTTCAGGTACACCATACAAGACATATTGCTGAAATAAAGAATAGGGCTAAGACAGAGCCAATAGGAGACTTGCTAAAAGTCTTACAGAATGCCTATTAGTTAACTTTTAGGAATAGGATTGAAGTAGAGCCAACAGAATAGCAATAGCACTTAAGACTTGTATACCGCTTCATAGTGCTTTTACAGCCCTCTCTAAGCATTTTACAGAGTTAGCATATTGCCCCCCAACAAGCTGAGTCATCATTTTACCCACCTTGGAAGGATGGAAGGCTGAGTCAACCTTGAACCTGATGAGATTTGAATTGCCCAATTGCAGGCAGCCGGCAGTCAGCAGAAGTAGCCTGCAGTACTGCATTCTAACCACAGCGCCACCACATCTCTTGTTAGAATGATTGACAAGAATACCTATTAGATAACTTTTGAAGTATTTATTAGTTCAGATTTAAAAATAGGGGTGGCATGAAGCCAATAGAGGACCCTTTCGATAATGCCTACTAGACAATGTTTCTTTATCCTGTCTTGAAAAAACGTATAAAAGCTTGTTGAATCCTTTGTTCTGGGTCCTGGCATTTTGCTGGTTGAGACCCCTTTTTGCCGAAGCGGTTCAAAAAGAGGAAATCAATCCTGCATTTCGTGTCTGGTGTTCTTCATCAGCTTTGGCGCCAGGCTCAGACCCGAATTGGGGACAACAATCGCTGCAAAAGAAAAAGAAAATTAAAGACCAAGAAAATAAATTGGATCATAGATCAGCATATTGATTGGCTATACAGATGCTGTTTTGCACACCACACCCTTTTTTTATTTATTACCAAGACTTGTGGATCAGAAGTGACGACCAGTTCTGCTATCTCTGACTTCATACATGCAGAATCTTTCACATCATTGCTGCCAAATCATAACATGCTACTTCTATACAGTAGGACTCGACTTATACCAGTTCATTTAGTGACCGTTCAAAGTTACAACAGCACTGAAACAAGTGACTTAGGACCATTTTCCACACCTTTCCACACCTAGGACCCTTGCAGCATCCCCAGCAGTAGTGGGTTTCTAATCCCGGCGCTACCAGTTCGCTAACAACAGCCAATAGAATACATGTTCTTGCTCAGGAATAGGAAGCTCAAGTTCAAAGCTGAAAAGAAGGTATAAAAACCCCTCACTCTCAACTCCATGTAATCAGCTGCACCAGGACCATGTGCTTGGTGGTTCTGTTCACCATTAAACCTTCTTTCCAATCAGCTTCCATGTTTCCAGTGTCTTTCTCCTGGATTGGAACTGAACCAGATGGATATTTCTTCCAACACCAACAAGCTCGGAGAGCACCAACGGCCCCACATATCTTTCTTTCTCCTTCACTCCGTAGTACTATTACATCGCAGCTAAGCAGAGTCCACGGTGTGGTTATTTTAGCTATAGTTTGATTGGATTTAACTGTGAGCGCTCTTCATGAATTTTATTTGGGAGCTAATTTGTGGTTTTGATTGCTCTTGGATACCATGGTGAGATGAGTAGCCATATAAAACAGTTCGAAAAATGAAACATTTCAGAGCCATCTCAAATCAATCTCATGAATTGGTTTGGATTGCAAGCCTGAACTGATTTGACTTACACCCTCCAGATAAAATTGATAACTCAGTTTGAGCCAGCGGTGGGTTCTACTTACCTTTACTACCGGTTCACAATGGGGCTGCGAGCGCAGAAGCATTTCTGCGTATGTGCAGAAATGTTTTGATGACACCAGGGTCAGTGGGCGGAGCCTCCCACCGGTTTTACTACCAATTCTATAGAACCGGTGAGAACCGGGGGCAACCCACCACTGGTTTGAGCGTTATTGGACTGGCATAGTCCAGTATAACGGAAATAGGACCAACTTTCCCTGGAAAATCTCTATCCAATCACAATAAAGAGCTAACAAGCTTTAGATAGTATAATTTTCTCTGGCTGTTCAGGGTAAACTGTTCCTTTGTTACGCAACTCCCTTAGGCTAAAAGAAATTGCATTAGAATGGCCAACGAACTGTGTGGCTTTGTGTGTAGATCATAGGCAGCATTTTACAAAGTCACAGCCTGACGATGAATGAGCCCCATTCAGAGAAACTTAATTCCGACGCTTCAGGAGGTAGCTGATACTTCCAATAATATTTGACTTATGGATGAGCTTCTAAATGGATTATTCTTTGGTATTGCTTGCTTACGTTTTTCTGCAGGACTGGATGCAATCAGTTGAGAATCAGTTAAAGTTAACGCAGAGCCATCCATCGCTTCCTTTTTGAAATACCAAATAAACAGAGTTAATTACCTTGCATCCGCACTACAGGAGCCATAAGCGTTAAATGAGCAAATATCTAGTTTATTTCATAACCGGAACAAACATATCCATTTGGTTTTTGTTTTTTGCAGTCTCGAACAATCACAGAAGGAAGCGGTTTATCCCTTCTCTTGTGCGAAAGCTGGGTTTTTGTTAGCATATGCATAAGGCAAAATGAGAAAGTGGGCCTCCCCCACCCTCACTTCGCTCATGCTGCCAGCATCATGGAAAAATATGTCTCTAAAGGCTTAAAGATGGCTCATTAACTCCCTGATCCATTTCTGCACACGCTGCTGCTACCATGCTGACCTTTTATAGCTTAGACTGCAGATGGGCGCCGTCCCATTACTGTCAGTGAAACTCAGCCTGTAGGGATACATAACCAATGGGGGGATAAATATATATATATATTTCAGATGTTTCATTTCTCAGATCCAGAAGAGTTTGCTCCCACGAGCAAGTGCACACGGGCCAGGTTCTCTCATGAACGCAGCTATGTGCTCAACTTTCTGCAGTGACCTTTTCCACAGTCGATCTTTGAGCGAGTTTATGGTGCAAACAGGGACTCCATTAATTCCACATTCCAGGTCTTTACACATCCTTTTGCTCGGCGCCCGAGCGAAAGCAGTCAGGCTTTGAATTCTAAAGACAGATGATGGCAGAGAGGCATTGAAAGCTCCCCGTGTCCAACAAGGCATATTTTGGCAGCCGCTTGCTGGACGAGAGCCCACGGCAGCCCACTGAAAAAGAAGAAGAAGAAGAAGATGCATGCAAACACATGAAGCAATAGGCTCTCCCCAGTGCTGAAATTCAATTTTTATTTTTACTACTGGTTCTGTGGGTGTGGCTTGGTGGGCGTGGCGTGGCGTGGTGTGGCTTGGTGGCAGGGGAAGTATACTGCAAAATCTCCATTTCCACCCACTCCAGCGGAAGGATATTGCAAAATACCCATTCCCTCTCCATCCTGGGGGAAGGATATTGCAAAAACTTCATTCCCACTCCATTCTGGGGCCAGCCAGAGGTGGTATTTGCTACCAGTTCTCCGAACTACTCTAAATTTCCGCTACTGGTTCTCCAGAACCTGTCAGAACCTGCTGGATTTCACCCCTGGCTCTCCCCCATAGGTTCAAGATCCAGATGGATCTTGACAGACTTGAACGCCCCCAGGCCTGCCGGAAAAGCCAGGTCTTCACCGCTTTTCGGAAGGCCAATAGGGTGAGGATGGTCTGGACCTCAGGAGGTAACTGGTTCCAGAGAGCTGGGGCAGCCACAGAGAAGGCCCTCCCCCGTGGGCCCGCCAGCCAGCATTGTTTAGCTGACAGGACCCGGAGGAGACCAACTCTGTGGGATCTTACCAGTCGCTGGGAGCTATGTGGTAGAAGGCAGTTTTGAAGATAACCTGGCCCTGAGCCATGTAGAGCTTTAAAGGCAATAACCAACACCTTGAATTGTGACCAGAGACCAATAGGGAGCCAGTGCAGCTGGTGGAGAATTGGTGTAATGTGGGTGTAACTAGGCGCACCCACGATAGCTTGCGTGGCTACGTTCTGGACCAACTGTAGTCTTCAAACACTTTTCAAGGGTAACCCCATGTAGAGCACATTGCAATAATCTAACCGTGAGGTGACAAGGGCATGAGTGACCGTGAGGAGAGCCTTCCGATCCAAGTAGGGTCGCAATTGGTGCACCAGGCGAACCTGTGCAAAGGTCCCCCTAGCCACAGCTGTCAGATGTTGCTTTAATCTCAGCTGTGAGTCTAGGAGGACACCCAAATTGCGAGCCCGTTCTGAGGGGGACAATGTTGCTTACTTGATTGTTGGACTGAATCCAGTGGTGGGATGCTGCCGGTTTGGACCGGTTCAAGTGAACCGGTAGTTGCAACCTGTGAGTGGGCCCACACCCGCCCCCCCTGCCCTGGTGCTATGCTGTCCAGGGGTGAGGGGTGAGTTCAGCTTACCTTTATTACTGGTTCGCAATGGGATCGCGCATACGCACTTGCTTCTGCACATGTGTAGATCATCATTGATGATGTCAGAGTGGGTGGGTGGAGCCTCTTGCCACCATTACTACTGGTTCGTAAGAACTGGACTGAACCGGGAGCAACCCACCACTGATGTTGTCCTATATAGCCACATTTTTTAAGCCGTGTGCATGCGTGCAAGCCATGCGTACGAGCAAAGCACATGCACACACACTCACATTTTCGGTGCTGGCTGAACCAGTTGTTAATTCATGTGCCGCCCACCTCTGTCTGAATCTATGCTGATCTGATGGATGATTACTGGTGGAGAGGTGCTGGAGTCAGGGGAGGATAAATGAAGCTGAGAATAAGTTTTGCATCTTGGTGAATACATCGGTATTTACATTGAAACCTGCAGACTTCCTGATTCGTGAACATTCATAAGAGATTCAAATGTACTGGTTTTACAACCTACAGTGCTGAATCTGGTCACTGGGAAATGTAGGAGATGGGGTGAGTGTGGGCTGCTACTGGTCTCCTCTTCCATGTTCAGTGAATTCTTTAAATAAGCTGACTTTGTATAAATATACAAAAAGGATGAAGGCTATTGCTGAGCACATTGTAAGCCACCCTGAGTCTCCGAGAAGGGTGGCATATAAATCATATTAAAAAAAAAATGGGGAGACTTAAATTTCTTACCAAGCACTTATGCTGCTTGGTAAAATATGAAGACTTCCTCAACTCCTATGACTTTTGGACATGTGCATGAATCTTCTTAGGAGCTCCTCTAAGTAGAAATGATCCTTGGGCTCCATTCAGTGGGAAAGGAATAGTTTTATTAGAAGTCAAGTGTATCACAATCAAGCATAGACAGAACTGAGAACCATGTCCCCAAATCCCTAAATTCAACTTATCCCTCCCTTAATTGTCTCCCCGTGCTGACCACCTCCCCTCCATGACCAATCAGGTTCAAACAAGACGTTTTCAGAGTGGTCACTTCAAACATAGGTTGGTATGCAGCTGCCGTCTTCTTCCAGCCAGGTGACCTTGAAGCAGCCTCTCAGGGAGATACAGCCATTACTTTCGTTTTCCCCCATGTCTCCCTCCTCCTATCCACCCTCTCCAGAGTTTATGGTAGCGAAGCACAAGCAAGCATAAGGTGGCAGCTGACTCTTCATGGAAGGATTTGCCGTTGCCTTGTCCTAGGATTAAAAAAAAAAAAATCCAGTGTAGCCTACAGCCAAGGAATTCACAGGTGATCCCTATACAGGTAGTATTATCTAGAGCAGGGGTGTCAAACTCAATTTCATTGAGGGTTGCATCCGGGTTGTGTTTGACCTTGGGGGCCAGTGGGCATGGCCAAGGTGGGCGTGACCAGCTTGACATCACTCGTGTTGGGGGCACCTATGGTGGCCCAGGTGGGGCTGGGGGAATCCATTGTTTCCAGTGGAGGAAGGCAAGACCAGGAATTCTGGTCAGGCAAGAATTCTGTTTTTGGACTCCGTTTTCAACTGCGATGGCCTCCTGCAGCCCTCTGCCAGTGAAAACGGAGCTCCTCGGCTCCGTTTTTCCTGGCAGAAGCACCATGGGCTGGTCCTTTGCTGTTTCCAGGGCTCCTTCACTGGCAGAGATACAGCGGGTCCTTCACTATTTCCAGGGTGGGCCCGTGGGCCAGATTTAAGCATCCCCTGGGATGGACGCAGCCTCCAGGCCTTGAGTTTCACAACCCTGATCCAGAACAATTCAGCCTACATCCAAGTTAGATGCTTCCAAGATAAAGCTCAGTTAAATGATGCCATTTATTTGAGGTCCTTCCCAGTGGTGAAATGTAAAATTTGTTACTACTGATTCTGTGGGCGTGGCTTGGTGGGTGGGGAGGTAATATGACTGAGTGGGCGTGGCCAACTTTTTTTTTTTTACTTTTAAAATCATTTTTTTTAACAACCTCTTCAGCTGAAGAGGTTGTAAAAGAAATGCTTTTAAAGCCTCTGACGATCCCAGCTGACTTGCCTGATCAGCAGAAGCTTTTTTTTTTTTAAAGCCTCTGACGATCCCAGCTGACTTGCATGATCGGCAGAGAATTTTTTTCCCTTTAAAAACATTTTTTCTATAACCTCTTCGGTCAAAGAGGTTGTAGAAAAAATGCTTTTAAAAGCCTCTGATGATCCCAGCTGAGCCGCGCGATCATCAGAGGCTTTTTTTTTTTTTTTTTTTACTTTTAAAAGCATTTCTTCGGCCAAAAAGGTTGTAGAAAAAATGCTTTTAAAAATAAAAAGACAACCTTTGATGATTGTGCGACTCAGCTGGGCAATGTGAGGCGGGGGGGTAGGGATTTTTGTTACCGGTTCTCCGAACCACCTGCCTCCATCGCTACCAGATCGGTAATGCAGTCTGAACTGGGAGCATTTCACCCCTGGTCCTTCCTCTTCACTATAATGTCACGATCCAGTATTCTGGTTTCCTGAATCTCCCAGTCATGTAGCATGTAAACATGTGGAAATGTGTTAGAAAATATACTTTATAAAGTCAGTCTGCCACTTTAGCAACCTCATCAAATCTCTTTAGGAATTACGGCACTTGTTTAATTACTTAATTGTTTAATCAAGTTCTGTTCTTTTCTCCCTTGGCCAGTTGCTTAAAAAAAAAAATAGAAGAAACTTGGTGGTGGGTGAGTGTTTTTTTCTTTTCTTTTGGTATTTTAATGAACTCATCTCCCATCTGAATCAGTAACGTTCAATATTTTCCCTCAAAGGGATCTCCAGAAGTCCAATATGCACCAAAGGATCGACATGTTGATTATTCAATTTTTCCCCCTTTTAAAAGACAAATTATGTCCCTGTTGGGACAACCCACCCAGGATAAGGATACAAAATCCATCTGGTGTCCCAACCCACTTACTGAATATTAATTATCTACACTACTGGAATTTCTTTTTCTCATTCCATCTGTCTTCCCTCCCTTCTGCAGAGCATTTGAGCACATGTTGGGTAGCACAATTCATAGGCCTGGTGGGAAAATTGCATTTAAAGCAAAGGCCTCATAAAGTGTGTGTGTGTTGGGGGGGGGGGGGGAATCTGCATTGGCTTGGGGAAGTAGTTGTGTGTGAATGTGTGTGTATGTCCATGAGGCATGAGCAAACTTTAGATTGCAGATTTTCCACACTGTGTTTATCTATGCTCTCAATTTCATTGCATTTATTTATTTAAAATTTATTTACTTCTGTTATTTACATGGTTCCTCTGTAACATCTGGGTAGCTGATGGACCTGTTCAGCATTAAAAAAACAACAACACACAGGCTGTGTTTCGTGGTTTGGTGATTAACTATATGGCAGGGAAACGAAAGAAGGAAAGGGCTGAGCGTAATAAATTATTGGATGACCTGGTAAGAAGTGAGGCTATGTTACAGCAGGATCCAAGCAATATAGGATTTAAAATGAATTTGAAAGTAGCATGACACCAAAATTATTAGATCAACAGGATTTGGAGAAAAAAATAAGATGGATGAAGCAAAGATACTTCGAAAGGGCAAATAAACAAGGGAGGTGGCTCACTTACCGTCTAAATAAAGAAAAGGAAAGGAAAAGGAAAAGAACAGAATTCATAATTTGAGAGATGGGAAAGGCAATTGGATTACAGGGGAAGAAGGGAAGAAAGTAATTGCACAGGAATTTTATACTAATTTATATTGTAAGGAAGATAAGTCTGAGCAGGAAATAAAGAAATACTTAGAGGAATCAGACATACCCAAAATACCAGGCTTATCTAGGGAAGTATTGGATGAAGAAATTACGGAGGGGGAAATTGAAAGGGTCATGGGAAAACAAAAGACAGGGAAAACTCCCGGTACAGATGGCCTACTGATTGAATATTACAAAGCACTTTGGGAAACATTAGGTACGCATATGACTGAACTATTTAATGGGGTAATTCGGGAGGGACAGACCCCGAAATCATGGACAGAAGCACTAATAACTCTTTTGCCAAAGGACGATAGCGATCTATCTCAGATTCAGAATTATAGGCCCATTTCACTTCTTAACGCGGATTATAAATTATTTGCAGCGGTTTTAGCAGAGAGGCTCAAAGGGTTTCTTAACCAATTTATACATGAAGACCAAAATGGTTTCTTACCAGGCAGACAGATTAGAGATAACGTAAGAATAGTCATGAATGTTTTGGAATATTATGAAACCCATACTGATAAACAATTGGCCCTGGTATTCATGGATGCACATAAGGCCTTTGATCGGGTGAACTGGAGTTTTTTAATAGGTTTACTGCAACATATGCAATTTGGAGAAAGATTTATTCGGGCAATCCGTGCAATTTATTCGAAGCAGACTGCTAAAATTTCAATTAATGGTGATGTATCTGGTCAAATTGATATTGAGAAAGGAACTAGACAAGGGTGTCCGCTTTCCCCGTTGCTATTTATTCTGTCATTAGAACCCTTATTGAGGGAAATTAGACGTAATATGGGGATAAAAGGTCTTTATATCCAAAATCAACAATATAAGGTGCAGGCTTACGCTGATGACATAGTATTTGTATTAGAAGATCCGTTGATATCGGGACCGTGTCTGACCCAGGAAATAGAAAAATATGGTAAGGTGGTGGGATTAAAAGTCAATAGGGAAAAAACTAAAATTATTGCCAAAAATTTAACAGTAAAGCAAGGGAAAGAATTAGAAGTGAATTTGGGGTTCCAAATTGTAAACAAACTAAAATATCTAGGCATTATTATATCAGCCAAATGCTCCACGATCAAAGAAGACAACTATCTGAACCTTCTCAAGAAAACAGGTCAGGATCTAGAGAAGTGGAAGAACATGCAGATATCCCTACTAGGTAGAATAGCAATTATTAAAACTTATATACTTCCGAAATGGATATACCTATTCTACACAGCACCAGTTAGACTGGATAACAATTTTTTTAAAAAATTAAACTCCTATGTCCTTAAATTCATTTGGCAAAATAGAAAACCCAGAATTAAACTTAAAATGCTTCAAGAACTTAAAGAAAGAGGAGGATTTGGTGTTCCAAAATGGGAATACTACTATCAGGCCGCAAATTTAGTCTGGATTAGGGATTGGATATTGCTGAGAAGAAGGAGGTTGTTGATTTTGGAAGGTGAGGGATTACATCAAGGATGGCATTATTTTCTCTGGCAAAATAAAATCCCAAAGCACAGGTGCCTTGCAGGACATTATGTGAGGAATATTCTAATTGAATCGTGGAGGAAAATTAAGGATAAATTTTACTTTTCAGTCCCCTCCTGGCTGGTCCCACTCGAAGCTATAACGTATAGGCCTCTATATAACAAAGAAAATCACCTCTCTTACCGGGAACTTTTGGACCCCCATGGCAGTCTGAAAACAAGAAATGAGTTGGAGTTGCAGGGAAGACAACTGGATTGGTGGGCTTATGCCCAAATTTGCTCGAAATTTAAAAAAGATAGGGAACAAGTTGGTATTAATTTGAATCAGCATGATCTGGACAATATTATTCTAGGAAAAGAGGATAAAATGTTATCAAGGATATATAAACTTCTAATAGACTATTGGATAGGGGATGAAATAGTTAAAGATTATATGATTGCCTGGGGGAGAAATATTGGTTATCCAATTGATTTGACCAAATGGGAAGAAATCTGGCTCAAACATATGAAACTCCTGTGGGCAACATCATATAAAGAAAATGTGTACAAGATGCTGTATAGATGGCACCTTCCACCTGCTCGTCTTTCTAAAATGTATTCAAATCTCTCACCAAACTGTTGGAAGTGCGGGGAGATCGGCACCTATTTCCACATGTGGTGGACCTGTTCCAGGACGAGGGAATTCTGGAAAACCATACAGGTATGGATTATGGAAATCACAGGTTATAACCTAATTCTGAAACCAGAGTACTATCTACTGAACATTAGGCCAGATAATATAGGCACAAATATATGGTGTCTGTGTGTATTTATCACCACGTCAGCAAGAATATGTTTCGCCCAACATTGGAAGGGGAAAGACCTGCCGGCTGAAGATTTGATTCTGGAGAAAATTTTGGATTATGCGGAAGCCGACAGACTGACTAAAGCATTGCGTGATCAAAAAGACTCCGTATATTTCCAATGTTGGGACAAATGGTATGTTTGGTTGAACAACAGACACCCAAAAAGTCAAGTATAGCCAGGACTATGTTTAACTTTTGTTAAATTTGACTGAAGCCTACATACCGTAGAAAGTGTAAATATTATGTAAAGTTTCTGTCGCGATCGTTTGTTGGACTATTCCTTTTTTGTTTGATGTACTGTTTTAAATAAATAAATAAATAATTAAAAACAACAACAACAACAACACAAACATATATACAGAATAAACCGAGGTGGAATTCAGCCAGTTCAGACCAATTCACCGAAATCGGTAGTGGAAATTGTGGGTGTCTATGTCATCCTATTCATTTATTTAAAATTTATTTACTTTTGTTATTTACATGGTTCCCTCTGTAGCATCTGGGTAGCTGATAGACCTGTTCAGCATTAAAAAAAAAAAAACATAATACAGTATATTCAGAGGTGGAATTCAACCGGTTCAGACCAATTCGCCTGAACCAGTAGCAGAAATTGCAGGTGTCTATGTCATCCTATTTATTTATTTAAAATTTATTTACTTTTGTTATTTACATGGTTCCCTCTGTAATGTTGGGTAGCTGATAGACCTGTTCAGCATTAAAAAAATCATATAATACAGTATATTCAGAGGCGGAATTCAGCTGGTTTGGACCAATTCGCCTGAACCATAGCGGAAATTATGGGTGTCTATGTCATCCTATTTATTTATTTAAAATGTATTTATTTATTATTTACATGGTTCCTCTGTAATGTCTGGGTAGCTGATAGACTTGTTCATCATTAAAAAAACATATAATACAGTATATTCAGAGGTGGAATTCAGCCGGTTCAAACCAATTCGCCTGAACCGGTAGCGGAAATTGCGGGTATCTGTGTCATCCTATTTAGGCACATTTTTGAGACCGGGTGCATGCACGGAAGGTTTGTGTGTGTGTGTGTGTGTGTGTGTGAACCGGGCGTGCGCTCGCACAAAGCGAGCATGTGCGCGCACGGCAAACCGGTAGTAAGATCATCCAAAACCCATCGCTGAGTATAAAATAATAAAAAATGTTAAAATGTTGAGTTGGGACACAAGTTATGAGTCATAATCATTGAAATGTCAGGGGAAATACAAAATACACTTACCTGGAGAGAAAAAGTCCATATACAGAGATTCTGTTTCAAAAGCCTGTTTCGTTAGTAAGATGCATACATTCAGAAATCATTTGGACCAGGGTTTTAGATCAGTTGTGAAGGAGGGAAAGAAAGATAAACTTTTCTATCCTTTAATTGGGTTTCAGTATGCTTGTTTTTGTTTTGTTTTTCTGTTCGTATGTTAATGGAATTGTGGAGAACAATTTCAATTTATTCCATTTCCTAGAGTGGTTGATCATGAAAAGTTTTGGTAGCCTAATCCATATCATTATAACCATTGTAAAACAATTAGATCCGGGGTACAAAACTCTAGATGATCCCTAGATGGCAGCAAAAGAAACATTCTGTCTCTACATTCAGGCAAGAAAAAAAAATGCACAGGTACAGTATATGTGGTACCTTGCTCAATAGGAGTAACTGTGAGAGGGATCTTGGAGTCCTAGTGGACAATCATTTAAATATGAGCTAGGAGTGTGCAGCAGCTGCCAAAAAAGCCAACACAGTTCTAGGCTGCATAAACAGAGGGATAGAATCAAGATCATATGAAGGGTTAATACCACTTTATAATGCCTTGGTAAGGCCACACTTGGAATCCTGCACCCAGTTTTGGTTACCATGATGTAAAAAAAGATGTGGAGACTCTAGAAAGAGTACAGAGAAGAGCAACAAAGATGATGAGAGGACTGTAGGCTGAAACATACAAAGAACGGTTGCAGGAACTGGGTATGTCTAGTTTAATGAAAAGAAGGACTAGGGGAGACATGATTCCAGGGTTCCGATATCTCAGGGGTTCCACAAAGAGACTTACATGGCTAGGGGGCAAAGCTAACAGCCACAATATTTCGCTGAATTGTGTTTTGCTTGCAAAGACCTCCTCGCAACATTCAGCCTTTCCAGTTATGTAGCATTGTAGGAGAAGATCTTGGGAAGCTGGCTTGCCACATACAACCGCAGACACAATCCCAGCAATTTTGCTTCAGTGTCACCATCTTGCAAGCACGGAGCAGATGGCAGGACTTTTACCACAGCAGCGGATCTACCCAGGAGGCTGCTCTCTTCCAATTTAAACTGTTTAACTTTCCTAATGAAGGAAAGGGGAACCCTTTCCCCCTCTCCCTTTTATTTTGCTTTTAAAGGAGGGGAAAAATAGGAGCTCAATAAATAGATGCAACCATGGTAATGCCACAGTTGATCAACCAATCAATTAAAATAGACCTGGAATGAACCTTAGAGGTCTTTTAGTCCAACCACCTGCTCAAGCAGGAGACCCTATACCAGTGATGGCTAACCTTTTTGCCATCACGTGACAGGAGGGGGGGATGGAGGAGGTTCGTGCCCATGCGTGCCCACATCCATAATTCTATGTGCCCCGCCCTGTGCATGCACGCTCAACCCCCTCCCCCCCACTCCTGGCACGTGATGGCCCCGTAGGCCCGTTTTTCTTTCTCACTTGGCTCCAGATCCTCTCTGCATCTGGGGAGGGCAAAAACAGCATTCCCCACTCCCTCAGAGGCCTGAAATGGCCCAAACGGTCTATGGAGGCTGGGAAAGCAAAAAATGTCAGTGGGAAATGGGCTGTTTCAGGCCCCCGGAGGGCCTCCAAGGGAGTGGGGAAGGCTGTTTTCACCCTCCCCAGATTCATAGAGAGGATCTGGAGCCAGGTGAGAAAGAAAAATGGGCCTTCCCCTCCACAGGCCCTCCAGAGGCAGGAAACAGTCTGTTTCCCTAGTTCAGGTGGGCCCAGAAGGCCCAAAAATCAGGTGGCTGGCGCGCGCATGAGCTGGTATGCCCATTGATATGGCTACGTGTGCCACAGGTGGCACACGTGCCATAGGTTCACCATCATGACCCTATACCATTTCAGACAAATGGATGTCCAATCTTTTCTTAAAAGCCTCCCGTGATGGAGCACCTACAGCTTCTGGTAGCAAGTTGCTCCACTGGTTAATTGTCCTCACAGTCAGGAAGTTTCTCCTTAATTCCAGGTTGCGTCGCTCCTTCATTAGTTTCCATCCATTGTTTCTTGTCTTGCCTTCTGGTGCTTTGGGGAAAAGTTTGACCCTTCTTCTTTGGCAGCCCCTCAAATATTGGAACACCAATATCATTGCTTTTCCTAATTATCATTGTAGGCCCCATAGGATGTATTATATGTCTTTTCCATATTAATGAAGACTAAGGGATGTAACACATCACTATTACAAGTGCTTTATTACTGCTCTGGTACCCGAGTTATTATCAATATTCCCATTCTCTAGATAGGTCACATTAAACCGAGCAATTGTGATATTAGCTGATCCCATATAATGCCTGCTACTCAGTTGGCTCATTGGTGGGAGGGGTCTCCCAATTCCTGGAGAATGTTCACTTGATATGAGAGGCAGAAACTGATATGTGTAAACCCAGATGTAAAACTGGAGCATGTCAAGAACATCAAAATCTTAACCAAGATTCAGCCCCTGGTCCCTCAGAGAGGGCAAGCTATTTCTGAATTCCAGGCCACATCTGGTATGCTGGATCCAGTTTAGGTCACCACATTGTAAAAAAAAAAAATGTTGAGACTTTGGAAAGAGTGCAGAGAAGAGCAGCTAAGATGATTAAGGGCCTGGAGTTTAAAACATATGAAGAACGGTTGCAGGATTTGGGTTTGGCTAGTCTACTAAAAAGAAGGGCTAGGGATGACATGATAGCAAGCTTCCAATATTTGAGGGACTGCCACAAAGCACCAGAAAGCAAGACAAGAAACAATGGATGGAAACTTATCAAGGAGATAAGGAGATTACAAGGGCAAGGAGATTACATCTAGAACTACAGAGAAACTTCTTAACAGTGAGAACAATTAACCAGAGGAATGTCTTGCCTTCAGTGGTTGTAGGTGCTTCATCACTGGAAGCTTTTAAGAAGAGACTAGACAGCCACTTGTCTGAAGTGGTCTCCTGCTTGAGCATGGGGTTGGATTAGAAAACCTCCAAGGTCCCTTCCAACTCTACTCTTCTCTTCTCTTCTCTTCTCTTCTCTTCTCTTCTCTTCTCTTCTCTTCTCTTCTCTTCTCTTCTCTTCTCTTCTCTTCTCTTCTCTTCTCTTCTCCTCTCCTCTCCTCTCCTCTACTCTACTCTACTCTACTCTACTCTACTCTACTCTACTCCTACTCTACTCCTACTCCTACTCTACTCTACTCCTATTCTATTCTATTCTATTCTATTCTATTCTATTCTATTCTATTCTATTCTATTCTATTCTATTCTATTCTATTCTATTCTATTCTATTCTAATTTGAATTTATGCACTAATGACAAATGCTTCTTGCTATCACTCTATGTAATAAGGTCTTTACCTGAAGATTCAACTCATCACAAACCTTGATAACTTCACCATTGCTAGGCAACAGGAAGCTGATGGGAATGAAATATTTGATTCTGTTACCAGTGACTAAACTGTTTACAGATGGTGCTCTTTCCAAGCTGTTGTTGTTGTTGTTATCGGCAACTTTTTGTCAAGAGAAGATGAGGATTTTGAGCCAAGGACATTCTCAGTTCCTTGAGGAAATTTAAACCCAACTTAGCCAGCTAACCTTTCTTTGACATTAAAATGACAGATTCTTGAATACGTCAAAAGGCATAATGTTCAAATGTTACCGGTTTGCAAGTGCTGTTCCTTCGTTCTATGTGGTTCAACAGATTTCTCCTTGTATCGATCATGTGATGTTTATGTGATAATATAAACTTTTGAATTGTTGCTCCTGATGTGCTTTTTTTTTTTAATTTAAATGTCTGCACATTTAAAGGATAAAGGATATCCTTTATCCTTTATCGCGAAGGATAAAGTCCATCACAATTTCTTGGCAAGGCAAGAAAATGTGCAAATGTGTTCTTGGTCACATATTTCCTAGTATGATTTGATTGCTTACTTGTACCCTATGACTATCATTAAGTGTTGTATCTTATGATTCTTGACGAATGTATCTTCTCTATTTATGTACATTGAGAGCATATGCACTAAAGACAAATTCCTTGTGTGTCCAATCACACTTGGCCAATAAATCTATCTATCTATCTATCTATCTATCTATCTATCTATCTATCTATCTATCTTATATCTATCTATCTATCTATCTACCTATCTATCTATCCATCTATCATTTATCTATCTATCCATTCATCTATCCATTCATCTATCTATCCATCTATCATTTATCTATCCATCCATCCATCTATCATCTATCTATCTATCATCTGTCTATCATCTATCTATCTATCTGTCTATCTA
This sequence comes from Arizona elegans, assembly GCA_022577455.1. NCBI lineage: Eukaryota > Metazoa > Chordata > Lepidosauria > Squamata > Colubridae > Arizona > Arizona elegans. The sequence continues at coordinate 6,157,842 of JAKOOJ010000032.1, read as the reverse complement.
TCTATCTATCTATCTATCTATCTATCTATCTGTCTGTCTATCTATCTGTCTTATATCTATCTATCTATCTATCTATCTGTCTGTTTATCTATCTGTCTTATATCTATCTATCTATCTATCTATCTATCTATCTACCTATCTATCTATCCATCTATCATTTATCTATCTATCCATTCATTTATCCATTCATCTATCTATCTATCCATCTATCATTTATCTATCCATCCATCCATCTATCATCTATCTATCTATCATCTGTCTATCATCTATCTATCTATCTGTCTATCTATCTGTCTATCTATCTATCTATCTATCTATCTATCTATCTTCTATCTATCTATCTATCTATCTATCTATCTATCTATCTATCTTATTTGGAAATTAGTTTAAATTAAATGGTAATATCACACTGTGATAGTGTAACTGCTACTTCAACACAACATACAAACATGAATCTAAGATGAGCTGAGACAGGAGGCATGAATCAAGCTTCTGTCCTGAAGCTCCATTTGGATGAAGCCCAGAAGTGTAGAACTGCCATTCATTCATGCTTAGTGTCTCACTGCTTTCTTGGAACATCATATATCACTGGTTTTATGGAATAATTGACTTTTATTGCTGTTTGAATGAGGATCTATGGTTCATCTGCTTTGTTACTGGTGAACAGGAGATGAAGTAGGAAGTGATTGTTGTTAGTACGGCAAGTTAGTACATTTATAAAATGGAAAAGATATATACGTTGTAACTCACATCTATTAAAAATTACGATCCTCTAGTAACTTGCAAAAAAAAAAAAAACTGGGTTTGGTGGAGTGTATGGCTCAAAATGAATGTTCTAATTGATGTTTTGTGTTGCATCAACTGTGCACAAAGCGAAAGTAAGTCTGCGTAGGAGATGACGTTCCCAACATCTCTATTTTAATTGTTCCATCTACTGTAGTTCTTTTAATTATATTTCTATGTCTACTTATGGAATGAACACATCCTCGAGCCCATATCATTTTCTATGATAACTTTTTGTCCAAGAGAGTACGTGAATTGTGCACAGATTTTTATGCCATTGTCTCAATTGTTGACCCTACTCATAGGGTATCCAACTCTTACACCACCCTGAAATATTCCACGAAGAAGACATCCTAAAAGTTCCTGCTCTTTTTCTTCAACCTCAAGAGTTAGGTCAGGGGTCGGCAACCTGCAGCTCTGGAGCTGCTTGTGGCTCTTTCATCCCTCTGCTGTGGCTCCCTGAAACTGGTCGGCTCCACAATTGATAGGGCTTTTGTTTAGGACAGATAGAGGAAGACACTGAGCTAGGAGGAGACTTTGTGGTAGGGGGACTGGACTTCTGGTCAGCAGAGGAAAAAGGATGCCGTGTTAGGAGGGGGCTCTATGGTGGGGGAATCGGACTTCCGGTCAGCAGAGGAAAAAGGATGCCGTGCTAGGAGGAGACTCTATGGTGGGGGAACTGGACTTCCAGTCGGCTCCAGAATTGGATGGGGGGCTTCTGGTTAGAACCTTTGTGGCTCTTTGAGTGTTTAAGATTGCTGACCCCTGAATTAGGAATTGGAATCATATGATATTGAACTTTTAATAAATTGGCTTATTGAGGTTGCTTTCTCTCTATTGATATGGAGAAAGGGTTAAGATGGTATCCTTTGCTATGATAGCAAGTTTACAAAGTTGCAGCCATTTCTAAGTTCTTGCTTGCTGTTTGAAGGCTGACCTGCTCTCACCTCCTAATGGCAACTAAAATATTTAAAAAAGAACAACAATCCAAATACTTTGCTAAGGGATAATCCTCACTTGCCAAAAGGAATTATGTGTGAGTTGTGTTTTCCAAATGTACACTTCTCGATGGATTGCCAGCACATTTGTGGAATATTCATCATCCAACGTGGACATCTTATTTTTCACAGTGCCAGTTCCATTTCATCATATATACATTATCACTTGTCATTGGCTTAATTGCACAACATGTTTTCCATTCATAGACACACACCATGGTAGATTGAATGTCTAAATTGCTTTTGCATGTCCTATTAGCAAATATTAAACACCAAGAAATGAATGAGATACTGTGAGCATCCCATCGTCCTTGCTAACCTCCAGACACCCCTTCCTAGTTCTTGTTGAAACACAAAATCAACTTGATCCAACAGAAGAGTCATAATCATTTCTGTGAATGTCTGAATTGATCCCAAAGCATCTTACATGTTCCATCCCGGTCTATTATTTCACAAATTGGAGAACAGTACAATATTATAACCTTTCCAGCTATTCAGCACATCCCTTCAACCACTCCAAAACACACTTTTAGCATTAGGAAGAAGAAGAAAAACCCAAATATTTTTTCTTCCCCTGAGTGGGACTCCCTTCCCATTATAAATACAGAATGCATTTCATTACAGACAAATGATTGAGTCTGTCATCTGCACCTCTATAACTGTCTGGTTTGGCTCTGCAACCCAACAAGACAGACACAGATTTCAATGGAGAATTACAACTGCAGAAAAAACAATGGCTACCAACCTGCCTTCCATGGAGGACCTGTATACTGCACGAGTCAAAAAAAGAGGGCTGTGAAAATATCTACGGACCTCTCACATCCTGGACATAAATTGTTTCAACTTCTACCCTCAAAACAATTCTATAGGGCATTGCACACCAAAACAACTAGACACAAGGACAGTTTTTTCCCTAAATGCCATCACTTGCTTAACAACTAATTCCCACAACACTGTCAAATAATTTACTAAGACTGTATCACTATTATTCTTCTCTTCCTTACTAGTATCTATTCTCTTCCCACTTATTACTATAACCATGTTCCTTGCATCTTTCAACACATATTGTTTTTATTTGTTTCCTAGTACGATTTTATAGCTTATTAGTAACCTTGACCTTGATTACTAAGTGTTGTATCTTTTTATTCCTGATGAATGTATTTTTATTCTCCTTATGTACACTGAGAGTATATACACCAAAGACGAATTCCTTGTCTGTCCAATCACATTTGGCCAATAAAGAATTCTATTCTATTCTTACTAGCATTCATCACGCCATCCAATGCACAACATTCTATTTGGAGAAGTATCAGCTCTCAGCATTTAAGACAAACTTTTCATAGTCTGGCCACCTGAGTGTACACAAACACAAACACACACACCCGACCACCATACACACACCTGACCACCACCATCACCAGGATTCTTCTGTTTTAATTTAAATCTTTAACATTTGACCATGAGATCACAATATGATTTCTGCTCATTAAAGACATGTTTTAAGGCAGTGTTTCTCAACCTTGGTAGCTTGAAGATGGGTGGACTTCAACTCCCAGAATCCCCCAGCCAGCGCTGCTGGCTGGGGGATTCTGGGAGTTGAAGTCCACCCATCTTCAAGCTTCCAAGGTTGAGAAACACAGTTTTAAGGGATGAGGCTTAGTTCAGATTACATAATTGATGTTCTGGACTCCTCCATTATTAATCAACTTTGGATCTCATCTTTATGGATGATCCCATACGGTGAACTCCATAGGGCTTATAAATATATAGGTCTTGCAGAAACAACTATTTTGAAAGGAAAGAGGCCTAGATTAGCAATGCCTTCCCTCCCAACTTCTTGCTTAGCTTGGCACTGTTAAGAATAATTCTTAGGATGGATCCCTTTCTACTTGTTAAATATCAGGTTCTGAAAGGTGGGAAGAATTTCATATCAGATGCCAAAAATCCAGTGGATTGAGTCAACCCCTAAAAAAATAATGCCACCCCATGAACTGAACTTAACAACTATGAATTATGGGAGTTGAAGGATCTAAGTCTGGTAAATAAATGATCACCGCTAAATAGAAATATTAAACAGCTATGCTACGAAACCAAACTTGGCAGGAGTATCTCAAGAGGAATTCCTTTTTCACATTAACAATGGCTTTTCCCAGAACACTGCACGTTAAATGAATGTACACTATTTCTGTCTTTGTAACTTTACTGCTGGTTACTTAGTGCAAGCCACTTAAAAATGTACTTTCTGACATCACTTAATGTATCCCAATGCTAAGTTTCAGAGGCATAATTAGACTGCCAGCGGAAAATTATAATTTGAGATTCAAACCATGATTTGCCCACCCCCCAAAACGCCCTTCCATTTAATCATGTCTGATTCTGAGAATGCCCAGACAAATCCTTGCAGTTTTCTGATTTTCAGAAGTTTCTAGACAGATGCCTTAATCACTGCACCAAACTGCTGTATGAACTTACATGAACATATCGCCTTGGCGATTCGTCTATTATCTTGGTATGTTGGGGCAAAATAGTTAGGACATAGCAATAGCATGTATACTGCTTCACAGTGCTTTTACAGCCCCTCTCTAAGCAGTTTACAGAGTCAGCCTCTTGCCCCCAACAATCTGGGTCCTCATTTTACCCACCTCGGAAGGATGGAAGGTTGAGTTGACCTTGAGCTGGTCAGGATCGAACTCTTGGTAGTCAGGAAAATTAGCCTGGAATACTGCATTCTAACCACTGCACCACCACAGCTCTACCTACATACCTAACACCGTTCTGAGCAAACCAGTAAGGAGTGGTTTAAAAGAGCAAGGAAAAGGCGATTGAGTTAAGTGAGGTAATAGATTTTCTGATGATAACTTGAAGAACCTCAAAGCATACAGTGCACACAAATAGATTTTCATTTACAGGCCATTTACTGTTGTGATGCTTTCTCTGTCTCTGTCTCATCTCTCTCTGTCTCTCTCTCTCTCTCTCTCTCTGTGTGTGTGTGTGTCTGTGCCTCTTTCTGTCTCTCTCTCTCTCCTTCCCTCCCCCTCCCTCTCTCTCCCTCCCTCCGTCTCTCAGCACCAAAGTATGGTAAAGGCCCTAGAAAAATTAATGAGACTTAATGGTTTTGGAGATAATTTACCCACTTTCACGACTGCTAGGATAGAGAATATCAGAAAATATGACACAATACAAAAGGTTGATATATAGATGAAATTCCAAAGCTGTTCTCCCAACAATTCCCCGCCCCCATGGATTCAGTATGAAGGAACAGTAGGGCGATGGGAAGGGAAGTCCATTGTCACTTTTACTATCTGGATTTTGTCAGCTGGATTTTACCAATGTAACACCAAGCTTGAGTTTTCACCCACATGCAAGTTGAAGGGCTCTTAAGACTTAAGAACTTCTTTTTTTTCTTAAAGAATATTTGGTCTATTTCCAAAAGATATATAACATAGAAGGGGAAATTTTAGATGTTTAGCCATATAATGTGTATAAAAGTATACAATGGGACATCATTATACACTTTTCCACACTTTTGTTTATACCATTTCCATCAAGTCTGTCAATATTACTTTGTTTAGATTAGTCCATCTGATATGGAATAACCCAGAGAGTCATGATAGATCTTTTAGAATGGGAACCAAGAATCAAAAATGCATTGATGTAAAATAGCAAAACAAATCCTTATCTTTTTCTTACTTAAAAAAAAAAAAAGTCAATAGTTTAGTAGTGGCAAAAACTAAAAAGAAAAAAAAGAAAGAGATAATCAATGGCTTGATATAGTTTGAAATCTGCCAACCGTAGGAGAGGACCAGTTGAAATTGAGGGAGGGGTCACGGTCATCATCAGCCCAGAGTCCCTTTGCACCCATAATAGATATAAGTCAAGACCTCCTTGAATTCCGTTGACTCTTACTTATCACCCATTTGCCTTAATAGTTAGTAGTTTAGATTCTTGTTTAGAGGTAGCATTGAATAAACTTCTACTCATTTGAACAATCCTGGTTTCTGATTTCCAATCGGCATTAAAATTCTCCTTCCATTTAAGGAAATGGAAGAAATTATACTATGTATTTCATTATAGAATACTCCCCCCCCCGTTTTCTAGGTATTGTACAATTTGATTCCAACATAGAAGTGAAGAACATTATCTTTCTGCCTTCTTCTCACCCATCCATCCATCCATCCATCCATCCATCCAGCTATGACCTAAGCATTCCATTGTGCTTATACAAATGTCATTCAAAGAAAATGTTACTTATATGCTTTTATAAGAATCCAACGGAGAACAACATATAGGAAAGTGTGTGCAAGAGAAAGTGAGCAAAAATACAATGACTAAAAAAAAAAAACCTTGTCATCATGGAGGGCGAAAGGAGGAACACTACCGTGTTGTCCATGAAACCAGGTCAAAAGCTTTTACTATGACATTTTACATTTTATAGCCCACAATGCTAAAAGAACCAGAAATGCATTAAGACCATTGTGGGCCCTAAGAACATTTATTTTTGGATTAATAGTCTTTTTAGGGTTATAAAAATATTCCCTAGATCTATAGGCCTCAGAAAGTCACAGAAAATAACATAATAAAAGTAGTAATGGTATCTTAAATATATTTAATCTCAGGATATAGGCTTTTTGGTTTGTTTGTTTGTTTGTTTTTTCAGTTACTTTTTCAGATTTTTGTTTGAGCCTAATATATTTCCAGCGGGCCCCAGACACTCTGCCTATTATGCCTAAGTGATAATACGACCATTAAGAGAAGTAATGTCAAATTATTCAGATAATCTGAGAGTTCATCCATGAAGGTGTTATCCAAATATGGCTGATGTGCGCCAATGTGAACAAATGAATACGCTGGATAAAAGAACAAGGACTTTCCAGGTGTCAGTTCAAGTGTAATTTTTTTTTTTTTTTTTTTTGTTATTAAACATGGGTTGCGACAGAAGCTTCTACAAGGACTTGCACACAACCATGATGGATGGATGGATTCGTCTGCCGTTCAGTTAGCTCCATCAACTCACTCAAGACACATTTTTGAACAGATTATGTACTGGTAAAACTCGGGAGACCATACATTTAACAAGAGAATTTGCTCTGAGGCTCTGCTTCCCACACTCTGTATGGAAAAAGGGGTGGAAAAAAAAGGAGGAGAGTACAAAACTCATAGAGTTTGACAGCTACGGAGGCAACACTTGCCATTTACATTATAAGCCCAAATATTTTTTTTTTTTTTGCAACACAACTATATATTAATTTAATAAAATACACAATATAGCTCTTATACACTCAACAATTTGGCTCAAATGCACTGAATCTGCAATAAATCAAGGAAAAAAATATGTCATTTGATGTAAACACATTGAATCTTCTTACATTTGCACATTTAAATGGATTGGGTGAAGGTTTGGAATGCCTGCGATGGTCGTGTCCATAAATGAATTACAAAAGGTGTTAATAATGTTAAGTCGCCTCCGCTATTACTTCCCGTATTTAACGGCAATTAAAGCGGACATTTTGTATTGTGTCTCAGATATAAAACGTAGTTACCTCAACTCTTGCTAGACACGAACTTCTTTCCCTTTCTTTTCCGATCACGTTAATTCGCTTATGCATGTGCAGGACAAACATGGATTCGATCCGTTTACATTTAACTTTAATATGACAGGAGCTGTGTTACTAATGACCAGGATAATTTTTGCTGAATGAAGTTATGGAATGGATTTGGAGGGGGTTTCCATATTTTTTTGTCCTTTTCATTTCATTTCTTTCTTTCTTTCTTTTTTTTTAAGGATGTGGCAGATGCCTTTATACAGAAATGCCTATCACAAATGAATATTAATGCTTTGTGTGCTTGGTTGCCTGACTACAAGAACTGTATGTTTATCAGATTTCTGCTTGGGGATTTTCCATAGAAACCTCTAATGACTGTTGTAAACGTATCACACAACTATTTCACCCTGGTTTTTATGGGGTCTACAGGTAAACAGTGAAGTCAACATTAACTATCAGTCCTAAAAGATCTGTTTCCATTTATCTTACTCCTTTCTCTTCGATTGTCAAAGTGGCCCCAATCAATCTATCTATCTTTCTTTCTTTCTTTCTTTCTTTCTTTCTTTCTTTCTTTCTTTCTTTCTTTCTTTCTTTTTTCTTTCTTTCTTTCTTTCTTTCTTTCTTTCTTTCTTTCTTTCTTTCTTTCTTTCTTTCTTTCTTTCTCTCTCTCTCTCTCTCTCTCCCTTCCTTTCTTCCTTCCTTCCTTCCTTCCTATTTTTCTTTTTCTTTATTTTTTATTTTTTAAAAAAACATACACCATATTGTCTCTAATGGAAGTTTGGTAAAAACGAAACCAGTGTTAACTGAAAAAGAAAAAGAAAAAAAAAAGAGCAGTGAAACAAACATACTGGAGGGCACTTCAGATGTTCACTAAAAGCCTTAAAGCAGCATTGGTCTTTGTTCATCCCTGTATAAATTTTAGAACCAGGGTAGAATTTTTTTCTTTTTTTTTTTTTTTAATATATAATTCAGCAGAAGAAGCAAATCAATGCCAGACTGTCTTTTTTTTTGTTTTGTTTTGTTTTGTTTTGTTTTGTTTGTTTGTTTCTGTTTTGCTTCACTTTCTCACAGCCACGGGGTCATTTGCCCGACAGTCCTGTAAAAGCTTGTCGATCTCCCGCACAACTTCCTCTGCATCTACGGACTCTCTCCCTAGTTCCCTGTTTGAACGGTCTATTTGCTCCAAGACAGAGTCCATATCAGCGGAGTCTCGGCTGACTCGGGAATGCACCTCGGCGAAGACCCTGGCCATCTGATCGGACGCCATGAAGGCAGCGTCTCTGGATTGTTTACTAGGTGACAGGTACTGGCTGTTGGGCTCAGCCAGGGCCCCTGTCTTGACTTCGCAGCCATCCAGAGGTCCTTTCGTTGAAGCGCAAGGCTCAATGCAGGTCTTGGTTGGGCTGCTGGATGCTGAGGGGACCTCCTGGAGAAGAGGGCTCAGGGCACGTTTGGCTTTGAGATAAGGTTTCACATTGGCAATGAGAATGGTGTGCTCTCGCTTGTCCTTCCCAAATGTACAAAAAGTCTTCTTCCCCGTGGGGTTCACAGTTTCGTAAGTCTCAGTCTCGACATTGGCTTCCACCGTGGGCACAAAGAGATTTGTTCGGTAGTCGGCGTTGTCTGTTTGGTTGGAGGCAGGGAACTGGGGCATCCAACACCTGTCAGAATGACCAAGCACTCGGCATTCATCGGTGCAGTTAATGCACTCCTCTTGTTCTGCAAGACAAAGAAGAAACGACAAGGCTTTTTAAAGTCATTCATCAGCTGCCCTGACCTGTTCAGATCCTAGTCTGTTCATTCGATGTACAGGACTTCCTGGGTAAAAACAGAAATCACAATTAAAACTCTTGAGGAAGGTACCACAAATCAACAGGTTGAGGGACTTCGTTTATTGGAGCTACTATCAATGCACAACAGTGGTTGTTTCACTCAGCGATTGTATCAGGGGTGGGTTCTACTTACCTTTACTACTGGTTCACAGCGGGGCCACGCGTGTGCTCTTCTGTGCAAGCGCAGAAGCTTCTACGCATGCGCAGAAGTGTTTTGATGACGTCGGGGTCAGTGGGCGGAGCCTCCAGCTGGTTTTACTACTGGTTCTATAGAACCGGTGCGAACTGGGGGCAACCCACCACTGGATTGTATCACTTCAATCAACGCTTGGTTTATTGGAGCTAGTATCGACACACAACAGAGGTTGTATCACCCAGTGGTTGTTTCACTTCAATGAACACTTGTATTATCAAAGCAAAACAGTGGTTCTATCACTCAGTGGATATATCACTCCAATAAATGTTTGGATTATTGGAGCTACTACCAAAGCACAATAGTGGTTGTATCACTGTACTAGGAGACCCTATACTCTAGAGCCATGATGGCGAACCTATGGCATGTGTGCCATATCGGTGGGCACGCAAGTTCAGCTCCGGTGTGCATGAGCACACTGGCCAGCTGATTTTCAGGCTTCTGGGCCCACCAGAAATAGGGAAACAGGCTGTTTCCTGTCTCCAGAGGACCTCGGGGGGCGGTGGAGAAGGCCCATTTTTTTCTCTCCTCAGCCTCCAGAGCCTTTCTAGGAGTCTGGGGAGGGTGAAAATGGCCTTCCCCACCTCCCAGAGCACTCCAGAGGCCTGTTTGCCAGAAGTTGGCAAATGGGCTGTTTTCAGCCTCTGGAGGGCCTTCGGGGGGTGGGGAAGGCCATTTTCACCCTCCCCAGACTCCTAGGAAGGCTCTGGAGGCTGGGGACAGCAAAAATCGAGACTTCTGGTCCCGCCGGAAGTTGGCAAATGGGCTGTTTTCAGCCTCCAGAGGGCCTTCAGGGAGTGGGGAAGGCCGTTTTTGCCCTCCCCAGACTCTGAGAAAGGCTCTGGAGGCTGGGAAGAGCAAAAAATGGACCTACTATGCCATCGCATGGCAGGAGTCTGGGGAGCGTGGGGGGGATCACGCGTGCATGCATGGGGGCAAGCCACATAGAATTATGGGTGTGGGCATGCACACACGTCACACACACACACACACACACACACACGCTCCTGGCACGTGATGGCAAAAAGGTTAGCCATCACTGCTCTAGATTATAGGATCTCCTGGTACAGGGTCTCTACTCGAGCGGAGGGTTCGACTAGAAGACCTCCAAAGTCTCTTCCAACTCTTTCCCCCTGTTTATTAATTTATTTATTAAATTTATATGCCGCCCCTCTCCAGACATTCAGGGCGGCTCCGGAATTCTGGGAGTTGAAGTCCACAGGTCATAAAGGGGCCTTATTTGCCCACCCCTGTTCTATATTAATAGAAGAGGGCTATTAGGGAACTAAAATCAGGGAAAAAACCCTGAACTTCACCTGCTTCAGAGATCTTTCAGCCTGTGATCAGAGAATATAATCTGAGAAAACAATGAAGGATAGCTAAGAGACTCCAAAGATTTATCTTTCCTCAGCAGATCCAATAAGCAAACAGTGGCTTATTCTACAGAAATAAGAACATTTCACACAAATTAAGCAAGCTGAATTTCACCCAGAAGATCCCCGTTAAATTGCAATTGTTTTGCTGGATGACTGTCATCTTATAATAAGAGTTTACCAAATCCACACGCACGCCAGTTACTTTGTGCCGATAATAACACAGGAAAGGATTTTTCTGCCACTGTGCATTAAATGTGAGCTTGTCAAAAGAGGCATTATTGCTGTTTTCAGCAAAAGTATAGATTGTGTAACTAGCTTCTCTTCTCTTCTCTTTGGGGATGGTGTAAAAAAAATGTGAAGATTGATTTGCACAATTCATACCATTAGGAAGAATGTCCTCTATTTTAGTTTTCTACAAACTTATTGTAATTGTATTGTATCCGTGCACTCTGCTTATTTCTTCTCAAAATAATGGCAAGAATAGTTAAGGAAGTACGTCTCTTCAAAGATCATCATATTCATATAATGAATGGAACAGCTATTATTGTAAGTAGTTGCCTGTTTAAAGAAGACAGGAAGCAGGGGTGGAAGAAGAGAGGAGAGGGGAAAGAGGAAAGGAAGTAGGAAAGGAAAGGAAAGGAGGAATGAGGAAAGAAGAAAGAAAGGAGGAGAAAGAAGTAGGGTTGCCAGGTGTCCACTATTTGAGCGGACAGTCCGCTTCTTTCACATTATGTTTACTATTTTTTTTTCACAAAATAGTGGACATTTTTTTTTTTATTCAAAAGCTTTATGATGAAATGGTACGTCATGTAAAGCTGTACAGTCTAAGAGAATAAGGATAGGAGAATCGCGTTTTGTCTTTTTTTTTTCATAAGTTAGAATGAGACAAAGATCGAATATCCATTGAACTCGATTCTCTGAAAAAAATAATGAGATTAAAATAAAAATATATTATAAAATTATGTACAGTTCACATTTTTAAAATGTATTGTAGCTTGTGTCGACTGACCTAAAATGGCATGTTAAAATGTTTTTAAGAAAATATATAATTTAATTGTAATATTTTTTTTTGTTTTTTTACTACTTAAACCCCCCTCCCCGCCGCTTGTCCGCTATTTTTGGGAAGCAGACCTGGCAACCCTAGAAAGAAGGGAAGGGAAAGAGGAAAGGTTGTAGTAAAACAAAAGAAGGAAATGGTAAAAGAGCAGACCCGAATAATTAATTAATTAATTAATTAATTGCCTAATGGAAGTTAAAGAAGAAGATGAACGAACAATGTATAAGGATGGATAAAAGACTGTACATTTAGACATGTTGATGAAAAATAAAAAACTTTTTTCAAAAAAAAAAAAAAGAGGAAGAAGGCAGGAACAACATTCTCTATATCAGTGTTTCTCAACCTTGGTAGCTTGAAGATGGATGAACTTCAACTCCCAGAATCCCCCAGCCAGAGCTGCTCTACATGATCAGTATAACAATCCCATCTTAGAAACTGGGTCAGCCCATTGCAGGAACGGTGAGCAGATGTTGACTTCAAAGGCAGGACTTTGATTACATCATAAGAATTAGTTGAAACATGATGGCAGTAAGTCACAGAAGGTAGCTAGACCAAGATGGACTTGGATGATCTCCCCAAAAGCTATATCATGTTTAGAAGGCCACCAGAAAATCCCAGAGCTGTAGGTTAGGAAAATTAATCAGCATTGTAATCATCATCAGTGTCCAACCTTAACAACTTTATGACCTGTAGACTTCAACTCCCAGAATTCTTCATCCAACATGGCTAACTGAGGAATTGTGGGAGTTGAAGTCTACAAGTTATAAAGCCTGCCAAGAGGTTGAAGAGGACTGATCTATACTGTTTTCTTGGAAACTACATTGATGTACGATCAAGTTACCATACTCTGAGCTTGATCCAAGGAATGCATGAGCCCACTGTTTTATACCCATAACTTAAGAAAGGAGTCTTCCTAGACTTCTTCTCTTAGCAACTGTCATCTATAGAATCCACAAAATAGAGCCTTCTCAATGTGGAAGATCATTTCTCCGGGGGTTGGTTTAGCTTCATCTTCTTGAATGTCAAAAAATCTACTATCTTTCAGTGTGTCTTCAGGACTTGATATATTCTTTGGTTTCTCCCTGTAGGATATGTCAATTATTTGCTAATACTGCCTGGGGTATTTTAGATATCATTTTAATCCAACAGCTGAATATATAGATCTAAATATCTAAAACTAGCTAGTAACACCACCTTTTTTTTTTTTTTTGGAGTAGTACTATAAAATTATATATCTATGGAAAGATAATTTAATCAAGAATGAAATGCAATTACTTTTATGAAGGATTTGCTATTAGAATAGCAGTTACAGTATAAAGAAGAAATGTGAAAAAAGTAGAAAAAATGAGATACTGTATACAAAAATGATCACCATAGAAAAAAAGAGATATACAAAAATTATCACCATGTCAGTTAATACTTCGTTGGGTAATCTTTAGCATGAATAGCCTTACAACGTCTTCATATGGAGTGAACCAAGTCTTTTAGTTTTGCAGCTGTTCTAATGTGAAACCAAGATGGAATGATGGCTTCTATTAACTGGGTTTTATTGCTGGGTCACTTCTGACTAACAACTTTCTTTAGTCGGCTCCATAGATTTTCAGTCAAGGTCTAGGCTATTCCCAGGCCATTCCAGCAGTGGAATAGGATTATTGAAACTCAAAAAAAAAAAAAAAAAAAAAGGTGTTATTAGCCATCATACCTCAAAAATACACTTTTCCCAAAAAGTTTCAACAATTTTGGCCACTACTGTCTGTCTGTCTGTCTGTCTGCCTGCCTGCCTGCCTATCTATCTATCTATCTATCTATCTATCTATCTATCTATCTATCTATCTATCTAAACATTGTTCCCCCTTCCAATAATTAGAGATTTAAGTACTAGTTCCATCTTACTCAATGCATTCTAAAACCTGATCGTAAAGTATTGGCTTATCATTTCCTTTTGCACAAGCCTTTTCTGCTTCACTTTATACCATATAACCTGGGAACTGGATTTCCTTTAAAAAAATCAATAATGTACAACATGAAAAGACACTTCATTAAGCATTAGAATATGTGAATGTATTGGGGGGGGGGAGAGGAAAAAAATGGCGGATTCAAAAGAGTCCAAATTCAATTAATGGAAGAGCTATTTATTTCCAATAGGAACCTTAAGCCCATATGTACTCAAGCCTACATTCCCTTCTAACAAATGGTTTTTCAAAGTGCTTGCAATATTGACTGTATCTTGTTCTCTCTCTAAATGTGCAGGATATTTACATTTTGCATTCTATTTATCCTGATATTTGTCTCTTGGTTTTTTTATTCAATCTTTCTGCTCGTAGGATGTCCATTTACTTTTTTGTGCTGAAACAGCCTTTTATGGATTTATAAAGGTATGAAATGCAGGGATAAACTGGGCTTTTTATTATCAAATGCCTATTGCGAATTTTTTTGTGCACAAGGGAAATTTTTTCTTGCTACATAACTGGGATCCTTTCCTTTCCTTCCCTTTCTCCTTCCCTCCCCTCCCCTTCCTTTCCTCCTTCTTTCCTTTCCTTTCCTTTCCTTTCCTTTCCTTTCCTTTCCTCCTCCTTTCCTTTCCTTTCCTCCTTCTTCCCTTCCCTTCCCTTCCTTTCCTTTCCTTTTTCTCTGATAAATATTATGAACAAAATAAATCCAAAGAGGAGAAAAAACACAATACATAGTAGCACAGTTGTTAAGTGAATCAGGTTTTTCCACTGACTTGTCAGAAGGTCACAAAATAGGATTGTGTGACCTTGGGACACTGCAACAGTCATAAATAGGAGCCAGTTCCTTAGCATGAGAATGCTACAATGGTCACAAGGATGAAAAATGGTCAAAAGTCCCTTTTTCCAGGCCCGTTGTAACTACAAATGGTCACTAAACAAACAATTATGAGTCTATAATTGTCCAGCCCTTCCTCTCAGATTCACAGTTCTTCCATCAATAGCTAACAGCTTTTCTCTGAATAGACACACAATTCTCATAACTTATTTATTTTATTTATTTATTAGTTAGATTTATATGCCACCCTTCTCCGGAGACTCAGGGCGGCTTACAATGCATTAAGCAATAGCCTTCATACTTTTGTATATACCTGCTTAGTAGGGCTTTCGGCCCCCCCAAGCCGTGTTTCTTTTTATACAAAGTCAGCTTATTGACCCCACAATCCAGGTCCTCATTTTACCTACCTCGAAAGGATGGAAGGCTGAGTCAACCTTGAGCCTGGTGAGATTTGAACTTGCAGTAAATGCAGACAGTTGGTCTTAGTAACAGGGTGCTTTAGACCACTGTACTACCAAGGCTCTTTATTTCTCAAAATATTTCATTCTTCTAGGAGAGGGATGGGTGCTAACTTTGCACAGTAGGAAGTGTGAGAAAGAAACTCAAAAGAAACTCCAAAATGATTCTGCTTGATAAGGGAAAGAGAGAAACTTAAGCACCCCATAACAAGCCTGCATTTTTTGCATTTCTTGACCTGGATTACCCCAAAGGACGGAAAGATTTCTAAGCGCCAGATGAATTAAAGATGAAGTATTAAAACTGTAGAAGGGAAAAGTCTGCTCTACTACACTTTATTGAAATAGACTATAATAACAGAAACTTGAAGGTCTGATCTTGCTTGACCTTGTCCGCTTCTTATATTCCAGTGAATCTGGGAGGTGTTTGCCTGAACCACTTCTAAATTTATTTATTAATTACAAATTTATTTGCTGCCCATCTTATGTCCTACAACTCCCTCCCATCCTCCCTCCCTCCCTCTCTCTCCCTCTCTCTTGGCCAAGTGTGATTGGACACACAAGGAATTTGTCTTCAGTACATAAGCTTCAGAGTACATAAAAGCTATAAGTGATAAATCATGATAGCAATAGCCCTTAGACTTATATACCGCTTCACAGTGCTTTACAGCCCTCTCTAAGCAGTTTACAGAGTCAGTATATTTCCCCCCAACAATCTGGGTCCTCATTTTACCGACCTCGGAAGGGTGGAAGGCTGAGTCAACCTTGAGCCTGGTGAGGATTGAACTCCTGGCAGTCGGGAGAATTAGCCTGCAATACTGCATTCTAACCACTGCACCACCACGGCTCTTAATAAATCATGATCATAGTTATCATAAATATACATTCATCATAAATCATAAGATACAAAATTCTTACCAACATTAAAAAAAACAAAAAAAAAAACACCTTATATTTTTCCGAGGATATCCAGAATGCTTGGGCTTTCTTTGCCTAAATGATGCTTCTTGCATATTTCTAACAATTTACTTTTTTTTTTTCCTGTTTCCTTTTTATTTATTTATTTTTTTAAATCAAGTTTTATTGGTTTTTTCCCACCCTAATACACATCCACATATTTTATGAAACAGAGTATTGACCATATCGTATACAATTTATCATATCCAAATATATTTTACTTAGTTCCAATTTCTGCCAAAGTGTTCTTTTTCCATATTGCTAATCAAATCTTAATACGTCTATTCTTGTTTCTATAAACATTATCCTCTTTGGCCCTCAAATTCTATTTTCTCCATTTTTAATCATATATATTCTCTTTTAATATTTAATACTTCATTCTTTATCCTAATATATTTAAACATGTTCGGGGATGCCTTTCTTCCATTTCCTCTTTTGTGTTTTACAGCGATCTTTCTTCTCTTTCTCTTCCTGTCCCTCCCTTCTTTTATCCTTCCTACCTTCTTCTTCCCTCCTCTCCTACTCCTTCTCTACTTCCCCTTCCTTTCTCTCCCTCTTCCTTTCATTCCCCCTATCTAACCTTCTCTCCTACTCTTATTTCCCTTTCCTTTCTTCCTCTCCTCTTCCCTTTCTTCTATTCCTCTCTCTCTCTCTCCCTTCCTTCAATCTCCCTTTCCTTTTTAAAGAGGAATTATTTCGTCCTTCAGCAGCCCACCTCTGCACTTCTTCACTATTTATTCAATAGTGCTGAAAGCTCACTAGGAGCTTTCCTCCTCTTCTTGTTTTCTTCCATATCGCGGAAAGCAGACCTGAAGTATTGATTATCATACATTACAAGCTGCTCACCACAATATTAGCCTCTTGCGTTGACTTGCTGCAAGCTGGGAGACCAGGGAAGAAAATTTAAAAACAAAAGGTAGTTTTATAGGAACGGTGGGATTTCTTTATTTTTTTTTTAACCCTTACAAAAAAAAAGAAACAAGAAACTCTCAACTCCAGAGCCAATTAGCACTGCCTATGGCCTAAATTAGCATTGATGAGAAATTGGGATCCATTGAAAAGGGCAGAAATAAATATGTAAGCGTCCCCACAGTTCTCGTTGCATTGCAAAACTGGGTCGGAAAAATGATATGCTCGGTTGGTCTTGATCAGATTCCAAGTTTACCTGCCTCCAGATGAAAATAAACCCTGAACAGTTCAAGTGTGTACAATGAGCAGCAACAGCCTGGAGGCTTGTCTCCGTCTCTGGAGACGGAGAGGTAAACAACCAGAAGTGCTGTGTGCACGTTAGGGAGAAGCATTCCGAATATAGATCAGAGAAATTAGCCACCAGGAAGAGGGGATGGGGGTGGAAAAAGCAAGCAAGCAAGAAAGTCATCCAGGATGGAGCTCAGCTGGCACATCGGAGCCACAAAATGCAGAGCAAGGAAACCAGGGTCACCCAGTAACCGGAGAAGTTTTATATATAAGATACTGTGTCGCTAACTACAGGGAAATAAGCATCTTTTTTAGGGGGGCGGTGGCTGCGGAATATTGAAAAATGTACCAGATTAGATGGATAGATCTTGATAGAAATGACCTGTTCATACTATTAAGGAAAAGCAAAAAAAACCTGTGATTTGATGTTAATAGCAATAGCAATAGCACTTAGACTTATACACAGCTTTGTAGTGCTTTTGCAGCCCTCTCTAAGCAGTTTACAGAGTCAGCTTTTTGCCCCCAACAATCTGGGTCCTCATTTTTCCCACCTCGGAAGGATGGAAGCCTGAGTCAACCTTGAGCCGGTGAGATTTGAAATGCCGAACTGCAGCTAACAGTCAGCTGAAGTAGCCTGCAGTACTGCACTCTAACCACTGCGCCACCTCGGCTCTTATACCCATCTCCTCCCACTTATCACTGCATGACTGTAACTTTGTTGCTTGTATCCTTACGATTTCTATTGATCTTGATTGCTTCCTAGTATGATTTGACTGCTTATTTGTACCCTATATCTATCATTAAGTGTGGTACCTTATGATTTTTGACGAATGTATCTTGTCTTTTTATGTACACTGAGAGTGTATGCACCAAAGACAAATTCTGAGTGTGTCCAATCACACTTGGCCAAGAAAGAATTCTATTCTATTCTATTCTATTCTATTCTGTTCTGTTCTGTCCTGTCCTGTCCTGTCCTGTCCTGTCCTGTCCTGTCCTGTCCTGTCCTATCCTATCCTATCCTATCCTACCCTACCCTATCCTATTTTTACTGTAACAGAGAGAATCAGAAGTCAATTCAAGGAACCAATTGCTTAGATACTTTGAACTTAGAGCAACTAAGATGATTAAAGGCCTGGAGACTAAAACATATGAAGAAAGCAAATGGTTTGCAGGAACTGGGTTCAGCTAGAGAAAAGAAAGACTGAGACTGTTCTGACTTAGGCTTCCTTAGAAAGTAAACAGCACAAGCTTAGTCCCGGCAAACCTCTTTAAATGGCTGTGAATTATTGTCATTCCCAGTCCGAAAGGCTTCTCAAACAGTCTATCAGGGGAGTGTTTACAAACACTCACCTTATCTCCCTTGGAATGCTGCCAGAGAACTAATTGCCACACACAGGGCAAGGCCAAACTTAGCACAGAGTCAAACAGAGCTTTTCCAGAGCTTATACTGACCAGATTGAACAAATTGCTTCCTGCAAAAGCTCACGTTCCATTCGCTTCTCTTTTATGCCTTATGGGAGGGGCCAATCATCTCCAAGCCTTACTCCCAAGTCGACCCTGTTTCCTTAATTGTTCCTGTCTCCTGGCAGCTCTGCACATGTGTACACTGAAAACAGGCCTCGTTCTTCTGCCTCGCTGATGTCAGACTCCAGAGACTCCAGAGGCAGCAAAGAACTACCAAATGGCCTTGGCCCCCTCTCTGACTCTGACTCAGAGCCCTCGTCCGAGCCTTCCCCAGACTCAGGACCGGCCCACGTTCCTCCCCAACCTCCTCACTGTCTGACTCTGCTGCCAGCTCTGCTGGCCACTGGTGGGCCACAACAGGGAACATCACAGAAGTGTTCCAATATTTGAGGAGCTGCCGTAAAGAAGTGGGGGTCAACTTATTTTCCAAAGGACCAGAAGGCAAGACAAAAAGCAATGGATGGAAACTAAGCAAGGAGAGAAACAACCTAAAACTAAGAAGAAACTTCCTAACAGTGAGAACAATTAACCAGTGGAATGGCTTGCATTCGGAAGCTGTGGCTGCCTCATCACTTGAGGTTTTGAAGAAGAGACTGGACAGCCACTTGTCTGAAATGGTATAGGGTCTCCTGCTTGAGCAGGGGGCTGGGCTAGAGGATCTCCAAGGTCCCTTCCAGCTGAATTCTGTATGTATGAAGATACTATGGTTCACAGCCTTTGGAGTTGTGTGCTCACATATCTGCTTTTGAACTCAAATCCTGTGATGTGAAGGATCCATAAATGTCTATTGTTTAAATAATTATTTAAAAGAAAGGAAAGGAAAGTTGGCATTCATATGAAATATGCTTAGGAGCCTAGATAGCTCTGCAGACTAAGCACTGTAATTTAACACCAGCTGTCTGCGATTAAAGTAAGTTCGAATCTCACCAGGTTCAAGGTTGACTCAGCCTTCCATCCTTTCTAAGGTAGGTAAATTGAGGATCCAGTTTGTGGGGGCAATAAGATGACTTTGTATAAAATATACAAGAGAATGAAGGCTATTGCTTAACGCATTGTAAGCCGCCCTGAGTCTCCGGAGAAGGGCAGCATATAAATCAAATTAAAAAATAAAATAAAATAAATAAATATATTTTAAAAGCCAAGGTTCATTTCCCCGATTCACTCATTCCTTAAAATGAACTACATCTCTCTTTCAAATTTGCTGTAGTTTAGAATTTCATTTTATAATTCATATTACACTTACTATATTTCCTGACATTTATGTTCTGTTAAGAGCTTAGTGTGTTTTTTGCAGTTTTTGGAAGAATATACTGTACTGCATTATTTACAATTAATTAGTGTTGCAGAGGGAAAAAAATGAAATTTATGTGACCCTTGTAATTTCCATGTTCATATGTTTTTTTTTCCATGTCATTTATTTTTTTTTCTTCTTTTTTTCTTTTTCCTTCATTGTTCATATATTTTCCCTTAAAATGTTTAATAAAATATGTATTTTCTTTAAAAAAAATAAAGTTGACTTCACACCAGAGAAATTGTGTCATGATTTAGTGTGGAGTGTTTATGTGTTGATGTCTGAGTTTTTGAACTGCTTTCCTGTTATGAGAACATACCATATGTCTTGTGCTTATGATTTATCAATTTGTTGCTTGTATGTACACTGAGAGCTTATGCACCAGAGACAAATTCCTTGTGTGTCCAATCACACTTGGCCAAAAAAGAAAATTCTATTCTATTCTATTCTATTCTATTCTATTCTATTCTATTCTATTCTATTCTATTCTATTCTATTCTACTCTACTCTACTCTACTCTACTCTACTCTACTCTACTCTACTCCTGTTCTGTTCTGTTCTATTCTACTCTACTCTACATCATTCTACTATTCTATTCTATTCTATTCTATTCTATTCTATTCTATTCTATTCTATTCTATTCTATTCTATTCTACTCTACTCTACTCTACTCTACTCCTGTTCTGTTCTGTTCTATTCTACTCTACTCTACATCATTCTACTATTCTATTCTATTCTATTCTATTCTATTCTATTCTATTCTATTCTATTCTATTCTATTCTATTCTACTCTACTCTACTCTACTTTATTCTCATCCTGTCTTCAAACATCAGTTAAATGATATTTTAACACTCACAGAACCTTCCCATTATATTACTATGGATCCTGACATAATGTATCTTCACATTTATCGTAACAGTTTAAATTTATATCCTTTAATCACAGGCCTTTATTCCTCGTTGGTAATTTCCCCAACATTGATTCAAGTATATGAAGGAAAAAGAGATTCTCACTGACCACTTTTCTTTCTTAAATGCTTTTCTCGCTCTGTATTAAGAGTTCTTCTTTTCACTTACAAGGTTAGATTCAGGTTTTTAAGTTTAGTTTCCATTGTTATCATAAATATGCCACTTTTGAATATCTCTCACGAGTCTTGAACTTTGCATGTGCCAAAGTTTGTGAATTATTCATTGGAATCTAAACTTAACTGGGACAGAAATACTTAAGAGAGAAAGGTAGAAATTTAAGATGGAATGGATGTCTTGCCTGCAGTTTGGCAAGATATATGGGTATATTTTGAACAGGTGTTTCTTCATTTCAAACATCTCCAATTGGACATTTTGGACATTTCTTCTGTGCAATGTCTTGACCCATGTGTCCATAAAGACCAGGCTCTCATTTGAATGCTGCAGGGTCCCCAGCTTAAACAATTTATTTGTGAACCAGAAACAATCATTACAGTTCTATGAATAATCAACAAAGTTTTTGTCCAAGGTGATGGCTGATATCTCCGAATTTGACAACTTTACAGCTGTTGCAACAGCTATAGAAAATCTCTTAAAATCAATATTAAAAATGCATTAAAAAGTGCCTTGCTTTTCAGAAGTAGAGTACGGACTGAAAGCACTCATTACTATAAGATATTTATAACCTCAGTAGAAGATAAATTGATGGGTGTTCTGACATGCCCTAAGGGCAATTGATGTATCAAGGGTTCAAAATTGTGAACCCACAGAATAACAGAGCTGGAAGGGACCTTAGAGGTCTTCTAGTCCACCCTTAGCCCCGCTCAGGAAAAAGAACCCTATACCATTTCAGAAAAATGCCTGTCTGATCTCTTCTTTAAAACCTCCAGTGATGGATGTCTGCGAAGATTCTCATTCATCCAAGTCATGCCTGCCCCAAAGGTGCTTTTTCAAGAGGCAACTGGACTTTCTGTTTTTTTCTTTGAAGTTTCGCTTTTCCTCCAAGAAGCTTCTTCAGCTTTAGAGCTGAAGAAGTTTCTTGGAGGAGAAGCAAAACATCTTCAAAGAAAAACCAGAAAGTCCAGTTGCCTGTTGAAAAAGCACTTTGGGGACTCCAGTGATGGAGTACCAAAAACTTATGAAGGCAAGCTGGTTCCATTGTTTAATTGTTCTCACCATCAGGAAATTTCTCCTTAGTTCTAGGTTGCTTCTCTCCTTGATTTGTTTCCATCCATTGCTTTTTTGTCCTGCCTTCTGGTGCTTTGGAGAATACATTGACACCCTTGGATTTGTGGCTACATCAGATTTCTCTTCTAACTACAGAAATCCTGAGAGTGGATAAGGTAAATTTTGGTGTGTTATGAATGGGTCAGTTTAATGGTACATAGTTCTCCCATACCTTTCTAACTCCGCCAAGCCTTGGTGGCACTCACTTTTGCTGTGCAAACTTCAATCAGTAGCTATAGTTGTCAAGTTGGTATAAGCACTCCTCTGCTATGAGATATGGTGTTTTTTTAAAAAATAAGAACAATCAACGGATGCCGCGGAATTTATCTTCATCCTTAATTACGATTGATCTTGACATAAATAAACAAATTGAGTTCTCTCTACTGAAACTCTGTTATGAAACAGAAGAGGTCTGGAATCTGCATATTTACATTGGCCTAGGTGCTTTTTGTTATTCAGTTACAGAAAGCAATTAGGAGGCTTAGATTAGAGAACTGATTAGCAATAAATCTAGAATATGATGGCTTTTTTTAAAAAAAAAATTGCTGAAGAGGGGAGAAATTAAAACATACAAAGCTTTCAACTCTAGTTAGTATTGGCATGAGACATGTTGGTAAATGATGTGCGAAATGTCCACAACCTCACACTCATTAATAGAGAAAAGACCAATGTGTTGGTTTCCAAAACAATCTGCACGATATCGGAAAGTGTTTTCTCCTGTCTGTTATATATTCTATTATGTGTTTCTACTGCATATGATGTAGGGACACAGTGACTCAGTGGCTGAGATGCTGAGCTTGTCGATCAAAAGGTCGGCAGTTCAGGGGTTCGAATCCCTAGTGCCACGTAATGGGGTGAGCTCCCATTCCTTGTCCCAGCTTCTGCCAACCTAGCAGTTTGAAAGCACGTAAAAAATGCAAGTAGAAAAACAGGGACCACCTTTGGTGGGAAGGTAACAACATTCCATGCACCTTTGGCATTTAATCATGCCGGCCACATGACCACAGAGACATCTTTGGACAGTGCTGGCTCTTTGGCTTTGAAATGGAGATGAGCACCACCCCCTAGAGTCGGGAACGACTAGCACATATGTGCAAGGGGAACCTTTACCTTTACCTTATTGCATATGATAAGTCCTTTTGCACTGGTTCCAATAGGACTCCTAAAGCAGGTGTCTTACCTTGCCTTTTTTTACAGGTTACCTTTAATGACTCCAAACTGCTTGCTGCTTCTAAAGCAGCAATCATCAATTAGGATTTCACCAAAAAAAAAAAAAGAAAAAAAAAGACTAAAATATTACCTGGGAACCAGTGAGGATGAGCAGAGCTCATTTCTCAGGGACAGGCACCAGCAGCTTTTGAAGCCGTGACACAAATCTGGAAAATGACTGAGCTTTTTTTAAAAAAATAGAAAGTCCATTGACTGCCAGTGTTTTTGAATAGCACTAGCACTTAGACTTATATACCGCTTCACAGTGCTTTCCAGCCCTCTCTAAGCGGTTTACAGAGTCAGCCTATTGCCCCCAACAATCTGGGTCCTCATTTTACCGACCTCGGAAGGATAGAAGGCTGAGTCAACCTTGAGCCTGGTGAGATTCGAAGTGCCAAATTGCAGTCAGCTGGCAGTCAGCAGAAGTAGCTTGCAGTACCGCATTCTAACCACTGCGCCACCATGGCTCTTCAATCCTCACAGCCATGCCGGTCACATGGACACTACCGTGACTTCAGAGGGAAGGGAAGTCAGTCTTACTTTTTGTGATAGTGCTTTGTAAGGTGTTTTGTGCAGGGCTTAAAATTGGTGCACAAAAATACTAGGAACAAAAAAGCTGCTTTGGTCGAAATAATAAGAGTCATGGTGGCGCAGTGGTTAGAGTGCAGTACTGCAGGATACTTCTGCTGACTGCCGGCTGACTGCAGTTCAGCAGTTCAAATCTCACCAGGCTCAAGGCTGACTCAGCCTTCTATTCTTCCGAGGTCAGTAAAATGAGGACCCAGATTGTTAGGGGCAAAATGCTGACTCTGTAAACTGCTTAGAGAGGGCTATAAATCACTGTGAAGCGGTATATAAGTCTAAGTGCTATAAGGGAGTATTTCTTTCTTATACACCCAACAAGGACCAGACATGAATTTGAAAGAAAAAAAGACAGATAATGTTTGAGGGCAGATAATGAGTGAGTAGGCATATATAAAAGGTTAAATAATGTCTCCATGTTCACTGCTTCAAATCAAATATATATTTATTTATGTAATATCATATTACATGATGATGACAATGTTGTTATCCATTCAGTCATGTCAGACTCTTGATGTGTGAACTGCCATCATTCACTTGAGCTTTGCATTCATTAGCTGTCAATCTGCCATGAATTATGGGGGATGGAGCTGGTCAGAAGGGAGAAAGGCTAACTAACTAAGAGCCATGGTGGCACAGTGGTTAGAGTGCAGTACTGCAGGCTACTTCTGCTGACTGCCAGCTGCCTGCAATTTGACAGTTTGAGTCCAGCCTTCGATCCTTCCAATGTTGATAAAATGAGGACCCAGAATTTTGGGGGCAATAGGCTGACTCTGTAAACTGCTTAGAGAGGGCTGTAAAAGCACTGTGAAGCGGTATATAAGTCTAAGTATTATTGCTATTATCGTACCTTCCAGAGACACTGTCTCAAGGTCAAAACACTGGGAACGGAATGTAACAGCTCATCAACTAGCCCGCCATCGAAGGGACAGTTCCAAAAACAATGTATTCAAATGTATTTGGACAATAGGGGACTAGCAAGGAGGAAGAACTGGATGGGGAATATTAACCGGGAAAGTTCAGCATGAAAACATCAGTTCTGGTTTTTCTATATTGTAATCCACTTGGCCTTTAGTAAAGTAAACCTTTCACACTGAATGCAGTCAAGGGTCATTCTTACTTAAGAGACCAAGTTGGGGCAGGACTGACATGACGATTCTATGGGCCAGGTCTCTCAACGTCTTCCAATATTTCTTTCTTTCTTTCTTTCTTTCTTTCTTTCTTTCTTTCTTTCTTTCTTTCTTTCTTCCTTCCTTTCTTTCTTTCTTTCTTTCTTTTTTGTCAAGAACATATTAGGTAATAAGTATAAGCATGGATTGGATACATAAAATAGATACAAATAGAGGAAACATTAGGACAGGGATGGGAGGCACGCTGGTGCGCTTATGCACGCCCCTTACAGACCTCTTGAATTGTTCTATGTTTTGGTTGGTGTTAACATTGATGCTATCAACATACCTTCATTCTTCTTTTTTTTAGCACAAATTATCCCCTTTTCCCATATGTTTCCCTCACTTCTCCCTACATTTGTGGATAAGAATTTTAATTCATTAGCTCTGACATTCTACACTTTTCTGGAAAGTGCTTGAGGGAAATATGGCATACATTATTTGGTAGACTTAATTCTGCTCCATCAGAGCTGAAACGGCAGTGTAAAAGTGTAGCTCATATGGAAAAAGATCAGATATATATATATATATATATTTACGGTTCATCCATTAAGGAACCTCTATATAGAAATGTACTTTTAATCTGTATACCAACTCAAAATTATCCCTTTGTGATCAAAATGTTCCAAATGATTCAGTGGTGGGATTCAGCCAGTTCGCACCTATTCGGGAGAACCGGTTGTTAACTATCTAAGCAGTTTGGAGAATCTGTGGTTGGAAGAAATCTTATTTTGTTTTGTTTTTTCCACTTTACAGGGCTAATCCTGTAAGGAAGGCAGGAAGGAAACATTCTGGTGTTGTTTCTAGTCTAATCTTTATTGCCTCTCTGGTTAACCCTTATTACATTGTAACAGCTAAGGCTGACCAGCAACGTGAGTTGGTCACACCCATTGAGTTGGCCAAGCCCACACAGTCACATGACCACCAAGCCATGCCTACCCAGCTGGTCATTAGGGCAGAGAACCGGTTGTTAAATTATTTGAATCCCACCACTGCTTCTAGCTATCTAGAAAGAGTGCAGAGAAGAGCAACAAAAATTATTAAGGGTCTGGAGGCTAAAACATATGAAGAACAGTGGCAGGAATTGGGTAGGTCTAGTTTAATGAAAAGAAGGACTTAGGGTGACATGATAGCAGTCCTCCAATATTTGAGGGGCTGTCACAAAAAAATGGGGGTCAACCAAAGTACCTGAGAGCAGGACAAGAAGCAATGGATGAAAACTAATCAAGGAAAGAACCAACCTAAAACTAAGGAAAAACCTTTTGAGAGTGTGAGGACAATTAATCCTTGGAGCAACTTGCCTCCAGAAATTGTGGCTGTTACAACACTGGAGATTTTTAGGAAGAGACTAGACAGCCATTTGTCTGAAATGGTACAAGGATCTCCAAGGTCCTCTCCATCTCTGTTATTGTGTTATTCATTCTCTCACCCCGATTTTCAGGAAGCAACAGAACGAAACAAGGAATGTCTCTTTCAAATAAACAAATAGCAATAGCACTTACTTATATACCGCTTTACAGTGCTTTACGGCCCTCTCTAAGCAGTTTATAAAGAGTCAGCAACTTTCCCCCAACAATCTGGGGCCTCATTTTACCAATCTCAGAAGGATGGTGTCAGTTCTGGAAGCCATTTTTTTACATTGGACCTTCAGGACTGCCACATTTAGTGCTGGGGGAAACTGGGAGGGGGGATTGTATGGATCAGAGGAAATAAATAATCATAATAACATTCCTTTCTCTGAGAGTCAAGGACATCTTGCCCTGCACCTGGAGGGGTGTGACTGGGAGGCATCTCCAGTTGGGACAGTGCATTGATTGGGCCATGTGATGGACATGTGGATGCTGGGGCAGGGACTTGGACTTTCTTTTGGGTGGGGAAAACCTGGAAGCTTTCAGATTCGGGTTTTCCCAGATGTGCCAATATGACTTCTCTAATAAAATGGAACTTTGAGGAACTTCTAGCCTCGGAGTCTTCTTTCATTGGGGGTGTTACTTGGAACCCTGATAAATCAAAGGCTGGGTCTACCTTGAGCCTGGTGAGATTCGAACTGCCAAATTGCAGGCAGTCGGCAGTCAGCAGAAGTAGCCTGCAGTACTGCTCTCTAACCACTGCGTCACCGTGGCTCATATAAACAAATAAATAAATAAATGTGGCAAATAAACAATTGAAAAATAAATGTGGGTGGAGAATAATTACTTAGAAAATAGACGCTAATCACTCAGGTTTGTTCACATTTAGGACTCCCACACAATTCATTGTTTAAGTGTCAAAGTTACATTTAACATGTCAATGCAGAAATCCATAAAAAGTAGAAAAAGGTTTTTTTTTTTACCTGAAAATTTTCCTTCCTTACAGCGGGCCGGTCCACAGATCCCAACAATGGGTCTTTGGCCTCTCCCTTGCTGTTCTGGAGGAAAATTGGATCTGTGAGTTAAAAGAAGGAACATTCTATTCGACCCAGCCCAACCCCCCCTTTTAATTTAATTATTATTTTTAAATTACAACAAGTCATTCTTAAAGGAAACCTGATAAACGTAAGCCGCGCTCCATATACCACGTGGATCTTGAACGGTTTGAAATCTGGAAACAGCTCATGTATTTAACGCATTTGAAATGTGGCTATTTGGTTTACAGGTGGTTCTTGAATTACAACAGTTCATTCAGTGACCATTTGAGGAGTGGTGCAGTGGCCTAGAGGTGGAGCTCTCACCTCGCAATCAGGAGGCTGAGAGTTCGATCCTAGGTAGAGGCAGATATTTCTCTCTCTGGGCAGAATGAGAATATATCTGCTGTTCAAAACTCTGCATTGGTGACAGGAAGAGCATCCTGTCACTCTGCTAGCTCCATTCAGTTACCCAGATTCCACCCTGCAAGGCATTACGTGGTCATTAAAAAGAGATGATTTAGTGACCGTTCGAAGTTACAATGGCACTGAAAAAAGTGAGTTATGACTGCTTTTCACACAACCATTGTAGCATTTCCATGGTCATGTGATCAAAATTCAGAAGCTTGGCAACTGATTCATACTTATGACGGTTGCTGTGTCCCAAGGTCATGTTTTTTTTGCAACCCTTTTGCAACCTTCCCACAAGCAAAATCAATGGGGAAGCCAGATTCACTTAACAACCATGTTACTAGCTTCACAACTTCAGTGATTCACAACTGTGGCAAAATAAGTTGTTAAAAGGAGG
The DNA here is from genome assembly GCA_022577455.1 of Arizona elegans. Classification (NCBI taxonomy): domain Eukaryota; kingdom Metazoa; phylum Chordata; class Lepidosauria; order Squamata; family Colubridae; genus Arizona; species Arizona elegans. The sequence goes on along the minus strand of JAKOOJ010000032.1, from coordinate 6,129,565 downwards.
CAAAATTCACTTAACCACTATCTCACTTAGCAACCAAGATTTTGGGTCAGTTTTGGTCATAACATAAGCCTTAAGACTACCTGTATTTATTTGTTTACTAAATCTGTAATGAACCATTTTGCCACAAGGCAACTCAGGGCAGTTTACAACATTAAAATGAAACCTTGAATGTAAGTATAAATGTATCAAATCAAACTAAACATAAACTCAACATCTGAGCCAATTTTAGAGTTTTGCTCAAAAGTTTCCCTTCATTTACTTCATCGAGCTGTAACTTTGGCCATGCAAACTTAAAATTCTATTACACTTTAGAAACTATTCGATATACGAATGGGCTTTTTGTTTCCAGATTTCAAACTTAAGACATACCTTCGTTTCATGCTAGAATAAAATCTTCAAACACATTACAATTTTGTAATCCGAAGATTTATCAATACGTGTTTCAGTATAAAATTCAGTGGCTCTTTCCGTGGGCTCATTACTAGCAAAGGACAGATCAAAAGAAACACTTGGAATTCCATTTGAACTGGAATTCTACTCTTCTCATCCCAGCTCCATCAGCTAAAAATGATCATCTCCTCCACTTGAAACTGGCACACTCTGCTTGGAACATAAACACCCAACCATTCCGACAACCATTCTTCATTGTATTGATTAATCCAAGTTTGACAGACTCACTACTGGATTTATGGCAATACCAAAGCATGCAAACAAGTATGAATGGAGGATACCTTAATCTCCACTGAGCTAAATTCTTAACACAGATAGGAATGAAACTCTTACACAAACCCATTTTATTGCACATCTATTAACTGAAACATCAAATGAAATATTTGAGCAATTCCTAGTATGGACACTGTAGCTATTTGGCTTTACTGCGCCATGTTTTCTTCAGTTGTGATTTGTTGATTAGAGCACATTTTATCCCATAATGCACAGAGTCATACATTATAGCTCCAAAAGCATAAACCCAGATCAAAAGACCTGTAGCTTAGATAAGATCTATGCAGTCATTGTATAGTAAAATTAGAACTTGATTTGAAGGTGATTTTTTTTTTTACAGAGTCATATTAATCCCCTGTCTTCTAATTTAAAATGCCCAATTTATAGAATAGAATAGAATAGAATAGAATAGAATAGAATAGAATAGAATAGAATAGAATAGAACAGAACAGAACAGAATAGAATTCTTTATTGGCCAAGTGTGATTGGACATACAAGGAATTTGTCTTTGGTGCATATGCTCTCGGTGTACATAAAAAAAAAGATACATTCATCAAGAGAATCATAAGGTACAACACTTAATGATCGTCATAGGGTACAAATAAGCAATCAGGAGACAATATCAATGTAAATCATAAATCATAAGGATACAAGCAACAAAATTACAGTCATGCAGTCATAAGCGGGAGGAGATGGGTGGTAGGAATGATGAGAAGATTAGTAACTATTTTGACAGTGTTGAGAGAATTATTTGTTTAGCAAATAATTATTTGTTTAGCAAATACTTAGTAACTATTTTGACAGTGTTGAGGGAATTATTTGTTTAGCAGAGTGATGGCATTCGGGGAAAAAACTGTTCTCGTGTCTAGTTGTTCTGGTGTGCAGTGTTCTATAGCGTCATTTTGAGGGTAGAAGTTGAAACAAGTTATGTCCAGGATGCGAGGGGTCTGTAAATATTTTCACAGCCCTCTTTTTGACTTGTGCAGTAGACAGGTCCTCAAAGGAAGGCAGGTTGGTAGCCATTGTTTTTTCTGCAGTTCTAATTCTCCACTGAAGTCTGTGTCTGTCTTGTTGGGTTGCAGAACCAAACCATTATTCTCTATTTATTATGTCAGAAAAGTTACCTTGCTCAACACTGCTGTTCAAATTCCTTTTTCTTGGAATACTATGTTTTAAAAACAAACCTGTTATATCAGCGGTGTCAAACTCAAGGCCCAGAGCCAGATCTGGCCCATGGGGTGCTTAGATCTGGCCCATTAATCCACCCTGGAAACACTGAAGGATTGGCCCACAGCCATGAGCCGTGGGCCCTCCCCAGCTCCATTTTTGCTGGCAGAGGGTTGCAGGATCCTGTTTTTTCTGGCAGAGTGCTCGGGCTACCACAGGCTTCCCCGACACGAGTGACATCAAGCTGGGCATGCCTATCGTGGCCATGCCCACCCCGGCCCCCTGAGGTCAACCACAACCATGCTGTGGCCCTCAATGAAATAGAGTTTGACACCCCTGTGTTATATCATAGCAAGGCTCCAACCTGAGGAAACGCACTGTCCTAACAGCTTTAGATGACACGAAAGTTGCAGCTGGCCTAACATGCAGATGATGGAACAATCCCATCACCATAGTTCAGTGTTTCTCAACCTTGGCAACTTTAAGATGTGTGGACTCTCCCCTCCCAGAATTCCCCAGCTTAAGCTTGTCAAGGTTGAGTAACACTGTCATAAACTAACACCAAGACTAACATTACTGTGCCAGTTATGGTAGAGTTCCAGGTTCACTCAAGCTGTTGGTGATGGCCTACCAAGCCCTACGTGATGTCCAAATTACAACAGGAGGCAAGATTAAATTGATAATCTTGGTGAGAAGCAGTGCTAGGTTTCTACCAGTTCGTCCTGGTTTGGGAGAACTGGTAGCAGCGGGAGGCTCCGCCCACCTGCCTGGACGTCATCACGGATACTCGGCACATGCACAGAAGGTTCTGTGCATGCACAGAAGTACTGCACATGAGCTCACAGTTCCAAACCAGTAGCAAAGGTAAGTGAGAAAGACAGTTGGGGGAAGAAAGAAGGACAGACTAATTATGTCACTTTCTGTGCATCCTCAATAAAAATTACAGGGAACAACTGCAAAAAGTATCCTTCGCCTCACTTGCATATAAAATTACTTCTTTCCAGCATCAAACAGATTGGTTTTTCAATTGAAATATTTTTCCAACAAATTTTTATTTTCAAGAATATACACTAGTGATAACATAGATTTAACAACAATGTGCTTTCCAAATTTAACCAGGGAAATATTTGATAAGCCACATGACCCATGGACTACAATGATCATAGATCGGGAGGGCCTGGATTAAAGCCAATTGCTCGAATCAGAAAATAAATGGCATAGGTGTAGATTTGTCAAATGAGGGATGAGGACCACACGTTTTCTGAATATTTTTTATCCCAGAGCTATAATTGCACTCAACAATGAACTAAAGGGACACCATCAGTGAGCTGTTGGACAGCATTACTTGGTCTGTTGTGTGGATGATTGGGTGGTTTAGGAGTGGAGAATTGTGGTGGGTGGGAGTGTGTTTGGGGATTGTTATGTGTGTTGGACCTGGTCTTTGGGCATTAAGTGGATTTTGTTGTATGGGTATACTATGTATACACGTACAATGACAATAAAGTTGTTGTTGAAACCCACTACTGGTGAGAAGTCCTCACACCATATAAGATTACAAAATGTGGGCTAGATGATAACCCTCTATGAGTCCTGGCCTCCTTGTCCTGAGAGGTTCACAAAACCTTTCCAACTCATCATTCTATACAACTATCAAAACAAGTTAGTTCAACAAGTTGAACAGAACATTTCTATCAGCCATTGGGGGAGGTTGAGTGTCTCTATGCGCTTATGAATTGGAGTTTTTCTTTGTTCTGCTCTTCAGAGTCTGTAGATAGGGGCAGATTGCAAAGGCTGTCAAATAAATAATTCTCACAGTTGATTTAACAGTATCCTTTGGCTTCGTCTCCCCAAAATATTCCCCCTCTATTTACTTTTAATCAGCCTTTACATACAGCTGTTAACCAACAGCTTCCATACAATGAAGACACCTCCCTAGCTGAGTACTAGAGTGTCTATTTTGAAGGGGAAATATATTACCCTACTTTTGTGTTAATCAGTTTTTGGTCTCAAGGCCAAACTACATGTTACATGAGAGATTCATAATCACAAGCGAAGAAAAAAAAAATCCCAGGAAGAGTTAGTCCATTTCCTGAAACAAAACAAAATGGGAATAAAGGGAATAAAAAATAAATCGGTACTCCCAGCTGTCACAACGCATATGGAAATTGAGCTGGGTATATCCTATTTTTGCATTTTTAAGGCCGATATGATTGAAACAAAGATGCGTTTATGGACGTTTACAGATTTTACAATAATAGCTACACGTCTCTTTTAAACGAAGCTTTCATTTCGTACGGATGCCAAAAACAAGAAAAGTGGCTCTTTTTTCCCCCTCTACAGAGTTATTGCCTAAAATGTGTTAATAACCTTTCTGTGATTAAACCTCAAAAAGTAACCACGGCCAGCATTTCAGAAGCCCACTCCATTGTATTTTAGTGATTCAATTTGTGAAAAAGAAAATGGAAACATTGCTTTACATTCTTTCTCGAAAACAATAGAATGAATGCATTATTTGTGAAAACTCCTCGTGCTACAGATAGGATGTGTTATTGCTTAGTAACCAGCATCTTCCCTACAATGCTTCACAGGCCTGTCTGCTAATGAAAACACATTGTGGATGCTCACCCTGTTTTCATTAGGCATATTAATTGGCAAGTGGCGGCTTCTAAAACGGAGGGACAGCGACGTAATGAATGGCATACGGACGGTATTAATTATACGGCATTAAAGTATTGACTAATGCAACTCTGTCCACAAACAGGAAAAGCATTAAGCACATGACTTCTGTTTTTGAAAGAACAGAAGGCTAAAATCAATGAAGAAAGAAGTATTCTTGGCTGTGAAGTCTACTAAGCATGCTACCTGTCAATATTCAGAAATCAAGGTTCTGACACAGATGAATAGCTTCCATTTGCCTTGTTGTCTTTGCTTTTAAACAAGGAGTCTTTGCACATGTGCTGATGTTTCAGTCTTTCTCCTGCAAGTAAGCTGCAAATATCATGGAAAGGCTAAGAGGCACCTGTCAATCATTGCCTTGCCACCTTCTCAAACATTGTAGGGAGTTGGTTTCCAGACTGATGGAGCTTTGAGAGATCATTTTATAAACAACCTGATGAAAACTTCCCATTCTTAGTCCCAAAGGTGCTTTTTCAAAAAGACAACTGGGCTTCCTTGTTTTTCCTTGAAGACATTTTGCTTCCCACCCAAGATGTTTCTTCAATTCTTCAATTCTAAAGAAGCTTCTTGCATGAGAAGCGAAAAATCTTTAAAGAAATACAAGGAAATCCAGTTTCTGAAGAAGCTTCTTGGAAGAGAAGCGAAACATTTTCGAGAAAAAAAAAAAAGAAGGAAGTCCAGTTGCCTTTTGAAAAAGCACATTTGTAACAACCATTTGTGGGATTCAAATAATTTAACAACCGGTTCTCTGCCCTAATGATTTCTTCCAACAACCAGTTCACCAAACTGCTCAGAAAGTTAACAACCGGTTTTCCCAAAATGCTGCGAACTGGCTGTATCCTACCACTGGCAACAACCATGACTTGGGTGACTCCAAGATTTCCAAGATTGTTGGTAAAGAGAGAGTTGATAGAAAGGCAGGTAGTTAGAGAGTCAGAACTTCTGACCCAATATGTATCAATTCTATGTTTAAAAAATGGTTTATTTGCTTGAATTTTGTAACCCCATTGGAACCACCTAGATAAATCTTGTGTGTGTGTGTGTGTGTGTGTGTGTGTGTGTGTGTGTGTGTGTGTATTGCATAAACTAAAATGCTACCTTTGCTGTCTTAACTAGAGGTCTATCCAGGAGTGGGATTCAGCCAGTTTGGGAAAACCGGATGCTAATTTTACCTCTGGCTTGCCAAATTGGTAGTTGCAAGGACTGGCTGACCCCGCCCACCCTGTCCCATCCCTCCCAGGAGTCTCCACGCAGCCCGTTTTGGATGTGAGGTAAGTGCAGGGCCCACATGGAGGCTCTGGGAGGATGAAAAATGGGCCTCCCGGCAGTTCTGGAAATCTGGAAGCAGGCCTGTTTCCAGCTTCCAGAGGGCCTCCGGAGCCCAGGGAGGCCATTTTTGTCCTCCTGGAAGTTCAAGGAAAGCCTCTGGAGCCTGGAGAGGGCAAAGTCGCCCCCCCTGCCCTGGTGCAGAAAGCCAAGTAGGCCACACCCCCATGGCCACACCCATCCAGCAACCGGGCAGAGAACTAGTTGCTAAAATTTTTCAATCCCACTTCTGGGTCTATCACTGTTTGTTTGAAGCAAATGGTCACCATTTAGATTAGACCCGAGAAAGACTGGATTTGTAGTATCAATACTGGGTTCATAGAATACACATTTGCTTTGGACAAATGTGGTGCTCAGGATGGCTTTGCATTAGCAAAGAAAAGGTAGAAAGGACACCCTGAAGATGAGCAAGATTGGTGGAAATGACTTCTGTAATTAAATAGGAATCATGCTTGGGATTTTTTTTTTAATAACAGGAGAACTGACAAATTCATTCTTTCCAAATCCATCTGATTTTCCTCCTCTTCATCTAATGCACAACTCAGAACTAATTGCCCATCAGCCTTTACACATCCCACAGAGTTGTGCATGTGAAATACTAGCAAAAAAAAATCATGTTTTTTGGGGGGAATCGTCTCTATAATACAGGAAAAGCACAATGCAGAGAAGAAAGTGGATAGGATAGACATATTGGGGATCATTTGAAAATGAACACAACCAGACTCCAAGCAATTCATTTCTCTTCAGTCAAAATGAGAAGTCTTGCTAGGGCTATAGACTGTACGGAACACAGGATGCGGATTGTCAAAACACATAAGGGGCGGGGGAAAGTGAAATATTGCAAAACCGAAAAAAAAAAATGAATCGTTGGAAGGATGACAGACAGATATGTATTGCAGATATATGGAAAGGAAAAGGAACAGAACTGTGAGACAATATGTGGTTGTAAGCTTAAACATTTAATTATCCAGTGACACACAAACAGTTTTATACTTATCAAAAAGAAAAAAGAAATGAAAGGCACTAAAATTTTAATAACATATATCTGCACTAAGTTATTGGTTTCAGTTTCTCTACAGACCATTCGCAAGGTAAAATTTCAGTGCTATTATAAGGAAATAGCACATGCTTAATTATGTATTATCTTTTAAAGTATCTATTGATCCCTATTTTGGGCATCAATCACTGTGCTAGATTTTTATTTGACATTTTCCACTTGACTTTGGCAATGTGGTAGTATTAATTATCTTGTAATCAGTGGAAATTTCACTTAATTCATACACCATTCTTATTCTTCAACTAAGACGTAAAACTAAATATAATTGATCTATGAGTGTTAATGGATCCATAAATTACAGAGTAACAACAGGAAAGGAATATATCTATCCATTTATATGTGTGTGTGTGTGAAAGAGAGAGAGAGAGAGAGAGAGAGAGAGAGAGAGAGAGAGAGAGAGAGAGAGAGAGAGAGAGAGAGAGAGAGAGAGAATGTATTATTCTTCAGCCTTCTGGACAAACCTTAATGAAGCTGACAAATTAGCTCCCTCTCTCGAGAAAGAAATTTACTTAAAATGTGTCAAAACTAGAAGGGCGATAATATTTGGAAAAGCCCTCTAAATATATTCAATATATCTGATGCACAATACAGTCATTATAACCGCATGCAAAAGGTCAACCACTCCAGTCAAAATTGGACAATTTCAGTGAATGGAGGTACCACAAAACCTTTAGTAACACAGAGTTACACACGTCGCCTTTCTAAAAATTGGAATCTATGCTGTTTTGTTATCAAAACAATAAATATAACAGTTGTACAGCAGCATTTCTACCAAATTCTATGAAAAGATAACTTCTGTGTAAGTTTGCGTAGTGTGTTTTGTTTCATTTAATAAAAGAATCCTGAACACCGAGGAACGCATAAAAGAATACTGACTAACTACCTCCACAATCAGCAATCTTATGTGATATAACAGTAGCTCTCGCCTTAGGAAAATTATAATAAATTCCTCATTGTAAATAAATATTCAAATTTGCAAACAGTATAAATAACGAACTTGCAGCATAACAAACTTTAGTTTTGACTCTGGCCTAAAAAAGCTGTGATAATCTTATTTTAAAAATGTGGTGGAAGAGAGGGATTATATATGAAAATGGTTTTGTAATGCTGAGCTACTCGGCAATGAAAAGAATATGCATATTTTGTATTTAATCTGAGTGGACAGCTTTTCGTATGGTCATGCATTTGTTCTGAAGTGGATGGGCAATTTCCAAATTCCCATGAACCAGAGGTGGGTTTCAGCAGATTCTGAGCAGTTCTGGAGAACCAGTAGTGGAAATTTTGAGTAGTTTGGAGAACTGGTAAATACCACCTCTGACTGGCTCCGCCCCCATCTATTCTCTGCCTCCCAAGTCCCAGCTGATTGGGAGGAAATGGGGATTTTGCAGTATCCTTCCCCTGCCATGCCCACCAAGCCATGCCATGTCCACCAAGTCACACCCACAGAACCAGTAGTAAAAAAAGTTATATCCCACCACTGCCATGAAAATTTGTCAACAGTGTCCTGCGTCCCAATGAACATTAACATCCTTAGGATCTTCTACATGGACAAGACACTTCTGGCATCAACAAGTTCACCAAAATGAGTACATCACTGCTATCAAAAATACTTACAAGAACCTGTTCAAAGAACAGCACCTCAGAGGAAATGAAAAGAATGGTGATGAATGATTTGACTCAGAATCCACATTTCTGGTACCAAAATTGTATGATTCTCTCTCTCTCTCTCTCTCTCTCTCTCTCTCTCTCTCTCTCTCTCTCTCTCTCTCTCTCTCTTTCTCTCTCTCTCTCTCTCCCCCTTCCTCCTTCCCTCTCCCTCCCTCTCCCCCTCTCCATCTCCCCCTCCCTCCCTCCCTCTCTCCCTCTCCCTTTCTGTTTCTCTCTGTCTCTCTCTCTCTCACATTTTTTTTCTGATGTTGATTCAAGGAAAAATGCATTTTAGCGCTCATGGTATATCATCTTTATGACTGTCTCATCTACTGTGTCATATGGACTGTCATAATATGTTAGCATGATGGGAAGAACACAATGAATTGCAATTAACTGTAAACTAACAATCTGTATTTTACTGGAGGTAAGATACAGATCTTATTCTATAATAAGATGTAGGCCAAGAAAATTCTAAAGTTAGATACAATCAAAGAAGTCCAGATAAACGAAAACCTAGGTTTCACATCCAAATGTGGAGAAATATGTTTTTATTTATCCTAGTCAGATTTAGTTACATATTCATTGTGGTCACACTCGTCGATTGTACAATGTTTCTTCCAGCAGAACTATGCTTGTTCTAGTTCTATAAAACTAAGAAGAAAACTCAAAAGGAAGCATCTTAATTCTTTGAGTTCCTGGAAGGCAGCTCGTGTGTCAGCATTGCTATTCTTGTAATGCATGAGGATTTACTGCTAGAACCATTTCACTAAATTTACAATAAGGCTCTTTTTTTAAAAAAAGAAAAAAAAAACATTCAATAGATGTGGCCAATAAGACAAAATTCTAGCTTGTTCACAAAACTGTTTTAGTTTTAGTGTTTAGTTTCATATCTGTATTGGTGAGGTGATGGATGGATGGATGGATGGCTAGAAGATAGATAGATAGATAGATAGATAGATAGATAGGTAGGTAGATGATAGATAGATAGATATCCTTCCTCAAAATAAGACATCCCAATCGGGCTTTTGTCAATAAGGCCAATCACTTATTTCAGGGTTCAAAAAAATATAAGACGGTCTTATTTTCGGGGAAACATGATAGATAGATAGATAGACAGACAGACAGACAGATATGGTTATGGTCATCTTCTTCTCTTAGAAAGTGAGAAATTCGCTCAGTCATTCTTGACAAAAATTCTTGCTATCCTTTTTTCAATCAGACAAATAAAGTGATATAATATACTCACTGATTCAATTCCAGGTCCTAGCAATTAGGTTTGCTTTTGAAGAACATTTTCTTTTGATCAGTATATAAAAATTTAGAGACAGCTCGTCTTACTCGCAGAGCCACATTGGGCAAACTAGAATTTAGAAGTCACCCACCTATCCTGGGTGAAAAAAAAATCAACATAAAACTAAAAAGCTTTGTTGAACAATTAACCATAGGTTTGATCAAACAACAGTAATCTTTGGTTTGCTATAATCACAAACCTATTTTCTGAATAGGTTGCTCATACAAAATGCTGTTTTCAAGAAAAAGATACTGAGTGCAGATATTTAAAATTTTTGCATTTCTCCTTATGATCGCATAAGTAAAATTGTAGATACTTTCAACTATTGGTTTGGAAAATGTGTGGGGAGGGGAAACTCCTTTTCACACTTTCCAACCCAATAAACATTTCTTTAAAAACAATAAATGTAAAGAGTACAGTACCAAAGTAAAAATGAAAAAAAAAATAGTACAAATGTTTGTCCATCAACATTTTGATGTTTGCTGATCAACAACAACAAAAAAAAAGAGAAGAAATCAAATTTGGTCTTGTAGGAGGAGCCAGCAGGAGATAGTTGAAGAGAGCTGAGAGTGGACCAAATATGGCTAGGAAATAAACTTTGGTTCAAGGGCTCAGTGGTTAAAGACACTGAGTTTGTCAGCTGGAAAGCTGATAGCCCAGGTTAGAGACCCGAGTTCCACGCATCGGGATGAGCTCCTGTTCCTTGCTGCAGCTCCTACCCACTGAGCATTTCCATTCTAATTCTAAAAACCATGGTCTGTAGGTTATCCTTTCGTTCTTCTTTTTTCTTTTTTAATCTTGAGTTTAGCAGCACTTAGCTGACTTTGGTTGATATGAAAAGTTAGACAGGATTAGACTGAGTTAATGCATTAAAGGAAAACTACCAGAACTTCCCAGTGTTATATTTTTTTTTCCCAAAAAGACATTGGGGGGGGGGGGGGAATGCCCTCAAAGGCATCTAATGGCTAAGTATTTGTGCAAAGTATTGTTTTTTAGAAAACACAAGAGGCATGTTCCTCTTCAGCAGAGAATTTACCTTTTGTTAGTGCAAGGATGAAACAATTAAGAATAAATTAGGCCAATATTAGCTGGGATCCACCCCAAAGCAATTACATCTAACCACATATTAGTACAATGTAAAAGCCCTGTTTGTCTGCAATTTTTCAAGTAGCAAGATTCTTGAGGCCTCCCTTTTTCTCTTTATATAAACGTCTTTATACAGCACGGGTGTCAAACTCGCTGTGTCACACTGCCGTCACGTGATGTGTTTCCCCTTCGTGGAACTGAGGTGGGCGTAGCCTGCACATGACATCCCTGTTATACAATGTTACCTACACAATGGGCACAATGGCTCAGCAGTTAAAAGATGCTTAGCTTGTCGGCTGGAAAGATGACAGCCTGGGTTCGAGACCTGAGGTGAGCTCCCGTTCCTTGCCCCAGCTCCTGTCCACCCAGCAGTTTGAAAGCATGCAAATGTGAGTAGATCAATAGGTACCACTTTGGTGGGAAGGTAACAGAGTTCATATAGCCATGCTGGCCACATCATCACCTTTTAATGACTCCATAATCCCTTGCAGGGTGGAGTCTGGGCAACTGAACGGAGCTAGCAGAGTGTTTTAATGGCCGGATGCTCTTCCTGTCACCAATGCAGAGTTATATTCAGCAGATATATTCTCATCGTGCCGAGAGAGAGAAATATCTGCCTCTACCTAGGATTGAGCTCAAAGCCTTTTGATTGTTAGGTGAGTGCTCCATCTTTAGGCCACTTGCCCATGCTGGCCACATGACCAGTGGAAGTGTCTTTGGACAATACTGGCTCCCTCGGCCAAGAAATGGAGATGAGTCAGACACCACTGGATAGGGAAATCTTTACCTTTTACACTGTTTTTATTTAGAGAGTTTAAAAGACCTTCTGGCACCATTGCTGTTGAAATAAGTGCTTACTGAATAATCTAGGATGTTCAACAGAGATTTCCAAGCTTTACGCTCATTTCTGTTGAGGGAGTTAAAAAGATACCAATTTATTGTATCTCAGGATAATTGTTTCAGACTGGTCATCTTTTATTCTTGAGTCCAAAAAAAAAAAAAAAAAAAAAAGTTGGGGAATTAATTGCCCTCAATAGCGGTCCTGATGTATTACGCCAGCATTCCCAGCAGCTTCATTAGTGCTTGACCAGATGGCACCAGAAATTATGGATTTCCAGATTTGCTTAATTATGCTTCATTTGAAGCTCTTATTGTACTCAGGTGACAGATTTCCTGGATGAGGTTAGATGCTTCCAGTCTAGACTTATGGGGAAATCCAAGTTTTTGGCCGAAAATATAACCCTCTAGACAAGGATCCTCTTGGAAGGCAGACAGATTAGTAGATCATTCAAAAACAAAGCACTTGGATGCCTGGTGCTCTCATTGAGGAGCAAGACAAAATAATTGCATGTACAATGGAACTGCCAGCTTTCAACACCATTAAATTAGATCCTCTTCCACTCACCTCCACTTCTGAGTGTCTGTCAATAAGGAGGGAGAGGAAAAGCTCCAGTAAGATGCTAAATGAAGTATGAAAATGCCTTGTGGTATCTTGCTGCTAGACAACTACACACAAGGGAAGATGGAGAAACTAGGCACAGATCTGGAGGCATTGTTGCCTTTTTTTGCTTTTCCAATTAAAAGCCACTGGCTTGTTCAGACAATTGCTTAACGCATTGTAAGCCACCCTGAGTCTCCAGAGAAGGGCGGCATATAAATCAAATTAAAAAAAAAAAAACTGACTGGTTGCCTTCGTACCTTTTTTTCCTCACCCATATCTAAGATCGTCTAGGATGAGCCTTGGCTTCTGGAAAGCAGAGCAAAACCACACTTGCCCTGGCATGAATTTTTCATTAAATCTTTACTCCGTTCCTTTTAATTCCTTCCCTTTGAGATCATTGAAGAGTAGATTTAGGCCAATCCGTGATGATCTTTCTATGTGTCCCAGGTTGATTCGCAGTGCTGTTCATGTAAGAAAGTCTTGTCAATTTTTTTTCCCCCTCTTTAATTTATTGGCCCTGCCCTTGGGCACTAAGACTATCATAGAAACGAGGAGAGGTTGAGCTATTGGAATGATGGTGAATGGGAATTATTGAGTAATTTTTAAAATATTAAAATGCTAGTGATTCAGCAGGGGACAACAACTACATTGTATGAAGAAATGTTCTTGATGTTTCAATGTATTTATGGAGAAAGTGATAAGGAATCATAAAGAGAGAATGGTATTGTTTAAAGACAAAGATGTGAATGTAGAAGAACCCCAACAAGTAGGGAGGGGAAAAACGTTGAGTACAAATTGGGAAAATAGTATTATACACACCGATCTATAAAAGAATCTATTATAATTACAATGTGCATGTTAAGGTTAGAAGTTGGAAGACAAGGATTATATATATTTAATTGTATTATTATTGTTAGCATTGTATAAAAAGTATATTGACCCAGTCAATACACGGTTCACAAAGTATGTATGGTTGTTAAAGGAAAATTACAAAGAAAACAACACACAACCGTATTTTTTGGACTATAAGACGCACTGGACTATAAGACACACCAAAATTTACAGGAGGAAGATAAGAAAAAAATAGTTTTTGGCCTCCATGTGTCACGTTTTTGCTTTGCCCGGCCCCCAGAAGTACTCTGCAGTGGTCAGCATATCCCATTTTTGCAAAAAACTGACCTGTTTTTGGCCTGCAGAGTGCTCCTGGGGGCTGGGGAGGGCGAAATGTGACGCACGGAGGTTTCAGGAGAACAAAAACACCCGTATTTGGTCTATAAGACACACCTAAATTTTCACTCACTTATAGGTGGGGGAAAGGTGTGCCTCATACTCTGAAAAATAGTGTGTGTGTGTGTGTGTGTGTGTGTGTGTGTAAATAAAAGAACCAAAGAGAAGTTGAGATGTAATTAATTAAAAACTATTTACTAAGTCTGCACTACTATTAATCTTCTCATCGTTCCTATCACCCATCTCCTTCCACTAGTGACTGTATGACTGTAGCTTTGTTGCTTGTATCATTACAATTTATGTTGACTGTTTCCTAATATGATCTGATTGCTTATTGATACCCTATGACTATCAAATGATTATCATTAAGTGTTGTACCATATGATTCTTGACGAACGTATCTTTTCTTTTATGTACACTGAGAGCATATGCACCAAGACAAATTCCTTGTGTGTCCAATCACACCTGGCCAATAAAGAAGAGCCTTGGTGGCGCAGCAGACTAAAGTGCTGTTAACTAGCACCAGCTGCCTGGAATTACTGCAAGTTCAAATCTCACCAGGTTCAAGGTTGACTCAGCCTTCCATCCTTTTGAGGTAGGTAAAATGAGGACCTGGATTGTAGGGGCAATAAGGTGACTTTGTATAAAAAAGAACACTGCTTGGGGGGGGCCGAAAGCCCTACTAAGTAGGTATATACAAAAGTATGAAGGCTATTGCTTAACACATTGTAAGCCGCCCTGAGTCTCCGGAGAAGGGCGGCATATAAATCGAACCAATAACCAATAAATAAATAAATAAAGAATTCTATTCTATTCTATTCTGTTCTGTTCTGTTCTGTTCTATTTATGGAATAATTTGGGGAAAGTGCAAAGAGACACATACTGGTGCCTTCGGGAGCAAGAAAAGCAACAGTTCAGAGTATAAAAAAATGCAGAAGCTAACAGAAGAGATTGTTACTTAGATCATTAGACATGTACCAAAAAGTCTTCTTCTATATTATATTGGTGGGAGAAAGCTCTTTCTTTAAAGCTACCCAAGGTTGAAATTTCTGGCACATTTCCATACTATTCTGATATTGTTGTGGCAACAGTCCTCTCTGACCCATATGTGATCTCCAGTCTCTATAGAGTCAGGATAACATAGTTGCTTTCTTAAAAAAATCCAAAGAATTATAGACTCAGAGCTGGGAATAGTCAAGTTGCTGTATTCATTCGCTCTTTGAGCCTCAGATACGGCCCAGGTTATCAAAGAGACTTATTCTGTACTGCTGTCATTAATTCTGTCTTAGGACAAAAAAACCAGTTTGAATTGTAGGAAGAAAATACTAGTCTTGACAAAAGGGGAATTCTTCCATCTCAAATTTCCTTTTTTCTTAGCCTGCCTAACCTCGGCACCCCCAGATTTTACGTCTCCTGACTTTCGGGCCTGCAATTCTGCAAAAGACTTGCAATATATATGCAGCTGTGTGTGTCTGTGCATTCCCTCTCCCTTTCTTTTCTCTTGGTGAAAAGATAAATGCATGGCAACCAGTTTGTTGTTACCCAGGGAAAGTGCTTGAACATGAAAAACATTTTTTCCCCTTAGCTTCAGAAAGAGCCTTGGGCTTATAGAGGCAATCCTGAGTAAATCTGGTGTCATGAATGTACACTCATTGCAACAGCCCCGTCATTCAGCATCCCATGTTAAATGTTAGAAGAGGCTTATTTGTAATTTTACCTGCCTTCCTCTTCTTGCAACACATGACTCCATGTAAAACCAACAATTAAATATAAATGCTATTCTGAGTCCGACTTAACAAATGCTCAACTCTTGATTCCTTCTTGCATCAAATACTTTTTTTTTTTAATGTAGGGGGAGGGTATTTTGCAGATCTGATAAAACAGATCTGTCCCTAAATTCACCATCCAATGGTGAATTTAAAGACTGCAAAAATGTTCCACCAGTCAAAGAAATAGAGCCTGTAGGACATGACCAGGCTAAGCCAAAATGAGTACATCACTGCTATCAAAAATACTTAAAATCACCTGCTCAAAGAATAGCGTCTCAGAGGAAATGAAAGCAACGGTGATGAATTACCGTGTTGACTCAGATTCCACATTTCTGCTGGTACCAAAATTTTATGGTCTGTTCTCTCCCTCCCTCTCCCTCTCCCTCCCTCTCTCTCTCTCTCCCTCTCTCCCCCCTCCCCTCCCTCTCCCTCTCCCTCTCCCCCTCCCCCATCTCTCCACCCTCTCTCTGATGTTTCTGATGTTAATTCAAGGAAAAATGCATTTTTCTCATTCATGGTAGAAAATCTGTACGACTGTCTAACCTACATTGTCATATGGACTGTCATAATATGTTGGCATGATGTGATACAGATCTCATTGTGTAATAAGACATAGACGAAGAAAATGCTAAAGTAGTCTAGGTAAATGGAAACCTAGGTTTCAGGTCCAAATGTGGAAAATAAGTTTTTTATTTATCCTCATCAGATACATATTAGATACGTATTCACTGTGGTCAATTTAAAGACTGGCAAAATGTTCCATCAGTCAAAGATAATGAACCTGTAGGAGATGACCAGGCTGAGCCAGAATGAGGGGTCAAGCTTGTCATAAATCACGAGTCCTTGCGTGCCCACAAGAGATCTAAGTCCACCCCACCTTGAATGCCTGTCTTATCTCCCGCTCATTTCCCTTGACCGTTAGTAGCTCAGATTCTTGTAGCGAGCTGAGGCTTGCAATAAATCTTTATACTCCCTTAAACTCTGCTGAAGATGTTACCTAGTCTGGTAATGAAACATTTGGAAACCAACCCACCAGCTTGGAGAAACAAACCTTTACCCTCATCTCTATAATCATTCAGACTGCCTGAACCTCCTGATTTTCCCAGTGCTTGACAAAACCCTGCTCCGTGATGTCCCAATCTTATCACAGTTTTAGCTTTTCTCCTAAGAAATCGAGGATTTTATAAAACGAAGACTCCTAAATTCAATCCAAATTTCCTTACTCCATATTTAGGTACATACCTCCTTCTCTCCCTCTCTTCCCTTTCTTAAAGATTTTTCCCCCATTAGTTTGACTGTAGATCTTGTTCACAGTTTATGAACAGAACAGAATAACAGAGTTGGAAGGGACCTTGAAGGTCTTCTAGTCCAACCCACTGCTTAAGCTTGAAACCCTACACCACTTCAGACAAATGGTTATCCAACATCTTCCTAAAAAGCTTCCAGTGTTGGAGAATTTACAACTTCTGGAGGCAAGTTGTTCTACTGATTAATTGTTCTGACTGTCAGGAAATTTCTCCTTAGTTCTAAGTTGCTTCTCTCCTTGATTAGTTTCCATCCATTGCTTCTTGTCCTGCCCTCAGGTGCTTTGGAGAATAGCTTGACTCCCTCTTCTTTGGGGCAGCCCCTGAGATATTGGAAGACTGCTATCATGTCTCCCCTAGTCCTTCTTTTCATCAGACTAGACATATCCTGTTCAGGGCTGGGTTTCACTTACTTTTGCTACCGGTTCGCTCACGTGCTCGCTTTGCAGATCGTATTTGATAACATCGCCCGAACTTGGGTGAACCAGTAGCAACTGACCACTGACCCAGTTCCTGCAACCATTCTCCATATGTTTTAGCTTCCAATCCCCTAATCATCTTTGTTGCTCTTCTCTGCACTCTTTCAAAAGTTTCAACATCTTTTTTACATCGTGGCGACCAAAACTGAATGCAGTTTTAATCAGGCATAGATATATATATTTTTTCCCCAAGTAGGGAGCATTTCAGCTGTTCCTCATTTGTTCTCTTTCTTTCCCCTGATTGCTAGATCTCTTTCTCTCATATACATATTATCTCTCATCAGAACTAATTATATGACAGTATAAAGAACAGTCCTTTTCAAGATGAATTACAAGCGTGTTAAGATGACCAGCAAAAGCTCTTTGAAGATGAGTTAAAGATACACATCCCAGGACTTGTAAGTGATTTTAACAGGGATTTGTGAAATCTGCGATTCTTGTCACCATGAAAGATAAACTATAGTATCGACAATTGATTTTTTTTTAAAAAAAACCCTCTATTATCTAAGAGTACCATGCTCAGATAAATCAGATCAGATAAAAGCAACTAGCTTTTAATTATTGAGAACATTAATCGTCAGATTCCTATGAGGATGGAACGAGTTGAAAAGCTGACAGATCTCATGAATTGTAACAGCAGAAGTGAAATCTTTTCAACATCTTTTAGTTCATGGAATTAACTAACATTTACTTTCTTAATCAGCTCCATAACCTGTACAACTCTTCTTTCCTCTATAAATAAGTCCCTGGTAAAATGTTGCCATGTATACTCCTCCCACCCCATCACAAACACACAAAACACACTGAAACAAGCAGAAACACACATTCTACTTGCAACTTTCCATTTTCACCCAATATAGCTTTTTATATGCTTCTTATATATCCTTCTTATGGGACGCGGTGGTGGCTCAGTGGCTAAGACGCTGAGCTTCTCGATTGAAAGGTTCAGCGGTTAGAATCCCTAGTGCCGCTTAACGGGGTGAGCTCCCGTTACTTGTCCCAGCTTCTGCCAATCTAGCAGTTCGAAAGCACGTAAAAAATGCAAGTAGAAAAATAGGGACCACCTTTGGTGGGAAGGTAAGAGTGTTCCATGCGCCTTTGGTGTTTAGTCATGCTGGCCACATGACCACGGAGACATCTTCAGACAGTGCTGGCTCTTCGGCTTTGAAAATGGAGATGAGCACCGCCCCCTAGAGTTGGGAACGACTAGCACATATGTGCGAGGGGAACCTTTACCTTTACCTTTATATATTCTTCTTATATATCCATTGTCAAAAAGACCTCCTACAACGTTTGGTTTCTCCCTTTTCTAAGCTTACAAGCTTATTCTGAATTTGTGCATTTTGATTAATTGTGCAATATCTATGTATCCGGGGCAAATTCAGTGCTCCCGATTGGTTTAATGCAAGTGTATTCAAGTTGGATACTGGGCCTAATTCAGAGAACTGAATTGAATTGGATTGATCTTCGAAATCATTGCAAAGGTTCAGATCGGATCAGTCTTGACTCATGCACCAATCTGTCATTAATTAAAATGGTAACATAGAAATCAACAACGAAACCATCTTAACGGATGACTCAATATTTAAATAATCGAAAGTAATTTAAAGAGACATGCCTAACTCATGCATCTTTACTCCTTTTTCTAAAAATTGGGAGAAAAGGGGCTAATAAGGCTTCTTCTTCAAAGCGATTCAGGGAAATATTATTTCCCCTAAAAACAGGTCACTTTGAAGAACTCACTTTTCACGCAAAACAAGCAGACGTAAGCAAAAATATCTTCCATGTGACTAGAGGAAAGTGGGATAAGAGAAATCTGTGCCTCCTCAAACATATTGAAACCAGAAACCATATGGTAAACATAAGAAACTCTCTTCAATAAAGCAAATATTGCTTTAGTGCAATGTCTATTTTTATAGGCCATACATTTCCAAGATTTTAAATAAGAGCTTATCCTGCAATTTTACTTTAAGCAACTTCAGTCGTTCTCAAAAAAACAGAGAAAGAAATTCTAGAAATTCTACATCTTCACAATACGACGATAGTGGACTATAGGTCCACAACAAACTACTCTAGTCACATACATATTTGCAATTGTGTGTAATTATTTTTCCATTTACCTACCACTACAATTTCTGTATAACATTGCAAAGCATACATGGTGGGATCAAAAAAGAAAAACAGACAGTTTTG
The DNA here is from genome assembly GCA_022577455.1 of Arizona elegans. Classification (NCBI taxonomy): domain Eukaryota; kingdom Metazoa; phylum Chordata; class Lepidosauria; order Squamata; family Colubridae; genus Arizona; species Arizona elegans. The sequence continues at coordinate 6,110,176 of JAKOOJ010000032.1, read as the reverse complement.
TGTGTTATTATCTCCATCTTGGTATATTAGAAAGAGAGAGAGAGAAGGACGGAGGGAGGGAGGAAGTCTGGGGGAGAGAGGGCGGGGGAGAGTCAAATATAAAATTGTAAAACAGTGTTGACCAGTTACCATCCTGAGCAACTAATTTAAGGAAAACTGGATACTTTTTTTTTTAAAAAAAATGATTTATATGCTGCCCTTCTCTGGAGACTCAGGGTGGCTTACAGTGTGTTAAGCAATAGCCTTCATACTTTTGTATATTTATACAAAGTCAGCTTATTGCCCCCACAAACTGAGTCCTCAATTTACCTACCTTAGAAAGGATGGAAGGCTGAGTCAACCTTGAGCCTGGTGAGATTCGAACTTACAGTAATTGCAGACAGCTGGGGTTAATCACAGTGCTATCAGTCTGCTGAGCCACCAGGCCCTTAAATAAACATCCCCAGGGTTTCTTGGAATAACATTCCTTATTGCTGGTCGATGACTGTAATAAAGTTATATTCTATTCTATTCTTGGAATCACATTCCACTATGGTAACTGATACCAAAACTTCGTTGGAGTACAATTTAAAAACATTTCATACAATCGCATAGATCCGTGATGGCAAACCTATGGTACGTGTGCCACAGGTGGTACATGGAGCATATCGGTGGGCAGGCGAGCTCAGCTCCGGCACACATGTGTGCAACAGCCAGCTGATTTTCAGGCCTTCTGGGCCCACTGGATGTAGGAAAACAGGCTGTTTCCTGTCTCTGGAGGGCCTGGGGGGTGGGGAAAGCCCATTTTTTTGCTCTCCCCAAGCTCCAGAGCCTCTCTAGGAGCCTGGGGAGGGTGAAAACGGCCTTCCCCACCCCCACAGAAGCCCTCCAGAAGCCAGAAATGGTGGGATCAGAAGTCGGCAAACGAGTCGTTTCAGGCCTCCAGAGGGCCTCCGGGGGAGGAAGGCCATTTTTACCCTCCCCAGGCTCCTAGAGAGGCTCTGGAGACTGGGAAGAGCATAAAATAGGCCTACTGGGCCCACCATCTCATCACGTGCCAAAAATGAGGGGAGCGTGTGGGGGGGGGCACATAGAATTATGGGAGTGGGCACACATGCATGCGATCCTCCCCTCCCGCTGCTTTTGGCGTGTGATGGCAAAAAGGTTAGCCATCACTGACATAGATAGGCAAAAGAGCTGCTTAAACATATTGAAGCAATCTGCAAATTTGGGGAAGGGAAGGGAAGGGAAGGGAAGGGGAAGGGGAAGGGAAAGGGAAGGGAAGGGAAGGGAAGGGAAGGGAAGGAAAGGAAAGGAAAGGAAAGGAAAGGAAAGGAAAGGAAAGGAAAGGAAAGGAAAGGAAAGGAAAGGAAAGGAAAGGAAAGGAAAGGAAAGGAAAGGAAAGGAAAGGAAAGCTACTTTTAAGTATTCTAGATATTCTATAAATATTCAAAAACTGAAACATTAATTTAAAATGTGCATGTTACTGTAAGCTCGCAGGAGTGCTTATATAAGCAGAAAGACAATGCATACGTTTAATTAATACATTAAATTATGGATGGAGAATCCATATTGTGAGATGGTATTTGAAATTAATTATTAATTGAAATTAATAAATAAAGGCAGGGATGAAAAGATAGATCTTCAGCCTAAAAGCATAATAGTAAGGTTCCTCATCAGTTTTATAGAGTGGAGAAGGCACCCCATGCTGACCTTTTCTAGGCCTGGGAGTTAAACAAGGTTAGCTTCAGGAACTGCTCAGGAGACGTTCTAAGGTTCTAGGCTAGTTTGGGAAGTCAAATCACATTCCCAGAAGAAGGCAAATCAAGTCCATAAGGTGATCAAGAAAAAAGCATAGACATTTCCATAAAGTCATCAGGAGTTTTATTTATGTATTTAAGCCAATTTTGATCCCTACACCAAGCCAGGTCCAAAAATGTTAGGGGATTTCTAGAAGCCTGGCACCCTGACAAAGTAGCCATCAATGGACACATAGACATAAACAACATCTGCATACTATGCAAAAGAGACAATTGTCTAGCCAAAGGGGAAGAAAAAGATCCAAACACCTCTCCACCAGCAATCAGCATCCAGATGAGCACATATTAACTCCAAGATTAACATCAGACCAACAATCAAGAAGTAAACAATACCCTAATTAAGGAACTGCCAAACAAGCCAACAATAAACCGCTAACCAAAGAAGCTCTAAGACTACCCAAAGGATGCATTTCTCTTTTGATGTATACAGTAAATAATTCCCTAGTTATTTAGAGCCTCCCTAACTTTTCAAACCTCCATCATATCCAATGGAAGCCATCATCAGAAACTTATTTCAGGATGCTTGTTTTTGTCAAGAGACCAAGGAACCAAGAAGATACATTTTGATTCTTCTGAGTTGATTTCTTTATTCTTCCTCGCCCAGGGGTGGGATTGATTAATTAATTAATTAATTAATTAATTAATTAATTAATTAATCAAATTTCTATACTGCCCTACTCCCGGAGGACTCAGGGCGGTGAACAGCCAAGATAAAATACAGATAATACAAATATTAAAAGCCCTTAAAATTATTAAATATTTTGGCCGAAACACAGATTAAAACACCCAATTTAGAAAATCAAACAAATTAAAAATTGAAAAGAGGAGAGTTAGGCCAGGCCAGCCTGCTGAAATAAAAAAGTTTTGAGAGCATGACGAAACGTGCGCAGGTCCGGGATCCTCCGTATCTCCGGGGGGAGCTTGTTCCAGATGGTAGGTGCCCCCACAGAGAAGGCTCTCCCCCTGGGGGCCGCCAGTCAACACTGTTTGGCCGATGGCACCCTGAGAAGCCCCTCTCTATGGGAGCGTACTGGTCGGTGAGAGGCTATTGGTAGCAGAAGGTGGTCTCGTAAATACCCCGGTCCGATGCCATGGAGCGCTCTAAAGGTGGTAACCAAAACCTTGAAGCGCACCTGGAAGACCACCAGGAGCCAGTGCAGCTCGCACAGGAGGGGGGTCACATGGGAGCGCCGAACTGATTCAGCCAGTTCGGACCGGTTCAGGAGAACCGGATGTTAATTTTAATCTGGTTCGCTGAACCGGTGGTTGCAAGGATTGACTGAGCCCGCCCACCCCACTCCGCCCATCCCAGGAGTCTCCACACAGCCCGTTTGGGATGCCAGGTAAGTGCAGGGCCCATGCAGAGGCTCTGGGAGGGTGAAAAATGGGCCTACGGGAAGTATCAGAAGTCCGGAAACAAGCCCATTTCTGGCCTCTGGAGGGCCTCCGGAGCCCGGGAAGGCCATTTTCGCCCTCCTGGAGGCTCAAGGAAAGCCTCTGGAGCCTGGGGAGGGTGAAAACGTCCCCCCCCCCATGGTGCAGGAAGCCAACTATGCCATGATCCCATGGCCACGCCCACCCAGCAACCAGGCAGAGAACCGGTTGCTAAAATTGTTCAATCCCACCCCTGTCCTCATCTATAGACAGAATCTTGCCAACTTAAAGCATGCTAGCACCCTAATAAAGCATATTCTCTGGAAAGTATTAGGGAAAAGCTGTTTTCATCCTCATTCTCTCACACAAATTATCTTAAACTGAGTTGTCTCTTGCTGTTCCAGAACACAATCCTTCCTTCCTGGGAATCCAGGCCACATTCTATTACAGTTTTCCACTGCACAACCGCACAACTAAGAAATCTTCAGCGTGATGGAGAGTTGCATCCCAGAAAGCCACACCACTCTGGACGATAAAATTAGCTCCGAAACACCATCAGGGAAAATTCTAAGATAACTGCAACCTGCAAACCCTTTTGATAGCTCAGCCCATTGTTTAGAGCAGCGGTCACCAACTGGTGGTCCGTGGACCACTGGTGGTCCATGAGAAGATTTTGGTGGTCCACAGAAAAATTATTTGCATTTTTTATATTGCACTAAATCAGAAGTCATCAAACTACAGCCCTTGGGACAGATACATGCAATGAGAGTCTCCCCCTTCGGGGTCTTTTTCTACGGGTCGGAGAGGGGGAGAAATTTTGATTTAGGCTCTGCTTCAGCCTCCTGGTGCAGGGCTTTGGCGAAGGCTGGAGGGAAGCGCCGCTGGTGGCAAAGAGAAGAGGGCCTTGTTCCACTGGGACTGCATCATGGCCTGTAACTGGCTGACCATCTCAGCCCGCTGAGCCTCCAGGTGCCTGTACTTGGCCTTGCACTCTTGCAGGTCTTCCCTCTGCTTGGAAAGCCTATGCTCCTAGTCCTCAGTGAGTTGCTTCTGCTGAGCCTCCTTCTCGGTCAGATCCAATTTGAACTGAGCCAGATGTTTTGCCAACTCTTTCTCATGGTGGCTGCTTAGCTCCAACAACTGCTTCCTGCTGGGGCCCTAAGGAGCAGGGGAAGAGTGGCTTGGAGGGGAGAAGCGAGTAGAGGCTGGTGAGGCGCCCCTTGACATGAGTGACATTGAGTTGGCCACGCCCACCCAGCCACATGACCACCTAACCACGCCCATCCAGCCAGTCATTAGGCAGATCCTATTAGTGGTCCACAGGATTTAACATTATGAATTTAGTGGTCCCTGAGGTCCGAAAGGTTGGTGAGCCCTGGTTTAGATTATGCCATTGTGTATGAAGAGGATCAAGGATGGTCTGTAAAGTATTATTAGCAATTGAATTATAGACAGGATTTCCCCCCTCCGCCCACTCTCCCACCACCCACCTTTTCAACATTCTCAACAGGGGATAATTTCAAAAGCCACAATCGAGGGGAAATACCATGAGAGTGAGCTATGGAGCACTTTGCACAAGAAGTGCTTCGGAACAATTACCCTGATTACATGCAGACACTACAACCTCATGTTCGGGTCAATTCCACAGCCGCTGAAAGCTATGAGCTGCAGCCAACAGCATCAACTCGCTGAACCTACACATTCCCCGAAAAAATGTTCTGCAGTCTCTTTTGACCCTCCAGACAGACTTCTGCGCATAACATCCAGGGAGAATGTTCTCAGAGACATGTGGGTCAGCAGGAAGATTGTCGCTGGGCGGCAAAAGCTACAGAGCGATTTCCAAATGGGCTGGATAATAAAACAGAAGAGGGATAAAGCATCGGATTATTGGAATGACTAAGGGGAATGAAACAAATACAGTCTGCAGCGACTAAGAAACGAAAGCAAGGGGAGTGGGAGGGAAAATACCCTTATCAGCATCTTAGCAGAAAAGGGAGTAATAGATTTTTTGCAATGGCATGGGTTGATATACGAGATTTGGTTTGACACGTTATATGGAAGTAGGTTTCAGACAATTTCACTTGGACAACTTCACAGGACTCTTCCTGATGTCCCTCTGCATCCCGTGGGGGTGAAAAGTAGTATATTTATATCCATCCCAAAGCATAATCACTAACCATTTGAAGCCTTCTAGTTGCAAAGGATTAGCTGGCTTAGTGCTATGAAGTTAGTGTTCCTGGATAAGAACAAATAAACAGGTAGCATCTATTCTCTGAGCAGCTAGCTTTATTTCTCTCCAGCCCTGGCTAAGGAGAATATTAGAGTAGAGTAGAGTAGAGTAGAGTAGAGTAGAGTAGAGTAGAGTAGAGTAGAGTAGAGTAGAACAGAACAGAACAGAATAGAATAGAATAGAATTAGAGTAGAATAGAGTAGAGTAGAGTAGAGTAGAGTAAAGTAGAACAGAACAGAAAGAATAGAATAGAACAGAACAGAATAGAATTAGAGTAGAATAGAGTAGAGTAGAGTAGAACAGAACAGAACAGAACAGAAGAGAACAACAGAAAGACTAGACTAGACTAGACTAGACTAGACTAGACTAGACTAATAGAATAGAATAGAATAGAATAGAATAGAATAGAATTAGAGTAGAGTAGAGTAGAGTAGAGTAGAGTAGAGTAGAACAGAACAGAACAGAACAGAACAGAACAGAAAGAATAGAATAGAATAGAACAGAACAGAACAGAATAAGAGTAGAGTAGAGTAGAGTAGAGTAGAGTAGAACAGAACAGAACAGAACAGAAAGAATAGAATAGAATAGAATAGAATAGAATAGAATAGAATAGAATAGAATAGAATAGAATGGAATGGAATAGAAGAGAATAATAGAATAGAATTTTTTATTGGCCAAGTGTGCTTGGAAACACAAGGGATTTGTCTTGGTGCATACGCTGTCAGTATACATAAAAGAAAAGATACGTTCATCAAGAATCATAAGGTACAACACTTAATGATAGTCATAGGGTACAAATAAGCAATCAGGAAACAATATCAATATTAAAGTTCATTGTGTTGTGAAGTCATCCTAATTTTTTAAACTGGGGAATGGTTTTCAATAGCTGCCTTGAATGATCCCATTGTTTCCCTGCTTATGGTATTGATGTTGCAATTATCAAAATTTAAATGCCAATTGCCTGGAACATAAAAATAAGGAAAGGTGTACATTTTTATACCAAAACAGACAAGAAGATAATTGAAGTCCCATTGGAATACTTGAGCATGCCAATGCAAACCTGATAGCAAAGATGCCATTTAGCAAGGACAGGAAGATAGGACTACACATCACTCAGCTCAACTTTAACAGAATAACGGAGTTAGAAGGGACCTTGGAGGTCTTCTAGCCCAACCCCCTGCTTGAGCAGTAGACACTATATCATTTCAGACAAATGGCCGTCCAATCTCTCCTTTAAAACCTCCAGTAATGGAGCACCCACAACTTCTGGAGGCAAGTCGTTCCACTGATTAATTGTTCACATGGTTAGGAAATTCCTCCTTAGTTCCAGGTTGCTTCTCTCCTTGATTAGTTTCCATCCATTGTTACTTATCCTGCCTTCAGGTGCTTTGAAAAATAGGTTGGTCCCCTTTTCAGAAACCTCCATTTTCTGAAAACTGAGTAAATGCTATGAGTAGTTACGGGAGTCTATTAAATATTTGAAAGGCAATCATTGGGCTGGAAGGGACCTTGGAGATCTTCTAGTCCAGCCCTCTGCCTAAGGCAAGAGACCTTATTCCATCCTGGAGAAGTGGTTGTCCAATCTTTTCTCGAAAACTTCCAGCAATGGAGCACCACTAAGCTTTGAATCCTAGCTGTTCCATTGATCAATTGTTCTCACTGTCAAGAAATGCCTCCTGACATGAATTACTGACATTACTCCTGTCATGAATATCCTTGATGGCAGAAATAAGCAAACTAACTAACCCAGAGTTGACATGTCAAAAAAGAACATTAATCATAACGATAAACTTTCTTAAACTATACCCGAATTCTCTCCAACCATATCTTTTCTCCCTTGTCTCTACTCCTCTCCCTCCCTCTCTCTTTTCTGCAGGTTAATCTGGAACATAGTCAAGAACAGTTTTCTGACTTGGACTGTAAATCTTTCCTGCTTTGAAATGTTTCCCTTTCTTCTGTGAAATAAAACCCTGCCAATTCCTCTTTCGGTAAGGTGGTTTTAGACTAAAACCCCAAAGCCAGTCTGAATCATGAATCCAATGCAGAACCGGATCAAAGCTCATCAAATAGGTGGTGGGTTTCAAAAAATTCAAAAAACATTGGATATAACGTAAATTTTAATGATTAGGAAGAGGCCTGGAATAGAAATTACAAAATGACCAAAGCTGCAACATATAGGGAAAACCATTATAAGATGCTCCATAGGTGGCATCTAGCGCCAGCTAGACTTGTGAAGATGTTTCCCAACTCTTCAGCAACCTGTTGGAAGTGTGGTAAGGAGATCGGTACTTTCTATCATATGTGGTGGACCTGCTCAATGACAAAAAGGTTCTGGTCTAGAATTTGAATCTGGTTACGAGAGATAATTGATGTGGAATTAAATTTATCCCCCGAAACTTTTCTTCTGGGAATAATCAGTAATGGATTGACTAAGGAAAAAATTAAACTTATTATATATATTATGACAGCGGCCAGATTAGTCTATGCGAAATTTTGGAAAGAAAAAAACCATACCACCGGAGGAAATTTTAATAAATAAAATTTTAGAATGCACAGAAATGTCAAAACTAACAAACGAGCTAAACAACGACGAGGAGTCTAAACACCGAGTAATATGGGGAAAGTGGTATGAATGGTTAAATAATAGGATAAAATCATGATGTCAGGGTATGCTTATTACTGTGCTTATTACTTGCAATTTAAGTGTGTAGTATACCTGTTATATATCTTGTAAATAAGTACAAACACTGCACTGCTGATCTTAGTAGAGATCTGTTGTTATTCTTTTTTAATTACAAAACCAATAAAGTATATCAAAAAATTACTACGGGTTCTGTGGGTGTGTCTTGGTGGGCGTGGCATGGCTTGGTGGGCATGGCTTGGTGGACGTGGCAGGGGAACGATATTGCAAAATCTTAATTCTCTTCCCATTCCAGGGGAAGGTTACTGCAAAATCCCCCTTTCCTCCTGATCATCTGGGACTCGGGAGGCAGAGAATAGATGGGGGCGGGGCCAGTCAGAGGTGGTATTTACCTGTTCTCCGAACTACTCAAAATTTCCACTACCGGTTCTCCAGAACTGGTCAGAACCTGCTGAAATCCACCTCTGCATCAAACCCTTAAGAAAACCATCAATGCTGAATTAGGAGAGTAAAAAGCCAAATTAGCAGATCCAATTACTATACTGAATTTAAACAAGCAAGCCCAATATTGATTTGTAAGAGAACCCTGGGTTCAAAGAAAGAGATCGACACATCAGGTATTCGGGATACCAAAATCAACACAAACCCTAGAATTACTAAAGCCAATATTTTTTCAAGTCTTGAATAGTTATGACTGCACCCTGATTTGAAAGCCTATACACATTAATTAAGACTATGTACAAATATTTAAGGTTACATAGAAACAGAATGTTTCAATGGCTCAGAGAAACTTGGAAGCGGTGTTAAATTTATATTTAACCGACAAAGAAATAAACGGAGACTAGTACAGATTTATTTCAAACTATTTAGCTCTCATCAGCTAGCCATACTCTTCTGGGATTCAAACCCCAGGCTGCTTACATATTAGGTAATATTACATATTGGAAGAAGCTGAGAAAAAGTTTAGTAAAACATCTGCTGCCAAGAACTGGTGTCCAAAGTCAATAGTTTTGAGTCCTATCAACAACCCACAAGATCTGATGCTACAGTTTATTATGCTGGCCACACAGCATTTAACAATAAGGAAAATAGCAATAGTTTAAAAAACAACAACAAAAAAAAAAGCATAATGCCATACTAAATCTATTTTCATACTGGGACAAAAATCACCAATGCAAAAGAAAGTATTTGATCTGAGTTTAGCCTTCTGCATGTCTGCTCACAACTAAAAGTCTGAAAATAAGGAGGCGAAAGAAGAGAAATACTAACTACATTTGTGGCCAAAATTGTGGAAACCTTTTGGGAAAAGGGTATTGTTGAGGTTTGATGGCTAATAACACCCCCCCCCTTTTTTTTTTTTTTTTTGAGTTTCAAGATAATCCTATTCCACTGCTGGAACGGCCTGGGAATAGCCCAGATCTTAACCTCATATTAAAAATCTATGGAGCCAACTAAAGAAACTTGTTAGTCAGAAGCAACCCAGCAATAAAACCCAGTTAATAGAAGCAATCCTTCAATCTTGGTTTCACATTATAGCAGCTGCAGAACTAAAAGACTTGCTTCACTCCATGGGAAGACGTTGTAAGGCTGTCATTAATGCTAAAGGTTACCCAACTAAGTATTAACTGACATGGTGATCATTTTGGTATATCTTGTTTTTTCTATGGTGATAATTTTTGTATATCTCGTTTTTTCTATGCGGTTCACTTTTCTACTTTATTCTGTAACTGCTATTCTAATAGCAAATCTTTCATAAAGGTTATTGCATTACAGCCTTGATTAAATGATCTTTCCATTGAGATATAATTTTATGGTACTACTAAAAAAAAAGTGGTGTTATTAGCTAGTTTTAGAAAATACACTTTTCCCAACAGGTTTCCACAATTTTGGCCACTACTGTATTACAGGCACTCATCTTAGAAAAAAAGAAGAATATGAATGCAGTAAATACAGGCCTAGAACTAGTAATCTGTAAAAGAGAGTTGAACTGTCCATCTACCATTACCCAGTTTTCCCCAAAATAAGACATCCCCTGATAATAAGCCCAATCAGGGTTTGGAGTGCATGGCAATAAGGACAAGTGATTATTTCAAATTATTTCAAATTATTTATATTATTTCAAAATATATACAAATTCAATAAAATAAAATAAATAAAATTTCAGGGTTCAAAAAAAATATAAGGCAGGGTCTTATTTTCGGGGGGAAATGGTATTTGCGTGTCTGTTTGTACTGCTGAGAAGTTAACAGAAATCCACCTGTAGTCCAAGTCTGATATGAATACTAACATCTAATAATTCCCTTCTGAAAAAGCCATCATTTTAAGAAGCTTTTGCTGGTGAATTTCAAGGAAAAATTCTTTTGTAACACATCCTCTGTTTATTTTTCCGCTATGCAATTTCTAGAGGGAGCAGGTTCTATTTACTACATTCTATCTTGTTGCTATTCTGTCTCTAAACATATTCCCTTTGTTCTTTGCCTGGAGAGAGGCAAGGGATTGAGATTGGCATTCTTGTTAGGAATCTCTGAAGAATTAACAAATGCAGTTATGGTTAAATCCCCTCTCGCTTGTTATTCAGGCACTGCTGGTTGCCAATAGGATTTGGGAGTCCCCGAAGATACAAGTTGGGAGCGAAAGGGTGAAAGTCAGCTTTCCGACACTCTCTTTTCTTGAGCTCATTCATCATCTTCCTGGAAACGGGAGGCACCGAGGGTGCCAATTAAGTTAAATTAAACAAGATGGACAGGAATCCAAGCGAACAAGATCACCGTCATGATAGCAAGCAACTTTATTAATGGCAGAAAGCTATCTTGGCGAAGGCAGGTCTTTAAATAACTCTGAAGCTAAAACCTGAGGTCTCATTAAAAGATTCCATTTGTGAGAGAGCTGTAGTCTCAGAAAAAGGAACCGTGCGATGAGTAAAATACTGTCACCAACACGCAGCCTTTGAGATTGTTCTCACCACCGTCCTTTAGAAAGGACAAAGTGGGTCAGACAAAACTGTTAATCCTTCAGAGGGACCTCGCTGTAGCTTGACTGATCATCTATGTCCTCCAATTGATTAAGAGAGCTCATTAGTGGCTGATTGAAGATAGATGGGTATTGAGGACATAAAAAAAAAAAAAAAAAGAAAAGCCAACCCTCACCTCTTAACTATCTAATAACAGGCTTCGGGAATAAAACATCTCTCAGATATAAGATTTGATTAATTTAGCTTTGACCATCAGGTGTTCCTTCATGAAGAGAAGCCTTATCGGATAAACTTCACTCTCTTAAGCTGTGAGAGCAGACAATGTAGAAACAAGAAAACACCTCATGAACTCTCTGATATGGAACCAAAGGTGGGCAGCTGGGGCTTCGCAAGGGTTCGGGAAAACCTCTAGCTAAGATTCTGTGCAGTTCGGAGAACCCCCAAATCCCACTCCTGGCTGGCCCCATCCACCCCTCCCCTCCCAGGAGTTCCCACACAGCCCATTTTGGATGCAGGTAAGTGCAGGGCATGCATGGAAGGGTGAAAAATGGGCCTACTGGAAGTTCGGGAAGGCCAGAAATAAGCCCGTTTCCAGCTCCAGAGGGCCTCCGGAGCCTGGGGAGGCCATTTTTGCCCTCCCGGAGGCTCACAGAAAACCTCCGGAGCCCAGGGAAGGCAAAAAGCCCCCCCCCCCCGCCACCATGGTGCAGGAGGCTGACTAGGTCATTCCCACCATGGCCACGCCCACCCAGCAACCAGGCAGAGAACCCCTTGCTAAATTTTTTGAAGCCCACCCCTGTATGGAACGGATTTTTCTGCCTGCAACCTCTAGTCATGGGGTTTTGTTACTAGATAGACCTTGTCAAGGGAGGAACTAGTGAGAAAGAGAAAGAGAGAAGGAGACAATCTTAAGGGAGAAAGAAAGAGAGGTGGGATGGCCAGTGAACATTTATTATCTCCAAAGGGAATTTTGTATGATAGCAATAGCCCTTAGACTTATATACCACTTCACAGTGCTTTACAGCCCTCTCTATTTATACTCGGTTTATACAGAGTCAATCTGGGTCCTCATTTTACCCACTTCGGAAGGATGGAAGGCTGAGTCAACCTTGAGCCTAGTGGGATTCGAACTGCCAAATTGCAGGCAGCCAGCAGGCAGCAGAAGTAGACTGCAGTACTGCACTCTAACCACTGTGTCACTGTCAGGCTCAATCCTTCTGCAGGCATAAAAACTACAAACAATTATACAGCAGTTTATAGATACTGATATTGTGTGTGTGTGTGTGTGTGTTTATTGATTGATTGATTGATTGATTGATTGATTGAAAACAGTAAAAAGAACTGTGGTCATTTTAGGGGAGGATTATTTTTAATTGAAGGAGCCTACACAATTATTTTTTATTCCTGCTGGAATAAACAGGGGACCACCATTTAAAAAGGTTGGATTTTTTTTTAAAAAAAATAAAAATAAAAAAGCAGTCACATTTTTTGACAGGGAATTAAGTTTAAATTTTTTTTAAAAAAACAATTTATGTCAAGTACATTTGAGGAAAGGAAAACCTGGAAAAAAAACACCCCTAAAGCTAGGAGCTCAAATAAACTGGAACTGACAAAAGCGTGCAGGAAAGCAAACACATGCGTACACATAAATTAAGGGACCTATTTGCAATGTGTTAACGGATTTAGTGTTTTGTTTTGTTTTTTTTAACGGGTCACTTTACTTTCTGGAGGGATCTCCTCTCCCTTGGTTTTCCAATCCCACAAACTACTTGTAGATCACAGTGGAACACAATGTTAAACAGGCTCACTTGAAGCACAAACATGGGGATGTTTGAACTAACCTCAGGCCAGAGGTGGGTTTCAGCAGGGTCTGACCAGTTCTGGAGAACTGGTAGCGGAAATTTTGAGTAGTTCGGAGAACCGGTAAAAAGCAATTCTGACTGGCCTGGTCCCCATCTATTCTCTGCCTCCCGAGTCCCAGCTGATCGGGAAGAAATTGGGATTTTACAGTATCCTTCCCCTGCCATGCCCACCAAGCCATACTCACCAAGCCATGCCATGCCATGCCATGCCACGCCCACCAAGCCACGCCCACAGAACCGGTAGTAAAAAAAAATTGAATCCCACTACTGCCTCAGGCCACATGGAAAGAAAATTCAACGAAACACAAAATAGGTTTATTTATTTATTTATTTATTAGTCAGATGTCTATGCCGCCCACTCTTCGAGGACTCTGGGCGGCTTACACCAAAGACAGTATACTAAATAGCATATTGCCCCCTAACAATCTGGCTCCTCATTTTACCCACCTCGGAAGGATGAAAGACTGAGTCAATCTTGAGCCAGTGAGATTTGATCCCCTGATCTGCTGAATTAGCAGTCAGATGAAGTAGCTGCGGTACTGCACTCTAACCACTGTGCCACCTCAGCTCATTAAGTTGTTAGGTTGTTAGGTTGTAGGTTGTTTCCTACAAGCCCACAAATAATGCAGTCTTCCATTTGATAGTTTATTCTTACAACTTTCAAAATGTAGCCTGACAAACTGTAAAAGAGAATACATGTATGCAAATACCATAATAGAATATATTCTGGACTAGGTTCATTGGTCCAAAGCAGCTGTGGGTTGCACATTATGTTGCTACCGGTTCAATGCATGTATGCACGGTTGTTTCATGTGTACACGTATGTGCCCTGTTCAGGCGTATGCCTGCCTTCCGTGCATGCACTTTGCTCGTGTGCGCACCTTCCACACATGCGCCCAGCCTCAAAAACGTCCTTAAATAGATTGACATAAGCCGGGTGGGGTGGGGGCGACAGGTCCACCTTCAATTTCTGCTACCGGTTTGGGCGAACTGGTCTGAACCGGCTGATTACCACCTCTGGTCCAAAGTCTAAAATCTATCCAAGTACATTTGACTTTGGCTTTCTAATTATCCAGATTTTGGTTAATTATTATGATCACCAATGAAAAGCACCGCACAATCAAAATAAAACATAATAATAATCTGGACATGCCAATCATAACTTTATATCTCTGTCTTCTGTTTGTTCCTGTGGCTGGATCAGTGATCCATCTATGGATGGCACCTATTACTTCAATGACTTTCAGCAGAGGAAGTTCACACATTAAATTGCCCATCAGAAAAGATATTGAAATATGGGTGTAGAGAATTAAAAAGGAAGTCATGGGCACTTCCAGTCAAGCAGGGCAAAACCGGTGGGCCATAAAATGTTTGTTTCTGTGTTGTTTTGTTTTTTTCCGTGAGACAAAAAAAAAATTGCACTGAAGGGCAGCTAATGATCCGTTTGACAGTCAGCTGATTTAGTGTTTAAGGCACCAGACGAGAAACCAGGAAACTGTGAGTTCTAGTAGGCACATAGCCAGCTGGGAGGAGACGTAAGTCCATTTCTCTCAGACCTAGGAAGAAGAAAGCACAAACACACACAAACCACACACACATCCATTTAAGCCAGTCCTTTTAATAGCAGAAAGAGCCTCTTGATGAAGAGAGTGCAAAAGTTGGCTTGAAATCCACCATTAAATAAAGTAACGTGGTCTTTGGTGCCATCAATTCCTGGCAAATAGAAGGGAAGGAAATGGAAGCAGTGACTGGTTTTATTTTCTTGGGTTCCAAGAAAGATCATTGAAGATAGTGACTGTAGCCATGAAATTAAAAGACATTTGCTCATCGGGAAGAAAGCTATGGCAAACCTAGTCAGCATATTAAAAAGCAGAGCCATCATCTTGTCTACAAAGATCCATAGAATCCAAACAGTGGTGAAATCCAAATTGTTTTACTACCGGGTCTGTGGGCGTGGCTTGGTGGGCGTGGCTTGGTGGGCATCACAGGGGAAGGATACTGCAAAATGCCCATTTCCTCCCCACTCCTGGGGGAAGGATACTGCAAAATGCCCATTCCCACCTCACTCTGGGGCCAGCCAGAGGTGGTATTTACCAGTTCTCCGAACTACTCAAAATTTCCACTACCGGTTCTCCAGAACCTGTCAGAACCTGCTGGATTTCAAACCCCTGGTTTGAATTGTCAGTAAAATGCTGTATCATAGGCCTGTGTGTATATACAGTACACTCTCACACACATACCTTCCTTCCCCATTCCAGCAAAACAAAACCAAGAAACAAAGGCAGCAATTAAAGAGAAAAGAGAAGAAGCTCTTTTTACTCTTTCAAAGAGAATCAAAATTTCAGCAGGCAAAATGACCCTTCTCTAAGTACTGCCAAACTTCAAAGGAATCCGTGTTCTTCAGTGTTGACGACTCTGGTCGTTTGCACCATTGTCTTCTGGCAAGGACTCTGCTCACAAATCCACAAATACTTTTGGTTTTTGAAAAATAAGCTTGCCTATCCTATGGACATGTTATCTGAAACTGTATTATCCAGGAACACAGCAGAGGGGAAAAATGATACACTGTCAGGCCTGTCCCAGCTTGGGCCTTCAGGAAATAAAGACCCTCGACTCCATTTGAAAGGTATACTTTTACTGAAGTCAAGCGGTTACAGCGTAACAAAGCCAGATCTGAGGATTCCCGCATAACATTCCCCCTTCTCCCAAGCCTTTCCCCGCTTGGTCGTCTTATTGGTGTCTAAGTGATGTCTTAGTGGTGTTAAAATTAGGTGTTTTGGTGACAGTTCCACATTTTGGTGCCTCTTTGGATGTGGGTTTCATATTCTATTCCCAGGCCTGTGTCCTTGGATCTTTCAATCGTTGTCTCTGGATGGCACCTCTGTTTCTTGTCAACTCTCCTCCCTATCTTCCCATTCTCCCTCCTCACATTTTATGGCAGGCTGCCATCAAAGCAAAGCAAAGCAGGGCTGAAGCGGTTTGATGGAAGATCTGACACATTCTTTCTCTTGGACAGCAAGCTGGAGTAGATACTCAGCCTGCAATTTGCTGCAAAAAAAATGTCTTGGTTGTTGTATGAAAATGGTAGGCTAATAGCAGCATTTTCTAACTGCTTTCTATTCTACCATTTCCTATCTCCCGAGTTCCAACTATGAGCTAATGTTCCTTAAATAGGGACATTATTAAAAATTGTGGGGAAATGAAAGCATACCACAATCAAGATTATAAAAATAATTTTAAAGGAGAAAAGACGTTTTAGATGATTAAATGGAAAAAGAATGTGGGTTCCAGTAAGTGAAATAAATAGGACTATTTTATTAAGTAATTGGGCACCATTTTTAATCCTAATCAAGGGAGTTCATCATTTTAATAGCATATCATAAATCCATCAACCAATTCATGACTGTTGCAATTAAGTGTCATTATTACAGCGTTCCCAATTTGCAGCCACTGTTAATAGCAAGAGGATCCCATCTTTTGTGTAAATTGAAAAGAATCCTTGGTGAAATGTCCAATATGGGTCTTTTTTTCTCATTGGTGGAAATTGTACAACAGGGGAAGTTTTGCTGTTTTTTTTAAGTTACAGGTTTTTAGAAGGGTTTTGTCTAGATTGTTGTCCCCTTTTGGTGATAAAGAATAGATGAACTACAGTAGTGGCCAAAATTCTGGAAACCTTTTGGGAAAAGTGTATTTTTGAGGATTGATGGCTAATAACACCATTTTTTTTTTTTTTTAGAGTTTCAAGATACTTGTATTCCACCACTGGAATGGCCTGGGAATAGCCCAGACCTTAACTCAATTGAAAATCTATGGAGCTGACTAAAGAAACTTGTTAGTGGTGTAGGGTTTCCTGCCTAAGCAAGGGGTTGGACTAGAAGATCTCCAAGGACCCTTCCAACTCTGTTATTTCAGTTCTATTCTATTCTATTCTATTCTATTCTATTCTATTCTATTCTATTCTATTCTATTCTATTCTATTCTATTCCATTCCATTCCATTCCATTCCATTCCATTCCATTCCATTCCATTCCATTCCATTCCATTCCATTCCATTCTATTCTATTGTCAGGTTTCGAGGTCGTCTCAAATAAATTGCATTTCAAACAAAGTCTTGGAAGAAAAACTCCCATTTATTAAGCACAACATTCTAACTCTGATTCCATCGAAGCCAACACTGACTTCCAGACCCAAAACCCTCCCTTTCTGTTCCCCACTTCCCTGCACTCATTGGCCATCTTCCAAGTCACTCTACCCCTAATCTACTGCTCCAGCTCAAAGGAATTTCCCCCCTCCCATCCCATCTCCTAGGGGATATTATCTCCAGGGAAAATAAGTAGGTGAAAAGTCAAACGTCCCTTTCCAGACGCCTCCACTTCTCTTTCTCATGTCAGCACTAGAGTAAATGCAGCTTGAAGTGCTGACATCTATTCGATTCCATTCCATTCCATTCCATTCCATTCCATTTTCACCAAGTATAGTCAGATGGTCAGGAGAAAAACTACCTCCTCACCTCACCTCCATGATTATTTTCCTGTATAGAATTGCCACCTTCAATATAGATGAAGGTTTAGCTCTTAAAAGGATTTTTGAAAGAAAGAAAAAATCATGAAGGATTATGGTCTGTGTCATGTTGCATGAAGTTCTTATTGATGCATGAACATGGAGATGAGTACTTCATAAACTTCTTTATAAACTTAGAAAATCTGTAAGCAGATGCTTCTTAAATTTCTTCCTTTGGTTTCCCACCTGCATCTGGATAGGTTTGTCTCCCAGTCTACTGTGTGGGAGAAGGACGCCGCTAAAAGAATTTAAATTGCCTCACCAGGAGCGTGTCTGGAATACAAAACTGCACATTACCACCAACAGATGTGTGTGGTTATGGGGGAAAGAAAGACTAATTTTGGAGATATCCAAAGGCACATTTTTTGACATAAATCATCTGCAATCCTTAAGCCTACGATCCCTTAAAGAACTGCAAAATAGCTAAAGCCTGTTCTTTATGTTTATACCATAGTCCTAAAAGTTGGGGAAAAGGAATGGAATTATTGGAATTATGCTCTGATTTGGGAACTCAAGTCCAGGGTCTGTACCCACATCAAAGTTCTCCAGAAGTGTGGGGACTTAGGTACCTATTTCCATGTATGGTGGACTTGCCCCAGAGTAACTGAATTTTGAAAACTCATTCAGAGGTGGTTGGTAGAAATTACTGGTTACAAACTACAACTGAAACCAGAATTTTACTTATTAAACATCAGGCCAGATAAAATAGGCACCAGCATCTGGTATTTGATTGTTTATATCCCAACTGCGGCTAGAATATGCCTCCTCCAAAACTGGAAGGGTAAAGACCTACCGTCTGAAGATATGATTATAGGGAAAATCATGGAATGTGCAGAAGCCGATAGGCTAACTAAACTTTTAAGAGGCCAAAGAGACTCTGCATATTTCCCATGTTGGGACCTATGGTATGTATGGTTAGATAATAGAATAAAAAGAGGACAATGCTAGACTAGACTTTGATTTTTTATCTGTTTATTAAGATTGAATGATATGTATTGTGTAATGTTCTCGCCGTGATCTGTTTGTCAATAAATCTTCTGTTTGTACTTTTTTAAAGAAATAAAATTATTAAAAAAAAAGAAAAGAAAAAAAGAAAAGTACTCCAGAAGTTACTGGCTGTAATTTCAGAATCGGAATCAGAACCAATCAGAATCAGAATAGAGCTGGAAGGGAACTGGGAGGTGTTTGAGTCCAGCTCCCTGCTCAAACAGGAGATCCTATACCCATGATGGCAAACCTATGGCACGGGTACCACAGGTGGCATACAGAGCCATATCTGTGGGCATGTGAGTGTTGCCCTAGCTCACTTCCAGCACACATGCGCGCGCCAGCCAGCTAATTTTCGGGACTTCCGGGCCCAACCAGAAGTCGGGAAACGAGCTGTTTCCGGCCTCCAGACAGCCTCGGGGGCATGCGGGAGGCCGTTTTCTCCCTCCCCAGGCTCCAAGAAAGCCTCTGGAGCCTGGGGAGGGTGAAAAACAGGCATACCGGGCCCGCCGGTAACCTTTTTGCCATCATGTGTCGAAAGCTGGGTGAGCATAGGGGGGTTGCGTGTGCATGCGCAGGGCGGCGGGGCAGGGGGCGGGGCAGGGGGCCTTGAATTATGGGTGT
This sequence comes from Arizona elegans, assembly GCA_022577455.1. Taxonomy (NCBI): domain Eukaryota; kingdom Metazoa; phylum Chordata; class Lepidosauria; order Squamata; family Colubridae; genus Arizona; species Arizona elegans. Next base: position 6,091,128 of record JAKOOJ010000032.1, on the reverse strand, counting down.
GGGCACACGCATGTGCAACCTCCCCTGCACCCCCCCTGCTTTTGGCACGCGACTGCAAAAAGGTTAGCCATCACTGTTCTATACCAGTACTGGCAAACCTTTTCAGCACCGAGTGCTGAAAATGAAGCGTGCACACGTACGGGTGGCACCGTGTGCCAAAAAGGAAGCACTTCACACATGTACTCGTGCTCATCAGGGCCGCAACCAGGAAGAGAAGCTGCCCAGGGGGCATGTACGTGCCGGATAAGGTACATCCGCTTTACGGTACACGGATGCAAGCCGGCCAGCAAGTTTTCCAGTTTCTGGCACATATTGCACATCTGATGATCAGCTGGCCGGCTGATCACAAACAAACAAACAAACAAACAAACAAACAAACAAACAAACAAACAAACCACTCAGAAGGTGAAAGGACAGAGAAGGCACTAAAAACAATTATGTTTTATGTGATTGGCAGCTCTTTGGGTTACAAATATGAAATCTTTCAAGCTGGTTGAGTACCAAGGCTGAGGATCAAATACTCACTGAGTACCAAGCACCCTGTGTAAGAAAGAACAATGGGATCACTTCTCAAACCTCCGAGTAGCCCATTTACATAAAAATGATTATTATACGAAATGGAACCTACAATAAACCTAATGCTTATTAAGGATTGCTAAAGACTACTATCTTTTTCTCTCCCTACTTTGCTTTCCTTACATGCTCTGGCTTTCTAGATGATAAAATTAAGAACATGGGTAACTAGACGTTGCTGTTGGTTTGAAAGCTTGTTCTTTGTTCCATTGTTTGTTTAAAAGATTTATATTCCTCCACTTCTTTTTGCCGCAAGAGGATTTAGAACAGTTTAATTAACCATCCTTTTGCCCTATAGTAAGGAACTTCTATTTTTTTTTTAAAAAAAAATATTTTATTGAAAAGACGGTGCCATGTCAGGATAACAATGCAAATAAAGTACAACTAGAGAGAGATCAATGATAAATAACATACATGCTAATGACTATACGTGTATTGTGTTAACAATAATTGCAACAACACAACCCCAAAAAAAAAAAGAGAGAGAGAAGAAACCAAAAGGAAATAAAACTTCAACTAAGTTTCTACTTACATTAGCTTATTTACAAATTTCTCCATATTATATCCATAGTTTTATGCCTATTTGTTGTACTGACATACATAAACTTCCTTCTCATTTCTGCCTCTTGTCTCTATCCATTCATAAAATTTATTCCATGTCCTGTAATATTTCGAATCTTCTTTATCTTTAATTTTTTAAAATTAATCTGTCCATTTCTGCACAATCCCAAATTTTCCTAATTATGGCATCATCCAGTGGAGTGTTCACATTTTTCCAATATTTAACATATGTAATTCTAGCTGTCGTCAAAATATGTACCACTAAGTCATAACTTTCTGACAATATACCTAAGAGGCAGGTTTCTGGTATGTTCCTCAGTTATCATTTCCACCCATTTATGAATATTCTCCCAGTAATTCCTTGCTTTCTTAGTAAAGATCTTCTAAAGAGGCATTCGGTGAAATGCAAAATTCTTCCCAAAAAAATCATAAAAACCAAGCTTTGTTTTTTTTCCCCCCCAACAGCTGTCATTCACTGTATAGCAGAGCAAGTAATAACCAAAGTTGTTATTTGGAGACAGGGGGGGAAAATCAGTAAATGTACACCAGGCAGTTAATGAGCTACATTGTGTGATTTTAAATCTATTCTTTTTAGCGGATTGGGGGAGATTGCTGTTGGGTGGAAACCTTGAGCATTATTTTTAGGTATTTTAAATCCACATATCATTTATGTTGACAGCTTGGCTCCAGGCTATAAAACAGACAAACCTGTTCTACATCTTCTGCTTTAAAAAAAAAAAAAAAAAAAAAAAAAAAAAGAGGAGCAGAAAACTTAAACCTCTATCAATCTACTGTCACGGTTTTACAACTTATCTGTAGCTAAGCGGAAAAGAGAAAGTGGGGAGGGAAGAGAGAAGAATTACTGGAAAGATGTGAACTGATTCTACCAACAGATCTATCAACTTGGCTTCCGAAGCGGAGATTTATTTATTTATTTATTTATTTATTTATTTATTTGGTTCGATTTATATGCCACCCTTCTCCGGAGACTCAGGGCGGCTTACAATGCGTTAAGCAATAGCCTTCATACTTTTGTATATACCTGCTTCGTAGGGCTTTCGGCGCCCCCCTAAGTGGTGTTCTCTTTTATACAAAGTCAGCTTATTGCCCCCACAAACCGGGTCCTCATTTTACCTACCTCGAAAGGATGGAAGGCTGAGTCAACCTTGAGCCTGGTGAGATTTGAACTTGCAGTAATTGCAGACAGCTGGTGCTACTTAACAGCACTTTAGTCTGCTGTGCCACCAAGATCTCTTGCTGAGATCCCCAGTAAGATTCAGAAGGGGCAGCAGATAATACCCCTGCGTGGAATGCACTAAGGACGTGATGGCGAACCTATGGCATGGGTGCCACAGGTGGGCATGGCAGCTGTTGCCCCAGCCCAGCTCCACCGCGCATACACACATGCCTCCCACCGGCCAGCTGATCTTCGGATCTCTGCCACGCATACGCGGGGGGGTGGGGCGCCTGCGGGAGACACGTGCATGCACACACATGCATGGAGGGCACATGCGCGGAGGGCAGGGCGCATGTGCAAAGGGCACTTGCATTGCATTTTGGAGGTTCACGCACATGTGCTCCCCCATGCCCTATTTTGGGCTTGGAAGGGCTCCTGCACCAACCTAGAAGCCAAAATGGGGTGCAAGGGAATGCATGATGCATGCTTTGGGGGGGGGGCAAGGCGCATGCATAGGGGACATGTGCACATGCATGGGGGGTGCTCACATTGCATTTTGGAGATTCAGGCAAGTGTGTGTGTGCATTCACGCACGTGGGCGCACGCTTTGGGCACCCGGCACCAAAAAGGTTAACCATCACTGCGGTAAGGCCTTGTAGAGCCAACATTTGTTATGATGTATCCGAACGTCACAGCCCATGACCAGTTACACGCCTAAGCAAATAACATCAGTGGGCTATGTGCTATCATGCTATCACACCCCTCTGGTACAACTCCATCTCGGCAACAAAACTATGAAGTCATCAGGTGCAACAACTTGTTTCATAAGGCAAATCTCACAATCTCCCCATATTTCAAGGAGAAGGTTCTTTCCCTGAGATGTTACGTACAAAAGTTGCTATTAATTAACCTCTCTCTTTCTCTATCTGCCAATGGTGCAGGGAGATGGGTTATATAAAAATCACTTAGTTTGCATGTTAGCTCAACCAAAAACAGTAATCATTTAAGTCCAATCCAGTCTATTGAACAAACCAGGGTGGATAAAAATCAATGATTTTTTTTAAAAAAATAAAAAAAAATCAGATTTTTTTTTTAATTTTTATCGAATTTATTTTAATAAAAAACTTTTGGGGTAAAAATCTATCAAAAGATAGTTTTCTATTTAAGATACATAACTAATTTAGTTTATTCAGCATGAAATGGAGCTTAGTTATGTAGCACGAGGCTGTATATTCTGCAACACTGGGACTAGCGGTGAGACAACAGTGGGTCAAAGGAGTAGCAGAGATGACAGTTGCTCTTTAAAAATTATGATTTAAATCGAGTTGATTTAAATCAAGCCTTTTTACTAGTGATTTAAATCATGATTTAAATTGTGATTTAAATCAACTCGACTTAAATCAAATCCACCCTGGAACAAATTCAAAGGAGGAGGAGGAAAGAGGGAGGAGGAAAAAGGGTGGAGGAAGAGGAGTTGACTGTAGACTGTGGGGAAGGAGAGGGTCATGTTAAATTTTATTGTCCCAACTTCTTATCCCAGCCTCTCCGGGAATATGGGCGGTCTTGTTTGAAATTTTGTAAGATGTACGGTGACAGTATGAAGACTCATGAGATCTGATGACCCTACAACAGTTCGGAGAACTGGTAGCAAAAATCCCTGCCCCTGCCCCCCATGCCCAGCTGAGCTGCGCGATCATCAGAGCCTTTTCTTTCCTTTTAAATGGCTCTGATGATCCAAGCTCTGACGATCCCAGCTGAGTTGCCTGCTAATCAGGCAATTCAGCTCGCATTGTCAGACCCATTTAAAAGAAAAAAAGTTTCTTTCCCCCTCCCCCCAAGCCTCCAGCTTACCTTATCTGTTGGTCGCAACGCCTGCCTTGCTTCGCTTGCTGTAATACATGTAATCCATTGCATCAGCAAGCAACTGAATCTCTCTGCCTGCAATCAAGCTCATCGGTGAGCAGCTCTTTCTGCAACTTTAAGACTTGTGGACTTCAACTCCCAGCAAAGCTGACTGAGGAATTCTGGGAGTTGAAGTCCACAAGTCTTAAAGTTGCCAAGGTTGGAGACCCCTGTTCTATTGGGTAAGTTTTTTTTCCCCTTTGGGAGCTTTTAAAAAAATAGTTAATTGGGTTTTTTTTTTAGTTGTTCTTTTTTTTTAGACCTAGACATTTAAAGTTTAGGAAGTTTTAAATTTAGCTGTTTTTATATAAAAATAAATTAAAATAATATTTGTGCAGCTTTCTGAGATTTAGTGTGTTTCTGTAGTGTTTCACTCTAACCAGCCAAACACACAAAATCTCACAAAGCTGTATGTGGAATTTTGTGTGTGTAAAGTGTGAAAATTGATTTTTTGGGCTTTTTGAGGCTGTGTAAGGTTCCTGCTTGTTGAGGGGCCATTTTGGGTCTAGCACAGCTGATTTTACATTGTGGGTGAGCCAGGTGTGTTGTGTTGTGTTGTGTGTGTGTAAAGTGTGAAAGTTGTTTTTTTGGGGCTTTTTGGGGCTGTGTGAGGTTCCTGCTTGTTGCGGGGCCATTTTGGGTCTAGCACAGCTGCTTTTACATTGTGGGTGAGCCAGTTGTGTTGTGTTGTGTTTTGTAGGTTGAAAAAGGGCAAAGAAGTGACATTGACTTGGCCACACCCACCCAGTCACCTTACCACCAAGCCACACCCACTAATTAAGCCACTCCCACAGAACCGGTAGCAAAAAATTTTAGATTTCACCACTCCTGCAGGTGGAAAAAAATCTACTTTTTCCTAATCTTGTTCATTTGTTTTGGGCAGGGGTCGGCAACCTTAAACATACAAAGAGACACAAAATTCCTAACCAGAAGCCCCCTGTTCAATTCTGGAGCCAGCCGGAAGTCCAGTTCCCCCACCATAGAATCTCCTCCTAGCGTGGTGTCCTTTTTCCTCTGCCGACCAGAAGTCTGATTCCCCTACCATAGAGTCTCCTCCTAGCGCAGCATCCTTTTTCCTCTGCAACCGGAAGTCCGGTTCCCACACCATAGAGTCTCCTCCTAGCGCAGCATCCTTTTTCCTCTGCAACCAGAAGTCCGGTTCCCACACCATAGAGTCTCCTCCTAGCGCAGCATCCTTTTTCCTCTGCAACCAGAAGTCCGGTTCCCGCACCATAGAGTCTCCTCCTAGCGCAGCATCCTTTTTCCTCTACCTGTCCTAACCAAAAGCCCTATTAATTGTGGAGCCAACTGGAGCCACAGCAGAGGGATGAAAGAGCCCACATGCGGCTCCAGAGCCACAGGTTGCTGACCCCTGGTTTTAGGGCAACTTCACTTAGCTGGAGAATCACACCTGCAACAGCAAGAGGAAACCAAATCACTGTCTTTTACCCTTTTTCTCTAGGGAATAGTAAGACAAGTTTAGTTTACAGGCTCATTATAAAGATTACAGAGATAATGTTTGTGTAACACTTTAAACCTTTGACACCTACTCTATATAAGCTAAGCGATACCGCTGTTTAGTTTTATCTCTACCATTAAATATGGAACAAGGGTTTGTTATGTTTTTAAGTTTGTTTTTTTTTCCCCAGCAAGCATTTTATTGGAGCAAACAAATGAAAGCGGCAGGAGTTTAGCCTTCTTCCATATGTTCAGGTGCTGGAATGTAATAAGATGATCTAAACATCTGTTTTGGCTTACCAGGAATGTACCCTCATGAGTCTTAAGAGACAATCTATACTCTGGGGAAAAATCGTATCAATACAGCCTCGTAGGACTCCTGTGTATCAAAATGTAGATGAGGGATCAGAGGTTTCTTTTCTTCATGTAAACACCCACCTACCCACATACACAAAGCACCTCTTCATCTACAAATGCAAAATTAGAATACTGCTCAGGGATGTTTGTTGCAGCAAAGTCTGATCACAAATTAGAACACGTTTTTATAAAAATAGCTCGATGGATAGAAAGAAAAAGCTAATAAAAAAACATACAACTACCAATAGAAGGGAAGATATGTAGCTGGGTTGAATTGTGGAATCCTTGGTTCTTTCTGAGCTGGGTTGTTAGCTTGCAAACCTTTCATTATCCAAATAGGAGACATCATCAGTGTGAGGGAGTGTGGGGTTTGCTTCAGTGGTGAAATCCGATTTTTTTTTTACTACTGGTTCTGTGGGCGTGGCTTGGAGGGTGTGGCTTGGTGACCATGGAAAGATACTCAAATCTCCATTCCCTCCCCACACCAGGGGAAGGATACTGCAAAATCTCCATTCCCTCCCCACTCCTGGGGGAAGGATACTGCAAAATCTCCATTCCCACCCAACTCTGGGGCCAGCCAGAGATGGTATTTGCTAGTTCTCCGAACTACTAAAAATTTCCACTACCGGTTCTCCGAACTACTAAAAATTTCCACTACCGGTTCTCCGAACTGCTCAAAATTTCTACTACCGGTTCTCCGAACTGCTCAAAATTTCCACTACCGGTTCTCCGAACTGCTCAAAATTTCCGCTACCAGTTCTCCCAACTGCTCAAAATTTCCGCTACCAGTTCTCCACAACCTCTCAGAACCTGCTGGATTTCACCCCTGATTTGCTTCCTTTTTTATAAGTCAGTAGCTTGCCCACCAGTTTTGGTGAGAGTGTTGTTTTCTCCTCGGTAGTTCCTTGATTAGGTGATTTTTTTTCTGCTTGACTGTTACATCCTTTTCTTGGGTTACTGTGTCTTTTGAATATCCCTTTTTGTTGGAAGATCTTGTGTAGGTGGTATGCTTATTCTAGCATCCCGGGTTGCTGAAGTATATTGTGCTTGTCTGAATGAATCCTGAATGAAACCAAAAGACCAAAACACATCCTTTCCAGCAGCCAGTACCCATATAAACTGGGATTATCACCAGACAAACAATCAAAACAAGATCATAATCAAGGAACTACCAAAAAGATTACAGTATCCCCATCAACACTGGCAGGACAAGATATTGTATATAAATAGGGAGCAAACTCTACACTCATTAGCATTGCTGATATCATCCAGTCAGCTACTGAAATGTCCACAAGCAAACAACTAAACTCAGAGAACACCAAGAACTCCACAGACATAGATCAAGTTATACAAAAGCTTCTGGCTTCTATCTATCTATCTATCTATCTGTCTATCTATCTATATCTATCTCTTCTCTGTCTCTGTCACTCTCAGTCTTTATCTATCTATCTATCTATCTATCTATCTATCTATCTATCTATCATCTATCTATCTATCTATCTATCATCTATCTATCTATAGTATCTATCATCTATCTATTTATCATCTCTCTGTCTATCTATCATCTATCTATCATCTCTCTCTCTGTGTCTATCATCTATCTATCTATCTATCTATCTATAGCATCTATCTATCACCTATCTATCTATAGTATCTATCATCTATCTATTTATCATCTCTCTCTCTCTGTCTATCTATCTATCTATCTATCTATCATCTATCTATAGTATCTATCTATCATCTATCTATCTATAGTATCTATCTATCATCTATCTATTTATCATCTCTCTATCTATCTATCTATCTATCTATGTCTCTATCTCTCTCTCTATCTATCATCTATCTATCTATAGTATCTATCTATCATCTATATATTTATCATCTCTCTATTTGTCTATCTATCATCTATCTATCATCTCTCTCTGTGTGTGTATCTGTCTATCTATCTATCTATCTATCTATCTATCTATCTATCTATCTATCGTATCTATCTATCATCTATCTATCTATAGTATCTATCTATCATCTATCTATTTATCATCTATCTATCTATAGTATCTATCTATCTATCATCTATCTATTTATCATCTCTGTCTGTCTATCTATCTATCTATCTATCTATCTATCTATCTATCTATCTATCTATCATCTATCATATCTATCTAGTAAGCTACTTGGTCATTTGTGAATTCTGGTAACAAAGCTTGTTACCAGATCAGTAGATCTAGGATGATACTTTAATACAGTATAGTATCTGTACAGTACAGTTCAGATACAGTAGACTCTAGGATAATCTTTCAGTAGATCTAGGATAATACTTTAACAACTAAGCAGGAATGCACCTGGATAGTATTTGGAAGAAGTACAACAAAATACGAGTGGGTAAATTTTAGCCCATGACTCATGTAGGTTTTCTTAAAATGCACCACTGGAATTCCGTGAAAAGTAAGCAGGTGCTTAGAATTCTCAACCATGCCAAAAGTAACGAGGTGCTAACATACGAGAGCGTGGAGTTTAGCCATGAAAGATTACAATGAGGTGTTGAGAACTATTAACACTAAGCCAAGAGGTTGTTTTTAGATAATGGTTAAGCTAAAATAACAATTCAGCTACAAATATGTATGCCCTTCGTTTAAGCTAATGCTCTACAGTATTCTCTAGAGAGGAGTGTGATCTCTTTCTATCCACCATGCTGATGAATTAGCCTAATCGGTAAGGTTAACCTTATCAATCAGATTGACAGAATATCCTAGGGCATTGCTACTAATTAACTGTAATGGAACCAATTACATAAAAGTAATAATTCACATAAGTCTATGAAGAGTTCTTGTATATTCACCCCTCTTTAGGCCCCTGTTTCCTTGCCTAGGGTACCAAAGCTGTCAATAAATCAATTGGGCTTCAATGTAATTATGTCTTGATCTCCAGTTAAACATACCCTTTGAGGCAGTGTTGATGAAGAGGGATTCCTACAAATAAGGACCAGGTAAAACAGGTTTTACAAGAAAACTGCATGGACATTGCAATAAAAGCATCTCAATTCTTTATGTACCTTTCATTTATACAGTAGTGGCCAAAATTGTGGAAACGTTTTGGGAAACTTTCTAAAATAAAGCTAATAACACCACTTTTTTGGGGGTGGGGGAGTAGTACCATAAAATGATATATCAATGGAAAGATAATTTAATCAAGAATGTAATGCAATAACCTTTATGAAAGATTTGCTATTAGAATAGCAGTTACGGTATAAAGAAGAAAAGTGAATCGCATAGAAAAAATGAGATATACAAAAATTATCACCGTAGAAAAAACGAGATATACCAAAGTGATCACCATGTCAGTTAATACTTAGTTGGGTAACCTTTAGCATGAATTACGGCCTTACAACATCTTCCCATGGAGTGAACCAAGTCTTTTAGTTCTGCAGCTGTTCTCATGTGAAACCAAGATTGAAGGATGGCTTCTATTAACTGGGTTTTATTGTTGGGTCTCTTCTGACTAACAAGTTTCTTTAGTCGGCTCCTTAGATTTTCAACTGAGTTAAGGTCTGGGCTATCCCCACACCATTCCAGCAGCAGAATATGATTATCTTGAAACTCAAAAAAAAAAAAAAAAAAAAAAGTAGTGTTGTTATTCATCAAACCTCAAAAATACACTTTTCCCAAAAGGTTTCCACAATTTTGGTCACTACTGTTTCTGGTGTTAGAAGAAAAGAAGAAAGAATTATATGCTAATCCCACATTCAAACAGAGCACTCCACATCCCTGGTCAAGATTTCAGAGGGTTTCCTTGCAGTTGAATATGAAAGTGTTAAAAACATATTTTTTTTTTGTCATATATCCCTGGAAGTATTCCTAACAAAAATATTTCTGGCTTCATCTCTACAGTATATGTTGTCTCTATACGTTATATGATACACACACACAAAAAAATTACAATATTTAATTATACATATTACAACAATAGGCACAAAATTGGAAAAATAATAATACACCAATGGAAGAAAATTTGATTAGAAAAGTTTTGGAGTGCGCAGAAATGGACAAGTTCACAAAAGAAAGACAAGAAAAGGAGGAAACAGAATACTATATGGTATGGGAGAAATGGTATGAATGGTTAGAGGAGAGGTATAAAGGGCAAGGAAAGAGTAAATGAGGAAGATCTAGGAGTTGAAAAGTAGTAACAAACAAGTGGAAATGGAACAGACACAGAATGTATGATCGAAATTGAGTACATTGTTATCTTTGTGTATATAAATCAATATATGAACTATATGTATAAATGGTAAATTGAAGTAAGGGAGAAAAATGGATATGTAAGAAATGTTTACTGATGCGAAAATGTTGAAAAGAAAAAAAATTGTAATTTTTTTTTGTTTTTTTTTTTAAAAAAACTGTTTAATAAAAAATATTTTTTTTAAAAAAGTGTTAAAATGATCTCTATCCCATGCTATGAGTTCTACAGACTTACTTTCCGGAACTTATCACTACATCATAAAAAAAAAGGAGAAGATGGACTTGTGAGGTGCTATTTCTTCACATGGTGAAGGCTTTGAGGAGTGTACTTGCCAAACAATCTGGAAAGATAAGGGGATACCGATTGTTGAAGGATGGATTTTGAAACTGACTGAATGAGCAGAGATGGCGAAATCAACTGCTTTGAGTAGAGATAAGGGACTAGACAGCTTTTATAAGAGACTGGAAACCATTTATGGACTTTCTACACGCTAACAGCGCTGCTCTCACATTTTCGATGCTGGGCGAACCGGTAGGTAAATTATGGGAATCCCAACTCTGCTTACAATGCGTTGAGCTCTAAGCACATAACACTTATAACAGTGGTGGGTTTCAAAATTTTTTACTACCGGTTCTGTGGGTGTGGCTTGGTGGGCGTGGCATGGCTTGGTGGGCGTGGCTTGGTGGGTGTGTCAGGGAAAGGATACTGTAAAATCCCCATTCCCTCCCGATCAGCTGGGACTCGGGAGGCAGAGAATAGATGGGGGTGGGGCCAGTCAGAGGTGGTATTTACCGGTTCTCTGAACTACTCAAAATTTCCGCTACTGGTTCTCCAGAACTGGTCAGAACCTGATGAATACCACCTCTGGTTTATAAGCAGTATCCTGAATTTCAGGAAGTGAGCTTCGATGGTGAAATAAAAGTATAATTGTCCTCACCATCATCTCATCCCAAAAAATCCAATCCCACCCCCGCCCCCAATGATGTCCCAGATTTCCTTATTTCATAAAAATCATGAGGTCTGATTAGTTCCATCAGAAACCAAAGGAATACCTTATAGTAATCCTATTAATTGGTCAGGTCGTTTCTGTATAAATTCTTCTCCCCCAAAAAAGGGAAAAAAAATTCCTTCTTCTGTAGTGGAAGGAAACGTTCAGAAGCAATTCCCAAACTAAAAGCTGTTAAAGCATTTAAAGTAAACTGTGTTTCTCGTCTCTTGCTCGAGGTGCTTTTCAAGATAAAGTATGTAAGTCTACTGTAATGATGTTTACTCAACAAAGAGCTTGACAACTGTACTCCTTTATTGATTGTTTTTGCCTTTCTGTGCTGAGTAAAACAATTAATTTATAGGATGTTTTTTTTTAAAAAAAAAAAAGAAAAAGAAAAAGAAAGAAAGAAAAAGTCTTCATGCATAGCACTCGCAGCATTTTTTGACCTAATATCGTATTCATTTAATCTGCTTTACGAAAATTGCTGGAGGAAATATTCAGCTGTTTTCTGAAAGACTGACTTGGGGATTATCGGAGCTGGATAATTGTTGAACGGATCAGATGTGGGAAGAAATACTTTATTTGACATTAATCTTCCTGAAATGGGCAATGAATTTGAGAAATAGATTGCTGTCTGACTGGTTTGGCAAAATACCTCTTGCTGAGAGCAACTGTAGCTCTCCCTCTCTCTCTTTCTCTCTCTCTCTTTTGAAAACTGCCTCTTTTAACCGTTTTCAATCTTTATTCAACATCTGTTATTTCTTCCTTCTCTGGAATGTAATTATGCAGAATTCCAGCATAAAACAGGTTGTGTACTTAATAGGAGACATCTTAAAACATCCCTGCAGATGTTTCTTTCATGTTTTCTGATTCTCTCCTGCTCTTAAAATGCATTGCACACAACATATGGAAGCTTCTGAAAATAGATGTGCACATCACAGACTTCTAGAAACTTCCTAAAGGACCTTTTCGGAAGTCTTCAGAGGAAAAATGGAATGGACATCAGTCCTGAACTGAACCTTAATGTCCTACGGCTGTGTTGGCAAACCTATTGAATGTGTGCTGGAAGTGGCACACAAAACCATCCCATGAGGAATGTGTGGCCTCACTGGTTCCTCTTCCGTGTTCCTGTGCACACATATGCTCCGGTCATACGGGAGCGGTGAAATTAGGAAGAGTGGCATTCCGTCGCACATTCGCAGGCTAGCACCCGAACTTCTGGGTTTTCGTCACGTCCATGTGCGATGACCAGCTGTTCATAAGGCGCGCATCTGTGCCAGAAACTGGAAGTTTGGATGTCGGCTTGCGCATGTGCGACGGACCGCCACACTTCCAGGTATCGGCGTTCCCACATGTGCCAAGGCCAGCGGGGCCGCGCATTCCTCGCGGGATGGTTTCGAGTGCCATTTCTGGCACGCAAGCTGGAACGTGGTCATGTGAAAAGGTTAACCATTATTGTCCTAGAGTGAGTCAGTTTCAAACAATTCCCAGATTAATAGTCTTAAAGGCAAACTATATTAATCCCTAATGAATTTCAATGTCATTCAGACATCTAGAGTATGTATATAAACCAAAGACACTAATCAGTGGTGGAATTCAAATTTTTTTACTATTTGTTCTGTGGGCGTGGCTTGGTGGGCATGGCAGGGAAAGGATACAGCAAAATCTCCATTCCCACCCAACTCCAGGGGAAGGATACTGAAAAATCTCCATTCCCACCCAACTCCAGGGGAAGGATACTGAAAAATCTCCATTCCCAACCCACTCTGGGGCCAGCCAGAGGTGGCATTTATTGGTTCTCCGAACTACTCAAAATGTCCGCTACCGGTTTTCCAGAACCTGTCAGAACCTGCTGAATAGCACCCCTGACACTAACCCAAAGGTGCTTTTTTTCAAGAGGCAACTGGACTTTCTGTTTTTTTCTTTGAAGACATTTCGCTTCTCATCCAAGAAGCTTCTTTGGCTCTGACTGTATGGTGGGGAATGGAAGGATTTATACTCCTTGCAGACAGCTGGTCATTTGCATTCTTTTAGAGAGTTATTGAGGCCACTTAGATGGTTATCTGTGTCCTCAGGGCCACCTGAGTGGTGCAAATAGATGTGAAGCCTTCTTGGAACTGTTGAACTGTTGCCTCTTTGACCCTGCTTTCTATGTCAAAATTGAGCAGCCCTCTCTCAACAGAGTGGGAGGGATATGACATCATCTATCTCCAGTCTACAACACAGTCCTTTCAACAGTTCCAAGAAGGCTCCACATCCATTTGCACTACTCATCAGGTGACAATAATAATAATAATAATAATAATAATAATAATAATAATAATAATAATAATAATAATAATAATAATAATAATAATAATAATAATTTTATTTCTATACCGCCCTTCTCCCAAAGGACTCAGGGCAGTGTACAGCCTATTTAAAAACACAAGACAAACATCAATTTAAAATTTAAAATTATTAAATAAATTTGGCTCCATTTAAAACCCCAGAAATTTAAAATACCCCAATTTAAAATTATCATGTCGATAGCCCGGCCTGGCGGAACAACAGGGTCTTCAGTGCACAGCGAAATACCCGGAGGTCGGGGATCTTACGTATTTCCGGGGGCAGTTCATTCCACAGGGCTGGGGCACCCACAGAGAAGGCCCTCCCCCGGGTGTCGCCAGCCGACATAACTTGGCCGATGGCACCCTGAGGAGACCCTCTCTGTGGGAGCGAACTGGCTGGTGGGAGGCTATTGGTGGCAGAAGTTAGTCTCGAAGGTACCCGGGTCCTATGATGACACAGATACACCTCAGGTGGCCTCACCAAATCTAAAAGAATGCAAATGACCAGCTGTCTGCAAGGAGTATAAATCCTTCCATTGCCCACCATTCAGTCAGAGCTGAAGAAGCTTCTTGAACGAGAAGCAAAATGTCTTTAAAAAACAAAAAACAGAAAGTCCAGTGGCCTCTTTAAAAAAGCACCTTTGAGACAACCATGACCTGGATGACTGAGAATCTCCAGATACGAAGCCACTAACCTTTTTACACATTTCGACTTCTGTCTCTTTCAGCCATTCTGAGAGGTAACCAAAATATTTGCTTTAAAAATATCCATATTTCTGGTTTGTTAGTGATTCCAATAAACCCAACGATCGAAATGATTGACTCCCTTCTGGAACCAACTTCACCGATATACTGTTTCTCTCTATTGATAGATTCACCTGTATCTTTTAGATTTCGCCGATACACTATTGAATCTCTGGTAGGGTAAAGAAGCTATAACTGTCACCCGTGACAACGAATTGCAGCAAAGGTAACTGTGCAAGCAGAAAGAGAACATCAGACTCAATAAAAACCGAACAGCAAAATCAGAAAGATATATCCTTATTCATTTAGTACTGTAAAAGGTCTGCAGGTTCATGAAATGTGATCATGTTTTATGTAATTAGAGACTGCAAATCTATACGTATCTGGAGCTCTCAGCTCCAGTGGTGAGCTAAAGAAAAAAAAACAGAGGATGAGTTTTAACCCTGTGTAGTCAACCAAGCGAGCTAAACGCTAGCAGAAACAGTTATAGAATTCACTAAAGTTGGTTACTGTTCATCTTGGTTTGTATTTTATAGAGGAACCGGTTGATTTCTGTCTACGTAATGCCAACCTGTTTGTTTCGTGTATAGTTCAACATATGCCAACTAAGATAATGAGACTATTTTCTTCTTTATGAATAGAATAGAATAGAATAGAATAGAATAGAATAGAATAGAATAGAATAGAATAGAATAGAATAGAATTCCTTATTGGCCAAGTGTGATTGGACACACAAACAATTTGTCTTTGGTGCATAGGATCTCAGTGTACATAAAAGAAAAGATAAGTTCATCAAGAATCATAAGGTACAACACTTAATGATAGTCATAGGGTACAAATAAGCAATCAAATCATATTAGGAAATGGTCAATGTAAATTGTAAGGATACCAGCAACAAAGTTACAGTCATGCAGTCATAAGTGGGAGGGGATGGGTGATAGGAACAATGAGAAGATTAATAGTAGTGTAAACTTAGTGAATAGTTTGACAGTGTTGAGGGAATTATTTGTTTAGCAGAGTGATGGGAAAAAATGTTCTTGTGTTTAGTTGTTCTATATTTTGATTTAGCAAAGTTATATTTATTTATTTATTTATTTATTTATTTATTTATTTATTTATTTATTTGATTTATATGCCGCCCTTCTCCGGAGACTCAGGGCGGCTTACAGTGCGTTAAGCAATAGCCTTCATACTTTTGTATATTAATACAAAGTCATCTTATTGCCCCCACAAACTGGGTCCTCAATTTACCTACCTTAGAAAGGATGGAAGGCTGAGTCAACCTTGAGCCTGGCGAGATTCGATCTTACTTTTAATTGCAGACAGCTGGTGTTAAATTACAGTGCTCTGTCTGATGAGCTATCCAGGCTCCACATATGACTGTGCATCTTCTAGGAATTGCTCCTAGAAGCACGAAGCCGAGAACACCAGCCTGAAGATGACGAATGAGACTTCGTCGAAACGTTGCCAAGACACCTCCAATTTTACGCGGGAGAAAACCCGAATAACCAAAGACTTACATACAAACACCCGCGAAAACCTCAGAATATATATATATATATATATAATATTTCTAAAAAAGTTTACATTTTGACTTTGTCTTTATACAAATACAGAACCTTATGCAATTTTTATTTATGCAGTGTTTGGCACTATTTCAAGTCTCTGAATTAGAGAGAAAAGACAGCATTAATTTTGCCTGCATTTAGATCACAATGGGGTGGAGGGTCACGACTGATAAAGAAAAAACAACAAATATTCAAATGTCAACCTTTAGGAATGTGCTTTTCTGTGGTTTGGGGGAGGTAAACAGAAATGTATTACATTATTTATAAAAAAAAGACTGCAAAAGAGAATGCAGTATTTATAACGATATCTATATGAATATGCATGAAAGTAGAAATCTGAGCACAGAATATAATTTTATGGAGAGGTTTAAAAATTCAGGGAGGCGGAAGGGGGATGGAACAAAATCAAACACTGCATAAAACAAGATCTCGTTGTGTATCTACCTTTGTAGGGGCAAGGCTGAATTTGCAGCATGAAAGGATAGAGATCCCAAAAGCTATCTGGATCTTCATAAATTGTCAATTTATTATGACAGGATAGAAGTAAAATAAATAAATAGAAGATTGGGAGAGAGAGGGGAGAGAGAGAGAGACAGACAGACAGAGTGAGTGGGAGGGAGAGAGGGGGGAGAGAGAGACAGAGATTGATTGATTGATTGATTGATTGATTCTCCCTGTTGGAACAGGATTAGATGAGCCCTGGTGGCACAGTGGTTAATGTGGAGTATTGCAGGCTAACTCTGCCCATATCTTGGAGTTCAATCCCGACAGGGCTCAAAATTGACTCAGCTTTCCATCTTTCCAAGGTTAGTAAGATGAAGACCCAGATTGCCGGGGGCAATATGCAACTAATGCTTCTACATTGTATACCACCCAAAGAGCACTGCAAAGCACCATAGGGCAATATACCATGTTTCCCCGAAAATAAGACCCTGCCTTATGTTTTTTTGTACCCCAAAATAAGTGCTTGGCCTTATTTTTGGGGAGGTCTTATTATTTTGGGGCGTATGGAGCAAGATGGGGCTCCTCTTGCCACCTTACCAGCTCTGGTAAGCTGATATTTTTGGGGAGGGCTTATTTTCAGGGGGAGGCTTATTTTAGTGCATGCGCTCAAAAGCCCAATTGGACTTATTATCAGGGGATGTCTTATTTTTGGGGAAACAGGGTATAAGACTAAGTGCTATTGCTATTATCAGCCCTCTCTTGGAGGTAAACTAATCTCACACGGCACAGACAAAACCTAACTTTATGAAAGTTAAGTTAAGAGCACTATAGATGCTCTTACTATTAAATTAACCATTAAAAATATAAAATTGAGGAATAAAGGAATAAAATGCAAATGTTCAATGCCAAGAAAAAAAGCTGCCTAAACCATCCATGGAAACAGCAGCTTGTAGATGAGTTAAAAGGATGGGGGTAAGGGTATCTTCGAGACTGTCTTCAACCGCATAACTCCCAACGACTGGTAAGATCCCACAGAGTTGTTCTCCGGGTCCCGTCAGCTAAACAATGCCGGCTAGTGGGCCTGCAGGGGAGGGCCTTCTCTGTGGCTGCCCCAGCTCTCTGGAACCAGTTACCTCCTGAGGTCCAGACCATCCCCACCCTATTGGCCTTCCAAAAAGCGGTGAAGACCTGGCTTTTCCGGCAGGCCTGGGGCCATTGATCTCGCTCTTGCAATCCGGTGAGATCCGGCCATGAATGGTATGAATGAGTTTTAATGTTTTTGATGTTTTTAATTTTTGAATGTTTTTTATAATGATTTTAAATGCATTGTGAGCCGCCCTGAGTCTTCGGAGAGGGGCGGCATACAAATTGAATTAATAAGTAATAATAATAAATAAATAATAAAAGTGCATTGCTTCCATCAAGTCACAAAATGAATTTCTTCCACTAGAAAGAGGAACAGGATTCAGTTTCTAAATTGATATGAACAATTATCCCCTTCTTCTTAAAATAAAAATCTTAACACAGTTAAAAAAACCTATTTTCTGGATTTAAGCATTTAAGGCGATGATGCCTAATCTCCGTTCATTTTTTTGAGACAAAAAATGCTCAACACAAGTACCCAGAACACAGTAAAAGATAAATTTAGCTGCATTCTGATCTATTTTTCTCCTATTCTTCTGGCGATAATATTACCTTGGAATCAGATTCTATTTTTTTTTTTTTTTTGATTCAGCAGTTACCTGGAAACTCAACTTAATCAGGGCTGGGAGAGATATTTGGGGATGTTTGTCTCTTCAACTATACACACACTCTTTCTTTTCCACCCAGAATTCTTTCTCATGTTTCTCAAATATTAAGATCACCTGTTCCTGGAGATAGATGATGTTGGGATGAATCTACCTTTTCCTTATTTGTAGCAGCCAGTATCTAAGAAATAATGTGTACTGGGCATGTCTGAACTGGCAAGAATTATGTAGTATTGTGAAAGCTGGGAAGCTCACTAATCATAGCAAACTCTTTCCTTAATTTCATGCACAAAGCGAAACACACAAAGACACAACCTGATGTGACCGGTAATAATTGACCAATTATCCATTGAAACCTTGTGTTTGAGACCCGGGAACTCAACTGATCTCAAATTAAAATTGTCCAATCTATTCAGGTCCTTGTCTCATATTAAACATAAATGGAGATCTTTTAAATTGCTTCTTCAATGTCGCATATTTGAAAATAGAAGATTATAAGATTATCTATTCCTCTGGAATGATCTCTATTTTCCTCCAAGCAGAAGGTTAAAAATAATTCAGTGTGAAACTAACACAGAAAATCTCATTTAAGAATCTGATAAAATGATAGCATTTGCTGTTTCTCCTCAACCAAAGCAACTTTAGGTTGCTGATTTTATAATTCATGATTATTTAACAGAAGTCATCTGTATATGCTTATTGGATGCAGACATTTCTTTTGTAACGTAAACAAACAATAGGGAGGAGGGGTAGTGCATAGATGACCCCAGTGGAGGGATTCAAATAATTTAACAACCGGTTCTCTGCCCTAATAACCCTCTGGGTAGACGTGGCTCGGTGGTCATGTGACCGTGTTGGCATGGCCAACTCAATGTCACTCACTGTTACAATGTAATAAAGGTTAACCAGAGAGGCAGTTTCTGTAGGCAGGGCAATAAAGATTAGGCTAGAAACAACAGCAGAATGTTTCCTTCCTGCCTTCCTTACAGGATTAGCCCTGTAAAGTGGGAAAAACAAAATAAGATTTCTTCCAACAACCGGTTCTCCGAACTGATTAGAAAGTTAACAACTGGTTCTCCCGAATAGGTGCAAACTGACTGAATCACACCACTGGATGACCCTCACTCTCTCAAGGACCTTGGAGTACTCATCTCAAACGATCTGAGCCCCAGAGCTCACTGTAACAGCATTGTCAAAAAGGCATTAAGAGTTGTTAACCTAATTTTGCAAAGCTTCTTCTCCAGTAACACTGTACTGCTAACTATGGTATACAAAACCTTTGCCAGACCAGTCCTCAAATACAGCTCGTCTGCCTGGAATCCACACTATATATCAGACATTAATACAATTGAGCGGGTCAAGAGATATTTCACAAGAAGAGTACTCCACTCCTCTGCTCACAATAGAATACCTTATGCCACCAGGCTTGAAATTTTGGGCTTGGACAACCTTGAACTATGCCACCTATGTTCTGACCTAAGTGTAGTGCACAAAATTGTCTGCTACAATGTCCTACCTGTCAACGACTACTTCAACTGCAATAATACATGAGCAAACAATAGATTCAAACTGAAGGTAAACCGCTCTAAACTCGATAGCAGAAAATACGAGTTCAGCAACAGAGTGGTCAATGCCTGGAATGCACTACCTGACTCTGTTGTTACTTCCTCAAACCCCCATAACTTTAACCTTAAACTGTCTATGGTGAACCTCACCCCATTCCTAAGAGGTCTGTAAGGGGGCGTGCATAAGCGCACCAGAGTGCCTACCATCTCTGTCCTATTGTCCCCATTTGTTGTTCTCATTTCATGTGCTCTTGTCCATGTTTATACTTACTTACTTATTTATTTGTTTGTTTCTTTGTTTGTTTATTTATTTATTTATTTATTGAATTTCTATACCGCCCTTCTCCTGAAGGACTCAGGGTGGTGAACAGATTAAGATTTCATATACATATATATATATTCTCAGGTTTTCGCGGGTGTTTGTATGTAGGTCTTTGGTTATTCGGGTCTTCTCCCACGTAAAATTGGAAGTGTCTTGGCGATGTTTCGGCGAAGTCTCATTCGTCATCTTCAGGCTGGTGTTCTCGGCACGAAGCCGAGAACACCAGCCTGAAGATGACGAATGAGACTTCGTCGAAACGTCGCCAAGACACTTCCAATTTTACGTGGGAGAAGACCCATATAACCAAAGACCTACATATATATATATATATATATATATATATATATTATAAACAGTAAATAATAAATTGAGTCAACTTGATGTATCTGCTAAGACCTTGGCATAGAATTTAGATGTTTATGCTAGCCCTGCTTGTTGAAACAGAAAGGTCTTCAGGGCACGTCAGAAAAGGCGAAGATCTGGGATTATTCGTATTCGTATTTGTATTATAACTATTATCTCGTACATGTTTGACAAACTAAATAAAATAAAAATAAAAACAAAACTTCTGCACCTTTCAAGTTGCAAACCGATTCTGTATTCTAATTGTCCTTATCGGCTTTCAATCCCGAAAACAAGGAATTGGAAGATGAGATCTCAATGAAAGGCAAATGAATGACAAAATGCTGGATGTGTCATAAAAAATGATTTCACGGAAAAGCCACAACAGTGCTGCTTATTGGAAACACAGCAATTAAAACAGACAGGTTAATTTTAATTTTAAGCCCTTTTAATTAGCAGTTGTTGATGCTGGTGACATTTTGATGACAGAGGTTTAATGGTTTCGCCGCTGATCTCGATCAGAGCAGAAACGATCAATCTGCGACATTATTTCAATGACTTTCAGTATAAAAGTGAATTGTTTCCATTCGTATTGCATGCACCCACACATCCTAATAGTCATATTTGCACAAACCACAGTCCAAGTGGCCTCCCTGCTATTTCATGAAGGTTGTGTGGAATATCAAGGTTTCTTGTAATTGCCTAATGAAAGCAAAGATCCTCTTTATTGTTTTGTTACTTTGTCTGTGGATGTACCAACTATTTCTTTCCCTAGAAATTTAGTTTCAGGTAGAATCTAAAGTTCATAAGATATATGTTAGGAAGGGAAGGGATGGGATAGGAACTATATCTGAAAATAATTCCACATTTACATCCATGCATCTGATATCTGTGAATAGGGAAGGATAGGATTCGATAGGGTAGGGTAGGGTAGGGTAGAATCGGGTAGAGTAGAGTAGAGTAGAGTAGAGTAGAATAGAACAGGGGAGGGCAGGGGAGAAGAGAAGAGAAGAGAAGAGAAGAGAAGAGAAGAGAAGAGAAGAGAAGAGAAGAGAAGAGAAGAGAAGAGAAGAGAAGAGAAGAGAAGAGAAGAGAAGAGAAGAATAGGGTCACATAGCGTAGCTTAGAGGAGAGGAGAGGAGAGGAGAGGAGAGGAGAGGAGAGGAGAGGAGAGGAGAGGAGAGGAGAGGAATGGAATGGAATGGAATGGAATGGAATAGAATAGAATAGAATAGAATAGAATAGAATAGAATAGAATAGAATAGAATAGAATAGAATAGAATAGAATAGAATAGAATAGAATAGAATAGAAAATGGAACGGAACGGAACGGAATGGAACGGAACGGAACAGAACAGAATAGAATAGAATCTATATATGAAAATAACTCCACATTTACATCTACACAACTTTTAGTTTATTTATAGAACTTTATTTATATTTATGTAACTGTGATTGTGACTCCTGTAATTTGCCATGTTTTGTTTTTCCAAATGTACATATATCATCTGTCAGCTAAGCAAAATAATAATAATAATATTTTATATAAGTCCATAATACTATTAATAGTTCAGGAATCTCCAAACAAGGATCAGGTGGGCTGCGTTTAGTTTAGTTAGCTTTGGCTGTTCATAAAAGAAGGACAGACCTGATTAGCACGTGGATGGAGCTCATCAAGAAGCAAAAAAGCTGCAGACCAATTGGAAAATATTTCTCTTTTTTAAAAAATAATAAAATCCTGGAAATAAAGCAGAGCAAATGTCTATGGAGATTCTGACTCATCCAGGTTAAGGTTGTCCCAAAGGTGCTTATTTTAGGAGGCAGCTGGATTTCTAGTTTTTTTTTTTTTTCTTTGAAGATGTTTCATGTCTCATCCAAGACGCTTCTTCAGCTCTGACTGGATTACAAGGGAATGGAACGATTTATACTCCTTGCAGACAGCTGGTCATTTGCATCCTTTCTGAATGCAAGGAGTATAAATCCTTCCATTCCCCTGTAATCCAGTCAGAGCTGAAGAAGCTTCTTGGATGAGAAGCAAAATGTCTTCAAAGAAAAGAAAAAAAACCCCAGAAAATCCAATTGCTTTGTGCAAAAAAGCACCTTTGGGACAGCGCAGAGCAAAGGCGGTTCTGAATTGTCATCAAAATATGGGAGGAGCCCTGCCCCTATCCTTACAACATCAAAGAGAATCATGCAATATTAAACCAGTGGTGAAATCCAATCTTTTTTTACTACCGGTACTGTGGGCGTGGCTTGGTGGGTGTGGTGTGGCTTGATGCGCATGGCTGGGGAAAGATACTGCAAAATCTCCATTCCCACCCCACTCTGGGGCCAGCCAGGAGGTGCAGAGGTGGGTTTCAGCAGGTTCTGACCAGTTCTATACAACCGGTAGTGGAAATTTTGAGTAGTTCAGAGAACCGGTAGTAAAAATTCTGACTGGCCCCGCCCCCATCTATTCTCTGCTTCCCAAATCCCAGCTGATCAGGAGGAAATGGGGATTTTGCAGTATCCTTCCCCCAGGAGTGGGGTGGGAATGGAGATTTTATGCTATCCTTTCCCTGCCACACCCACCAAGCCATACCCACAGAACCGGTAGTAAAAAAAAAAATTGAAACCCACCACTGCAGAGGTGGTATTTGCTGGTTCTCCGAATTGCTCAAAATTTCCCGCTACCAATTCTCCAGAACCTGCTGGATTTCACCCCTGTATTAAACGTCACCAAAGTTTAAAGCATGCAGGAAACAATCCCACAATTTCTTCATTTACATTCCTACTGTTTCACAAAGCTCTTCTTGGAAAGCAAAAACCGATACTTGGAATGACTCCCTTTACGATATTTGCACATAAAAGTTGCCAAACATTGCTCACAGCAAGCCAACGTTCTCATATATGAATACTCTTTAAAGCTGGAAAAAAAAAACATCGCTGCTAATTAATATCAAATGTGACTCTAATCCTAACACATTGCCCTGTCATTGTAACTAGAGTTATTTTCTTCTGTCATTAAATTGTATTAAACTTCCAGTGACGAGAGTTTAAAACAAAGGAGCTGTTTCTACAGATTTATTTATTTCCTAGATTTATGTTCCATTTTAACTCCTGGCTCTACACCACTCGATTTCATTGAGGGCCACATCAGGGTTGTGTTTGACCTGGGGGGGGGAAGATAGGGAGGGTGTGGCCAGGGTGGGTGTGGCCAGCTCGATGTCACTCATGCCGGGGGCGCTTGTGGTGGGCCAAGTGCTCTGCCACAGTAAAAAGGCTCCATTTTTGGTTGCAATTGCCTCCTGCAACCCTCTACCAGCGAAAATGGAGTTTGGCAGGGCTGCACACGGCTCTCCCAAGCTCCATTTTCACTGGCAGAGGTGCTGCAGGTTGGTCCTTCACTGTTTCCAGGGTAGCCCCGTAGGCCAGATCTAAGCACCCTGTGGACCAGATCAGTGGTGGGTTTCAAAATTTTTTACTACTGGTTCTGTGGGTGAGGCTTGGTGGGCATGGCATAGCTTGGTGGGCGTGGCAGGGGAAGGATACTGTAAAATCTCCATTCCCACCTCACTCCAGAGGAAGGATACTGTAAAATCTCCATTCCCACCCCACTCTGGGGCCAGCCAGAAGTGATATTTGCCGGTTCTCAGAACTACTCAAAATTTCCACTACCGGTTCTCCGAACTGCTCAAAATTTCCGCTACCGGTTCTCCGAACTGCTCAAAATTTCCGCTACCGGTTCTTCAAACTGCTCAAAATTTCCGCTACCAGTTCTCCAGAACCTGTCAGAATCTGCTGGATTTCACCCCTGATTTGCTTCCTTTTTTATAAAACAGTAGCTTGCCTGCCAGTATTGGTGAGAGTGTGGTTTTCTTCTTGGTAGTTCCTTGATTAGGTGATTTTTTTTCTGCTTGACTGTTACATCCTTTTCTTGCGTTACTGGGTCTTTTGAATATCCCTTTTTGTTGGAAGATGTTGTATAGGTGGTATGCTTATTCTAGCATCCCGGGTTGCTGAAGTACATTGTGCTTGTCTGAATGAATCCTGAATGAAACCAAAAGACCAAAACACATCCTTTCCAGCAGCCAGTAACCATATAAACTGGGATTATCACCAGACAAACAATCAAAACAAGATCATAATCAAGGAACTACCAAATAGATTACAGCATCCCCATCAACACTGGCGGGACAAGATATTGTATATAAATAGGGAGCAAACTCTACACTCATTACACCCTTTCTTCATTTACATTCCTACTGTTTCACTCCAGGGGAAGGTTACTGCAATATCTCCATTTCCTCCCAATCAGCTGGGACTCACGAGGCAGAGAATAGATGTGGGCGGGGCCAGTAAGAAGTCGTATTTACCGGTTCTCCGAATGACTCAAAATTTCCGCTTCCAGTTCTCCAGAACTGGTCAGAACCTGCTGAAACTCACTTCTGGACCAGATCCAGCCCGCAGGCCTTGAGTTTGACACCCCTGCTCTACATAGTTTCTTTCTCAAAATCTCCATGCTCAACTGCAAGGGTGTGACTAGCTTCTTATAATATGAAGAAAGTGCGTAAATCTGGTGAAATGTCCCAGCTGCTGCCTGAGGACTAGACACTACTCTGGCACTGAAAAAAAATATTTCCAACATTATGTCAGGAGCAAAGAATCAGGACCATTCATAAGGTTGCAGTATAGAAGATTTATTCAAGCCTACTCACAAGAAACTGATCAACTCAAGTTCAACACTAAATTGGTGCCAGATAACGATCAATGGAATTCAGGAGAGGTTGGGCTGGAAGCACTTGTGGGAACGCAATGACTCTAAGTTTATGACATGCTTAACTCCACCACCACCACCTCCAGCTCTGCCTGCTCTTCCCCTACATCATAGTGTAAATACTGTCAAAGAGAAGGAGGCATCTTCGTTTGCCTTGAATATATGGAGACTTCTAAATCATGATGGAGATGGAAAATCTTGTAGTATCAGACAGAAAACATATCATGTGAATGGCCCTAGGGAAGCAGCAACTATTTTTCTTTCATTGAATTTATTCAATTTAATATAGCCATCCAGTCCAGGAGATTTTTTTTTTATTATTTTAATTTTTTTTTTGCCACTTTTAATGTGTTTTGTCATTCCCTTTCCTTTTTATGTTAGTTTGTATTTAAATGCATGGTGTCAGAAATTAATTAAGATATTATAAAAAAAAATATCCATTAAAAATACCAGTGAAACTGTTGAAACATTTAAGCTGTTTAGTATTTATGTTTATGTTTAGAATAAAATACAGAATAGAATAGAATGCAGAGTAGAGTAGAGTAGAGTAGAGTAGAATAGAATATTGGAATGAATAGAATAGAATAAAATAGAATAATGATGTAGACTAGACTAGACTAGACCAGACTAGAATAGAAGTAGAATAGAGTAGAGTAGAGTAGAGTAGAGTAGAGTAGAGTAGAGTAGAGTAGAGTAGAATATTGGAATGAATAGAATAGAATAGAATAGAATAAAATAGAATAGAATAGAATAGAGTAGAGTAGAGTAGAGTAGAGTAGAGTAGAGTAGAGTAGAATAGAGTAGAATATTGGAATGAATAGAATAGAATAGAATAGAATAGAATAGAATAGAATAGAATAGAATAGAATAGAATAGAATAGAATAGAATAGAATAGAATAGACTATTGGAATGAATAGAATAGAATAGAATATTGGAATGAATAGAATAGAATGGAATGGAATGGAATGGAATGGAATGGAATGGAATGGAACGGAACGGAACGGAACAGAACGGAACGGAACGGAATGGAACGGAACGGAATAGAATAAGACCTTGAAAGTCTAGTCCAGTCCCCTGCTCAAGAAGGAGAACCTATACCTATTTGTTTAGAGTACAAATACATGCATATATCCCCAACATTTCAACATTGGGACAATCCTTTAAGTGGTATGATGCATCTTGTCTTCACAAAGATATACTATCCAGAATCACACACCAAATGATAGTTTTGGAGAAAGTGTTAATCACTGGCTATCGGTCTATCAATTGTTCCTGGTGATACATAGGAATTCTCATGAAACTGGACACAGCATTATTTCACAAAATTAATGTACAAATCATGCAGGGATTTCTTGCATCTCTTTATTATCATTACTAGGTAGAGTAAATAGAAAAAAAGACTTCTATCAAAGCCCACTGTAGAATCAGCTGGCAAAGCCATTATAAGATAGGTACAGCAAATCAGGGTTGCCCGAATAACTGCCCAGTATCATAAACATAACAATTCTGAAGTAACCACAAACAACAATGTAAAAGATTTACAATAAAAGATTATATCTGTGCATGAAAGATTCACTAAACACGTAGAGACAATCTTCATCAAAGAGGATAATGTATCAGACAGTTGAAAAATATGGTCAGGTTTTTTTTTTGTGTGTGTGTGTTTGTGCGTGTGCTATTTATTTAGAGTTGTGGTTTTTGCCTGTTAAAACTGGTGTTAACACTACTATGCATTCATAGCCATCAATAGCTCATAAATTATTGTACAAACTCCAAACAGTACAAAAAAAAAACAACAGCAATCCATTCAGCTCCTTCTACAAATAATCTTGACACTGAAATATCTTACTATTGAATTTAAATCAAATAATTCTTCTCTCTATCCTGTAATGCTTTAAAAAATGCATTATTAACCAAATGGATGTCAAAGGATTTCTGCCTTCTATTTACCTTCAAGTGATGATGGAAACAGAAAAAAATTGTCTACTCAGTTCTAATGATGAGAAATAAATTGTTCGGTCTGGAAATGTTAGCTGCTTTCTAGTTAGAAGGATTAGCCATTTCCCTTTTGATTTTCGAGAGAAAAATGAAAGCTGAAAAGACAAAGAAATATGAAGCACTCTCTGTCACATCAACTTCTTACTGGATGCTAAGAGATGCTTCCAGCCACAAGATCCACCACAAAATATAACTGATTGCCACAGACTTGAAAGACTGAAGACAGATATATATATATATATATATATATATATATATATATATATATATATATATATATATATATATATATATATATATATATATATATATATATATATATATATATATATATATATTAATGTGTCGCTTTTTCTGTACTTCAAACTCACTCATCTAACAGGGTCCTTTTTTGCTTCTGACAATTTGTCTGTTCACTTATTGTTATAAATTTGGTCCTCCCCCTCCCTTTGAAATAATGCACCTAGATCTAAATATACCACTTTAGTAAAGTTTAACATGTCTGAAATTTCTGTAGAATCTGCTTAGAATTGGTATTGCTAATTTGAACTCTTTGAATTGTTATATAAAGAAAAAGATCAAACCATTTAGTGGTCTAGCTGGACAATTTGTTTGCATTTTTCCCTCTTTTATACTTACGTTGCAAGCTCTAAAATTGTTATTTTGTCAGTTTGTCAATTTAATTTCTCCCAAACAGAAGGTTTGCATTTTAACATTTAAACTTTTATTTTATTTCTTTTTTAAAAAATGAGATTTTGTTTATCCCCTATTAAATTAGTCTTTCCCAAGATAAGAAATCAGGGCTGAATCATTTACACACTTCTAATCCACAAAACTAGGAAGATATATCATTGATTTTTTTTCATATTTTGACAATTAAAAATGTAGAAAAACAGTCAAAGTTACATATTTCTTTCACACACTGGGTTTAAGCAAAGATGCCAAGTGGAAGATCTTCTGTAAGAAAGGTTTGTCGGCAAGGGCTACCAAGCTTCTATCCCAAACCAGACTGCAGCAGCAGGATGTAACAATTGAGAACATTTGAAGTTTCCAAACTTTGTCTTGAGTCCTATAAACTCAGTCTTCCGCTACGCTATTTTTGCTGAAATGAAATTTTGTCTGGTAGAGTTTGATGCATTGCCACCACTTTGTGGAAGTACCGTTAATTCTAGGAACAATTATTATGAAAAAGGAGTTACTTATTATTTTTACTAGCAGATGGATCCAAGCATGTACCGAGAACATGTCTCCTTAATGTTTCATGCAACTCAGCCAAGGGTGGGTTCTAATTTTTTTTTACTACTGGTTCTGTAGGTGTGGCTTATATTGAGGGCTGGGTTTGATGGTCATGTGACAAACAATTCTTTAAGATTTAACAGAGGTACCAGTCTATCAGGCTTTTAACTGCTTGAAGAACTGTACCGGTCTACCCATTTGTTTTTGAAGCATTCTGGTCTATCCATTTGATTTTGGAGTGCACTGGTCTACCACCACACTGCCTTTTACCACTGATCAGCTGTAGGGTGGCCCTTTGAAGCACCACGGCAAGAGTTTAAACAGTTTTTTGCCGAGCATCGGAAACTGCTTTCAGGCAGCTTGGCCTCAATTGCCAATCTACCACCACCGAGCAGTTTACAAAGGAGCGGATCGGTTCTAGCCGATCAGTTGGGAGGCTTCTTGGCTTCTCAATTTAAAGCTAAGGTGTCTTCTTGTTGTTTTTTTTCCCCTCTTCTTTTTCAAGTGAGCCCTGATTTTTTCCTTCTAGCCGATCAGCTGGGACTCGGGAGGTAGAGAATAGACTGGGGGCAGGGGCAGGCAGAGGTGGCATTTACCGGTTCTCCGAACTACTCAAAATTTCCACTACGGGTTCAAAAGAACCAGGGAGAACCGGTAGCAACCCACTACTGAACTCAGCTCTGGAGAACCACAGCAAATCTTAAGATAAATCCAGAAGAAATTCATCAGCAAAAGGATCTTTATGCTGTGGCGTCTCTATTTTTCAGATATTAAACAAAGGGAAATGGTGTGATAAAGCTAAAGTATGGATAAAACACCAAAAAGCTCAAGGACCAAGCGGGGGGAAATAACATGGGACACCATTCTTAGTAAATGCAGACTTGCTTCAAATTCACCGAAAATGAAATAATTCTTGAATAATTCCCATTATTGTAATGTTATTATTGTCCTCAAGAATGGTCTGCAAAGGGAAAAGCAGGCAATTGGACCTACCTACTTAATTCCTAATTCTTAAAACATCTACATACAAATCCCCCTCCATTAAGATTTATTTAAATCTAAGCAAGTAGGCAATTAGCAGCTTGTTGGAGCTGTCAATCAGAGAGGCAATGTGGGAAGAATTTAAATAGAGATTGCCAGTCCTGAAACTTGAAAATTTATATCTTCTTTATGCTCTCTTTCTCTCCCCCTCTTTCTTCTTCTTTTCACCAGAAAAAAAAAATTGAAGTCATTCATATAAATAACAAGAAGATGGTGGGATCTTTTGTTATTATATGTATTAATATGTATATCAAACCAGCTGAAATATCCCATGACATTAGAACAGATAGTTTGGGGCTGCTGTAGGAAATCTTCCAATGTTGCTTTGTCCACTGATGATAGATGGATAAACAGAGAAAGAGAGAGAGAGATGATAGGTAGGTAAGTAGGTAGGTAGGTAGGTAGGAAGGTAGGTAGATAGATAGATGGATGATATGTATGTATGTAGGTAGATTGATGATAGGTAGATAGAAAGATAGATAGAAAGATAGATAGATAGATAGATAGATAGATAGATAGATAGATGATAGGTAGGTAGGTAGGTAGGTAAGTCGATAGGTAGGTAGATAGGTAGATAGATAGATGGATCGATGATAGGTAGATAGATAGACAGATGACAAATTTAAATATGGTTTAAGTCGGGTATCACTCTATTGGCTTCTATTTAAGATTGCTACTAAGATTGTTGGCCGTGTAGGTACAAAAACAGCCAGGGAAATGATTGAAGTCTGGGAAATGGGCCCCTTGTCAGTCAACAGGAGTGCTGATTTACTACCAGTTTATCAAGTACTTAGTAGCTGAAGACTCGGCAGTACAAGGAAAAAAAACAGCCAATCACCAGCCACCAATCAACCAATAGGAAACCACCACATAAATATGAAGCATAGAATAGCCCAAAGGACATATTCTGGTAGAGAAAGGTTCCCTGAGGATGGTTCCAGCACAAGTCTGAAAGCTCAGAAGACTAAATCTCTGGTCTCGGTGACCGAACCAGATTGGATCAATTTAAGATGTTCACATTACTTTTGATGCAATGACAATAATGATGCATAAGGGTAAAAATAAAGATGATAAAGATGAAGATAAAGCAAAGCTGGCTGGGGAATTCTGGGAGTTGAAGTCCATCAGGCTTAAAGTGGCCAAGGTTGGAGACTCCTGGTGTAAACAAAGCACTTCTCTTTCAAATGCTGGAACATGATCATCCTTCAGGACTTAGAATAGAATAGAATAAACAGAGTTGGAAGGGACCTTGGAGGTCTTCTAGTCCAACCCCCTGCTTAGGCAGGAAACCCTACGCCACTTCAGACAAATGGTTATCCAACATCTTAAAAATTTCCAGTGTTGGAGCATTTACAACTTCTGCAGGCAAGTTGTTCCACTGATTAATTGATCTAACTGTCAGGAAATTTCTCCTTAGTTCTAAGTTGCTTTTCTCCTTGATTAATTACCGTCCATTGCTTCTTGTCCTGCCCCCCTCAGGTGCTTTAAGTGCCCCTTAAGTGCCCCTTAAGTGCAAATCTTAATATTTAATGCTAACCTGGTTGGCTTTGAAAGATTCTAGAAAAAGTGCAGAGAAGAGCAACCAGGATGATGAGGGGACTAGAGACTAAAATATATGATAAACGGTTACAGGAACTGAGCATGGCTAGTCTAGTGAAGAGAAGGACCAGAGGAGACAAAATAGCAGGCTTCCAATATTTGAGGTGTTTCCAATATTTGAGGGTCAAACTATTTTCCAAAGCACCTGAAGGCCAGACAAGGAACAATGGATGGAAACTGATCAAGGAGAGATTCAACCTAGAAATAAGGAGAAATTTTCTGACAGTGAGAACAATCAACCCATGGAACAGAAGTTGCCTTTGGATGTTGTGGGAGCTTCATCACTGGAGGCTTTCAAGAAAAGATTGGACTGCCATTTGTTGGAAATGGTGTAGGGTCTCCTGCTTGGGCAGGGGGTTGGACTAGATGACCTACAAGGTCTCTTCCAACTCTGTTAATCTAATCTAGTTCTAGATTAATCAAATCTAGAAAGGGAATTGGCTAAATCACAGTGGACAGCTCTATCAAGGTTTATGAGCCTTGAAGATCCGATATAATCTCCATATTGGAAGCAACATGCCTCAAAATACTCCAAACACATACCAACCAGATACTCACAACCAGGGGAAGAGACAGCTTTGTCTCTATCTTCTGGTTGGGAGTATCTGGTTGGCTTCTGTGAGGGGGAAAAAAAAAGCCATTTGGTCTGCCCAGCAGGGCTAAAATTAAATTAAATTATAAATAGAATGAAAACTTTATCTGAAGCTCTGAATTTAGGAAGACTCACTCTGGTTATTTTGCTCTCTTGGTTATCCTGCTGTACTTTCACCTGAGGGCCTGGCGGATAGGTTTCACATCACTTGCTACTTAAACACTGAATTTTAGACCATTTGCAGGCAAAGCACGCATTCTCTATTGAGGGCTATGCTCTGTTTGAGAGGGGAAAAAAATATAGCGATGGTAGAAAAGAAAAGAGGAATTGTACTAGATAGAATGACAAGATGCTTTATGAAGGATGATAGAATAACACGATTGTGATAGCCTATTTTCGTATGCAGTCTGGGAGAATATTTAGGTTGGAAACTTCATTGTCTGTTCACATCTGTGCCTCAAAGAACCATAGAAAAATGAAAAAAATAAAAAAAATAAAATAAATTAGTAATAGAGCTTTGCCAAGGAACGTTTGCTCTCTATAAAGTTCACATTTTTTTTCAGCATAAGTTTGCTGTAACTTGTTCCTCATCACGTTGCATTTTTTTTTCCAACATGAAAATTGGCCTGCATTTTTATTTCCGTTCATACATCTTTGTGAGAATTTCCGAATTAAATGCAATCTCCACTAATGTAAATATTTTTTGTACGTTTCTTGGAGAGTTAAATTGCAATGTTCTAGAAAAACCTGAAAGATTACATATTGGTTCAGGGATAATTAATTCTGTTGGTTTACATTACAACATACACTATGTTTCATACCCCTCTTTAAAATTTGCATAAAGTAGCAAAAATAACCTTTTATGACACACAGAACAACAATAACAAAAATGATACTGTTATAACAGTGGGAGATAGATCTCTGCAGATTTGTCTAAGCAACTGCTAATTATTCTCATTTCATCTTCTGAAGGTTATTTCCAAATAAATGTAATATTTATTTTTATTTACGTATATGGCTGCCCATCTCAAAAAATGAAGTTTGGCCTACAGAGTTTTAAGTATCAACACAAAGTTTGAGAAAGGAACAATAACCAACCATAAAGCATAAAAATGACAACAAGCATGGGTTCCCCTAACTTTTTGACTTCCACCCCAAGAAGAAGGTTGTATCAGGGTTCCAAGTAACCAAGTTCCTAGCTGGAAGTTCCAAGCTTTCAGATTCAGGTTAATGTCAGGGTTCCAACTAACATCCCCAACGAAAGAAAACTCCAAGGCTTGAGTTTCCTCAAAGTTCCATTTTATTAGAGATGTCGTATTGGCACATCTGGGAAAACCCGAATTTGAAAGCTTCCAGGTTTTCCCCACCCAAAGGAAAGTACAAGTCCCTACCCAGCATCCACATGTCCATCACATGGTCCAATCAAAGCACCATCCCAACTGGAGATGCCTCCCAGTTCCAGCCTTCCAGGTGCAGGGCAAGACGTCCTTGACTCTCTGAGAAAGGAATGTTATTATGATTCCATATCATCCCCCCTCCCAGTTTCCCACAGTAGTAAATGTGGCAGGCCTGAAGATCCAACAAAAAGATGGCTTCCAGGCCTGACAGGTTGAATATTGGGTCCATGCAACTTCAAGTAGTGTATTGTTCCAAAGGACAGATGGTGCAACAGAAATACTCCCTTCCTGGGTCCCATAAGATGACACTCACTAACTATTGGAAAGAGTCCATTTCATGTTCTTTCATGGAATGTCTTAGCAACCAATTTCATTGGGAGACTCAATTTTTGCTAATTCACCCCACACAGCAGACATGGAGATGTGTCTTTATCTTCTCTGACCATCAGTTCCTCCTCCCTGCTAATATTCATTAACACTCCACAGCTCTGTCCATGCACGCAGATAAATACTTAGGAAGAGGATGGAGTTTATCTCTCAAGCATGATCTCAATAGCGCTCTTCGTAGAAAAGATAGACCACAAGTGATATAATTATCACTTTGACAGGCTGGCTCCAGTGACACCTTCTCCGCTAGCATGCTGACATCTCTATCACTAGCCATGCAATATCAGTTTGAAGGGAAGGAAGGTTGTCGCTATTTATCTCGAGGTAGATAAATTTGCGCACAAATGTAAACAAAGGAAGACGGGAAGAAAAGGTCAACAGTACTTGGAAATTTCAGAACGTTGTTTTCTCAAGACTCCTTGCTGGGAATAGACAAATTGCTAGATTTGTTCTCTTTCTCGGTTAAAGATTTGAAGTTCCCTTTGTCCCGTTCCTGTTTTTTAAAAAGCCTTCATGAATTTCATGCACATTCTCAAGAACGCCTCTCCTAATCCATTTTCGTTTTTATATTTTTTTTCCCGATATGCATAATTTTGGGGACAATCCTTGTCTTAAGTAAAGCATTACTATACACATTATTTTTGGACAGATGCTTTATGGTCTGTGCTTTTCTACCATAGTTATGTGTGTGTGTGTGGATGTGTGGATGCACATGTGCACAAGGCGTGTTTTTCTAATTGCAACACATAATTGGCCATGGCATTTAAGTGCAATCAGTGCCCATATCAGCTTAGAAAGCATAAATTAGTTGATTTTTGCTTTGAAGTGTGAATCAAGCAACTTTCTCATGGTTGACTTCCTCTGCTGCATTACACTGGAGAAGAAGTTGTTGAGGGGAAAAAAAAACTTCTTAATATTCTATCAATTTTCTGCTGCTGATATGATGGACAATTGCCTATACCAGGGGTTGGCAACCCACAACTCTGAAGCTGAATGTGACTCTTTCATCCCTCTGTTGCAGCTCCCTGTTGCCGGTCAGCTCCACAATTGATAGGGCTTTCAGTTAGGACAGGTAGAGGAAAAAGCACGCCATGCTAGGAGAGGAGGAGACTCTATGGTGGGGGAACCAGATTTCTGGTTGGCAGAAGAAAAAAGGATGCTGCACTAGGAGGAGACTCTATGGTGGGGAAACCAGACTTCTGGTCGGCTGCAAAATTGAACAGGTGTCAGGTCTCGAGGTCATCTCAAATAAATTGCATTTCAAACAAAATCTTTGATGAAAAAAACTCCCATTTATTAAGCACGACATTCTACTCCGACTCCATCGCAGCCAACACTGACTTCTAGACCCAAAACCCTCCCTTTCCGTTCCCCACTCCCCTGCACTCATTGGCCATCTTCCAAGTCACTCTACCCCTAATCTACTGCTCCAGCTCAAAGGAATTTCCCCCTTCCCATCCCATCTCCTAGGGGATATTATCTCCAGGGAAAATAAGTAGGTGAAAAGTCAAATGTCCTTTTCCAGACGCCTCTGCTTCTCCTTCTTATGCCAGCACTAGAGTAAAATGCAGCTTGAAGTGCTGACAACAGGGACCTTTGTGGCTCTTTGAGTGTTTAAGATTGCCGACCCTTGGCTATACCAATGTTTCATTTCCAAATGGGCATATTTTAACTCCCACCATTGTTATCAATGTCCCCAAAGTGCTTCTTCCAAAGGTAACCAGACTTTCTTGTTTTTTCCTTGAAGACATTTCTCATTTCTCATCCAAGAAGCTTCTTCAGTTCTGACAGAGGTCAGAACTTGGATGAAAAGCAAAACGTCTTCAAGGGAAAACAAGAAAGCCCAGCAGCCTCTTGAAAAAGCATCTTTGAGATAACCATGACCTGGATGGCTGAGAAACTCCATAGGCATTGTTATCAAGGTTGACTCAGCCTTCCATCCTTCTGAGGTAGGTAAAATGAGGACCCGGATAGTGGGGGCAATAAGCTAACTTTGTATAAAAAAGAACACCGCTTGGGGGGGGCAAAAACCCTACTAAGCAGGTATATACAAAAGTATGAAGGCTATTGCTTAACGCATTGTAAGCCATCCTGAGTCTCCAGAGAAGGGCGGCATATAAATCGAATCAATCAATCAATGAATCAATCAATCAATCAATCAATGGTTCAGTTGACTGGGAAATTTTGAAAAGGGAAATTCACAAACCTTGGAAATTGCCTTGGTTGTGAAACACTGAAAGACGGCATGGCTTTCAACTGCCAAATTGAGAATATTGTCTAGCCGGATTTTGCCTATTCCTTTTCTTGTATATTAGAAGAATGATAGAATTAAGCCACTCTATGGGAAGCAATAAAGGTTGATTAACGGCAGCACACTGGGGAGCCAACTCAGAGGCCCCACCAATGCAGAATCATTTTCAATAATTCTGGCAAGATCGTATCTTTACTTGGGGTTTTGCCACTTTTCAGCTCAGAAATTAGATTCTGGGTTTCTGATGGTGGAGCACGGGGACCAATCAGTTATCAGATAAAGGGAGGGGCGGCAGAACTGCTACCCCAAAACGCCCTGAATAAGTTGCCAAAGTATCTCAGTCAGGACTCTTAAGACATTAAATCATTGGCACTGGCGCTTATCTGAAGAACAAGAACCAAGATGCCAGATCAGGCAAAAATCCTTATTTGTTACTGCTTCTTGGAGCCTTGTCCACTTCACTAACAAGCAGTTTTGCTCTTCTACTCTCCAAAGCTTTTTATATTCCATTTTCAGTAAATTAAAAGTTGTATGAGAATCATGGTAGAACTGGGGTTTCTATATGCTGACATTACAACGGGTGGTGAAATCCAATTTTTTTTACTACCTGTTCTGTGGGCGTGGTGTGGCTTGGTGGGTGTAGCACGAGAAGGATACTACAAAATCCCCATTCCCTCCCCACTCCTGGGTGAAAGATATTGCACAATCCCCATTCCCTCCCCACTCCGGAGGGAAGGATATTGCGAAATCTCCATTCCTACCCCACTCTAGGGCCAGCCAGAGGTGGTGTTTGCCAGTTCTCTGAACTGCTCAAAATTTCCTCTACCAGTTCTCAGAACTGCTCAAAATTTCCTCTACCAGTTCTCAGAACTGCTCAAAATTTCCTCTACCAGTTCTCAGAACTGCTCAAAATTTCGGCTACTGGTTCTCCAGAACCTGCTGGATTTCATCCTTGATTACAAAAACCAGCATAGATTGAATACAATCTTTACCTGACCAAGCAAACTGGAAAATTTATTGGAGTCATAACAGAGTGGAGATTGGTTAGACTTGAACTAAAACAATACTTTTCTGAAAAGTGGCAAAAATCCATCAGGAGTTGAGATGCAATGACTGAAGGAGTTGGACGTTCACAGGATCCTACAGGCCAGAAAACATGAAGATGGGAGATTGACTTTGGTCTGTAGAGTTGAAAGAAAAGGAACCTACATGGTAAATGATCTTCAGAAATTAGCATGTTGTCTACAATGGAGATTCCTCTGAAACTCCAAAAGGGATGTCCACCTTCAGAGTTCACCAAAAGGAAAATATATCAATCGAGGGACTTCAGGCCAAATTTTGCCTCCAAGTTTTGCCTTAGTAAAACCACACTTGGAATACTGCATCCAGTTCTGGTCACCACAATATATATATAAAAAAAGATGTTGAGACTCTGGAAAAACTGCAGAGAAAAGCAACAAGGATGATTAGGGGGCTGAAGGCTAAAACATATGAAGAACAGTTACAGGAATTGGGTACGGCTTGTCTAATAAAAAGAAGGACTAGGGAAGATATGAGAATAGTGTTCCAATATTTGAGGGGCTCCCACAAAGATGAGGGGGGTCAAACTATTTACCCAAGCACCAAAAGGCAAGACAAGAAAACAATGGATGGAAATTAACCAAGGAGAGAAGCAATCTAGAACTAAGGACAAATTTCCTAACGGTGAGAGCAATCAACCAATGGAACAGCTTGCCTTCAGAAATTGTGGGTGCTCCATCACTGGAGGCTTTCAAAAAGATATTGGACAACCATTTATCTGAAATGGTACAGGGTCTCCTACTCAAGCAGACGGTTGGACTAGAAGACCTCTGAGATCCCTTCCAACTCAATTCTATGTTCCAAGAGAAACAGTCTCCACTCTCTACTCCCATACTGATACCTTCAAGCTAGATCAGGGATCAGCAACCTGCAGCTCTGGAGCCGCATGTGGCTCTTTCACTCCTTTAGTGCAGCTCTCTGTCACTCAAAATATGTGTCACAACCACCAATGTGCGACACTTGCTGGCACGCAATTTATTGAGCTTTTCAACCCCTGGTAGGCCAACTATAGATAAATCCCAGAAAAGAAAAGTTTCAGAAGAAAATAGAACATTTAATTCAACTACATATGCTAGTTTTGTGGCTGCTCAGGAAATAGTCAGGCATGGGAAGGGTTTTGTGGCTCCCGGTGTTTTCTTTTCTGTGGGAAATGGATCCAAATGGCTCTTTGAATGTTTAAGGTTGCAGATCCCTGAGCTAGGTGAAACTACCTAGACTAGAACTTCTGGGCTAACCCACATCTAAGGACAAGGCTACAGCAAATCACATCTGCGTTGTTACCGAGAAAAACTGCACACTGCGTGTTCTTATTCAAACCTAAATGGTAGGCATTTGCATACGGGGCTGAAGAAGCTCGAAAACAAATCATGCATTTTAATTCTCGTAGATGCAGATCTTTCCAGCTAAATAAAAAAACATTTAAAACGAACAAGGCTGTAGCTGAATCAGTGCCGGCAATGCACCTTGCTGACAATTCTTATTGCACTCGCTTTCATCTCCATTATTCTGAATGTCAGAGAGCTATTTTAAGTACCAGCTTAGTTCAGCTTAAAACAGGTATTAAAATATCTAGATCAGAGAGGGATGTACAGTATATGTTTTATATAAAATGTATATAAAAAGCAGCTTAGCTTATTTAGCCTAAAGCAGATGTTTCCCCACCCCGCTTGATTATGAACAGTCAGTGCAATAGTACGGAGCGATGCCAGCAGAAGGCAGCCAAGTCGTTGTAGCTTGAGCAAATAGTAGGTACACCCTACTGCTGCTCACTAAGCCAACTGAAATATAAGAACATGTTTTTAATGCAGTCCCAGTTTGTTTCTGCGACAACATTTCCCGATAGGTAACGTCTTCCGTGGCAGCTCTACATTTCTCTTTCTTTGCCCACCTGAAAGAGGTTACCAAACCTTCTATTTTAGACAGCTCAACACCCTGCTTCACCCAAACAAAAGACAACAACAAATCTTAGCCGCATTTCTCTACCATCGTAGAAATGGAAGGGACACACGAGGTCTCTCACCAACTTTAGTTGATCTGGAAAACCTGACCTAAAGAAGTAGAACCTTGCTTGCTTGCCGATGCTTTATTGCCCAAGTTGGTAACACTATCAGTGTAATCAGTGTTATGGATCTATCTGACCAGGTAACATCACAGAGCAATGATGAAATTACCTAATTAGGTAACGAAACTTCTGCGAGCAAGAATCCAAGCTCAGGGAGCACCAAGGTTTTCAGAGATCAACCCTGAGCTACAGATATTCTCTTCTATTCAAAAATGAAAGTATAGGGTTGGAAAGATATACAAGGATCATCTGATTCTTCCCTTCCTTTCTTCTTCCCTTCCTTTCTCTTTTCCCTTCCCTTCCTCTTCCATTCCATTCCCTTCTCCTTCCCTTCCTTTCTCTTTTCTCTTCACTTCCCCTTCCCCTCCCTTCTTCCCTTCCCTTCCTCTCCCCTCTTCCTTTCCCTTTTCCCTTCTCCTTCCCTTCCTTTCCCTTCCTCCTTCCCTTCCCTTCTTCTTCCCTTCCTTTCTCTTTTCCCTTCCTTTCCCTTCCCTTCCCCTTCCCTTCCCTTCCCCTTCCATTTCCTTCTCCTTCTCCTTCCCTTCCCCTCCCTTCTTCCCTTCCCCTCCCCTCTTCCTTTCTCTTTTCCCTTCCCCTTCCCTTCCCTTCCTCTTCCATTTCCTTTGCCTTCCCTTCTCCTTCCCTTCCCCTCCCTTCTTCCCTTCCCCTCCCCTCTTCCTTTCTCTTTTCCCTTCCCTTCCCTTCCCCTCCCTTCTTCCCTTCCCCTCCCCTCTTCCTTTCTTGTTTCCCTTCCCTTCCCTTCCCCTTCCCTTCCCTTCCTCTTCCATTTCCTTTGCCTTCCCTTCTCCTTCCCTTCCCCTCCCTTCTTCCCTTCCCCTCCCCTCTTCCTTTCCCTTTTCCCTTCCCTTCCCTTTCCCTTCCCCTTCCTCTTCCTCTTCCCTTCCCTTCTCCTTCCCTTCCTTTCTCTTTTTCCTTCCCTTCCCCTCCCCTCCCTTCTTCCCTTCCCTTCCCCTCCCCTCTTCCTTTCTCCTTTTCCCTTCTCCTTCCCTTCCTTTCCCTTCCTCTTTCCCTTCCCTTCTCCTTCCCTTTTCTCTCTGTCAATCTCAATAGTTAGAGACTTAATTAACCTCTCACTAAATAGTTTCACAAGGTAGCCGGAATTTAATTTAGCAACAAATAAAGATTAGATCTGTTTGGAACTAAATCAAACTCCCTTCTGATTTCAGAGCAGGTGAAAGGGTTTACAAAACACAGTTAGACCACCCCTTCCCTCCTTCCTGTAATGCAGTTAATTCCAATATGCAAACAGGACCAGTGCAGAAGTAGATTAAGCTGCCAACTCATTCCATATACTTGTGGGAACAATATCTCTCCCCCCCGCCCATTCCACTCTTTCTATTAAAGCTCTGATAAATTTTCCTACATTGGAGAATAATCATTACAAACCAACCCTGCTGCCTGTGGGGCTTAACTGATCCTTAATTTTAGCATGTAGTTCCAAAATTATTTGCAAGATGAGTATTTATCCTTCAAGCTGTCTCTTGGGACATCCCCCATTGTCTTGGCAAAAGCTCTTACCTCTTCTAGAAATGGACCATGCACTGATCTTCTTGTAGTAGAGGAATAGAATAGAATAGAATAGAATAGAATAGAATAGAATAGAATAGAATAG
The DNA here is from genome assembly GCA_022577455.1 of Arizona elegans. Lineage (NCBI taxonomy): Eukaryota > Metazoa > Chordata > Lepidosauria > Squamata > Colubridae > Arizona > Arizona elegans. The sequence goes on along the minus strand of JAKOOJ010000032.1, from coordinate 6,050,781 downwards.
AATAGAATAGAATAGAATAGAATCAGGATGAATAAAAATCAATTTTTTAAAAAAATAAAATAAAAAAAACAGATTTTTTTATTTAAATTGGATTTTTTTGATGTAAATCGGATTTTTTTTTTATTTTTATCGAATTTATTTTAATAAAAAACTTTCGGGGTAAAAATCTATCATAAGATAGTTTTCTATTTAAGATACATAAATAATTTAGTTTATTCAGCATGAAATGGAGCATGAGGCTGTATATTCTGCAACACTGGGCCTATCGGTGAGTCAACAGTGGGTCAAAGGAGTAGCAGAGATGACAGTTGCTCTTTAAAAATTATGATTTAAATCGAGTTGATTTAAATCAAGCCTTTTTACTAGTGATTTAAATCATGATTTAAATTGTGATTTAAATCAACTCGATTTAAATCAAATCCATCCTGAATAGAATAGAATAGAATAGAATAGAATAGAATAGAATAGAATAGAATAGAATAGAATAGAATAGAATAGAATAGAATAACAGAGTTGGAAGGGACCTTCGAGGTCTTCTAGTCCAACCCCCTGATTAGGCAGGAAACCCTATACCACTTGTGACAAATGGTTATCCAACATCTTCTTAAAAATTTCCAGTGTTGGAGCATTCACAATTTCTGGAGGCAAATTGTTCCACTGATTAATTGTTCTCACTGTCAGGAAATTTCTGCTTAGTTCTAGGTTGCTTCTCTCCTTGATTGGTTTCCATCCATTGCTTCTTGTTCTACCCTCAGGTGCTTTGGAGAATAGCTTGACTCCCTCTTCTTAGTGGCAACTCCTGAGATATTGGAAGACTATCATGTCTCCTCTAGTCCTTCTTTTCATTAAACTAGACAGACCCAGTTCCTCCAACCGTTCTTCATACGTTTTAGCCTCCAGTCCCCTAATTCTCTTTGTTGCTCTTCTCTGCACTCTTTCTAGAGTCTCCACATCTTTTTTTACATCGTGTCAACCAAAACTGAATGCAGTATTCTAATAGGAAAAGGTCAGCATACCACCCTTGCCTCTCAAAACATCAGCATATTGTGAGTTAAAATGAACATAAGATGGGCAAAGTTGATGGCTTCCATTGTTTACAAGGATTTGCAGGGGATCGGGAGAACCTCTAGCTAAGATACTCTGCAGTTCGGAGAACCCCCAAATCACACTTCTATCTGATACTGCTCATTCCACCCCACCCCTCCCAGGAGTCCCCACACAGCCTGTTTTGGATGCAGGTAAGTGCAGGGAGTGTGCGGGGGCTCAGGGAAGGCAAAAAAAGGGTCTACTGGAAGTTCGAGAAGGCCAGAAACAGGCCCGTTTCTGGCCCGGAGAGGGCCTCTGGAGCCTGGAGAGACCATTTTCACCCTCCTGGAGGCTTGAGGAAAGCCTTCGGAGCCCGGGGAGGGCAAAAACACCCCCCCCCACACACACACACCATGGTGCAGGAGGCTGACTACGCCACGCCCATCATGGCCACCCAGCAACTAGGCAGAGAACCCCTTGCTAAAAATTTTGAAGCCCACCCCTCATAATTTTTGTTTGTCAGGAATTGATATGACTCCAAATATATGTCATTAAATGCCTAAACCTTTCAGTAAAATCATTTGTCCGTGGTTTCCATCCAAACCCAACTTTTAACTTCTTTCTTAATATTGTTATCTGGTGACTTAACTCCAATTACAGAGGCTGTAATTAAAATTATTATTAAAATTATTTTATTATACCAAATGAGCTTTAAAATGTACTCTTTTATGGTATGTTTTATTCAAGCTTGAACCCAAATGACTGATGGAAATGTGTATAGATACAGGAAGTCCTCGATTTACAATCACAACCAAGCCCAAAATTTATGTTTGTAAGTGAGAAATTTGTTAAGTGAGTTTTACCCTCACATTATGATTTTTCTTGCCACATTTGTTAAGTGAATCAACTGCAGTTGTTAAATTAGTAACACGGTTGTTAGGTGAATCTGGTTTCCCTGTTGACTTTGCTAGTTAGAAGGTCGCAAAAGGGGGAAAATATGACCTTGGGACATTCTAACTGTCATAAATATTGAGTCCACTGCCAATTTTGATCACGTGACCATAGGGATGCTGCAACAGTCATAAATGTGAAAAATTGTAACTTTGAATGGTCACTAAATGAACCGTTGTAAGTTGAGGACTACCTGTAGACAGATGGGGGCATGAAAAAAAAAAAAGAACATTCACAAAGAAATGTTTTGAAATGTACCCCTAACTTTTCTTTGGGAGAAAGTTCTGTTTGTATGTACAAAATCTGTAGTAGAAAAATTACAGTAGCCTCCCAATATAATATTTTCTTAATGAGCAAAATAACCAGAAATCTAATGGAATCTCTCTTTTTAAAATAACCTACAGTTTTCAACATTTTCTCTCCTATTTTCCCAGCAGAATCATTTAGAAAAATGTCTAGGTTTTAATTCATATGTGTTTTTCTTTTTTCTTTTTCTTTTTGTCCTTCTCTTTCTTTTTCTTTTTCCTGTCTTTCTTTCAGACATAACCCAGATCCTGTCTCAAGTCTATTCTACATTTTCATCAGTGATTTGTCAGCTTTGATTAGAGCAAGCCAACTCAAACTTTGAAGCTCCGAAACACCCTCAAATTCCTCATTTTTTCCCCTTCATTCTAAATATTGCCGACAAAGCAAAAGCCTCAAAGACTGATGTACCCGTAGATGACAAGGAATGCAACCCTATTAGACACATTAATTATCTGGCCTTCGTCTTGACATACATGAGACTCCATAATTTTCTCTCCAATAACCTCTGAGGTCAGAGACTGAAAAAACTGGCTTGTCCAAATCCCCATAAGTCAGTTTCAGATCTGAGCAAGAATAAGGAATAAGGCTTTAAACTCTATCTTAATTCTGTACTTTAATTTGAGTATCTTTTTAATTTTTAACTACTCCTCCTCCTCCTCTTCTTCTCCTCCTCCTCCTCCTCCTCCATTTTCTATCATTATCATTTTAGGATGGCATAAATTTCAATATCTCACTTCAAGAAGCAGAGGTACAGTATATGTGGTACCTTGCTCAATAGTAGTAACTCTGAGAGGGATCTTGGAGTCCTAGTGCCAAAAAGCCAACACAGTTCTAGGCTGCATAAACAGAGAGATAGAATTAAAATCACATGAAGTGTTAATAACACTTTATAAGGCCTTGGTAAGGCCACACTTGGAATATTGCATTCAGTTTTGGTCGCCACGATGTACAAAAGATGTGGAGACTCTAGAAAGAGTGCAGAGAAGAGCAACAAAGAGGATTAGGGGACTGGAGGCTAAAACATATGAAGAACGGTTGCAGGAACTGGGTATGTCTAGTTTAATGAAACTTGAAGGAGACTTCATGGGTTTTTTTTTTTTTTTTTATGCTGTTAGAGAATTTTGGAATCCCAACTTACTCAGTGGTCATTTGGTTGGGGAAAAAAGAGAACACATTTGGAGGTAACATATCATGTGCTGTCTTAAGCAGAAAAACACTTTTCATCCTAAAATGTTGTGAGTGCACGGAAGGAAATGGTAAAACATGCATCCTCATGTCACAATTCAGTCTCCCTCCTTTACATGCAAGCAACGGCAATGAAAGGCAAATACAAAAGGGCGGAGCTTGTGATGTTGCAGTGTTACTGTTCTCCTCCCTTCCTTCCTTCCTCCCTTCCTCCCATTCATCTCCTCTCCTTTCTCTCCTTTCTTCCTTCCTTCCTCCCTCACTCCCTCCCTCCATTTCCTTCATCTCCTCTCCTTCTCCTCTCCTATCTCCTTCCTTCCTTCTTCTCCCTCACTCCCTCCCTTTCAGTCATCTCCTCTTCTTTGTCTCCTTCCTCCCTTCCTCCCTCACTCCCTTTCTCCCTCGCTCCCTCCTTCTGTTTCCTTCATCTCCTCTCCCCTCCTCTTCTCCCCTCCCCCCTCCCTTCTTTTATTATTTATATAAATAACTATCTAACAAATATTAGAAAAATAATAATACTTTTTCCTTCTCCTATTTTCCCCACAACAAAAACCCTTATCAGGTGAGTTGAGTTGAAAGATCACACAGCTAACTTTCATGGCTAAAGTGAGATTTGAACTCACAAACTTCCTGTTTCTAGCCTGGCGCCTCAACCATTAGACCAAAGTAGCATCGCCGTGGTTAGAATGTTCAATTATGTACTGGAATTTTGGAAAAGGAAAAAAAAAAACCACAATGCAAAATTTTGACACACACACACACACACACACACACACAAAAGAATGTACAAGAATAGCTATGCCCTGTACAATGGTATTTTTTTTCCTTCCATTTGCTTTCTTTCTTTCTTTCTTTCTTTCTTTCTTTCTTTCTTTCTTTCTTTCTTTCTTTCTTTATTAATTAATTAAATTTTTATACCGCCCCCTCTCCCGAAGTCGGGGCGGTGAACAGCCAGAATTAAAAACACACAATACAAATATTAAAATACATTAAAACAAAATTAAATTATCTTAGGCTTCTCCAATTTAAAACCCCTTACCCATAAAATTCACCCAATTAAAAATTTTTAACCCAGCCCGGCTTGCTGAAATAAAAAAGTCCTTCAGGGCCTTTTTCCTGACAACAGCTTGTATTAGATTTCAGGTTTACGTTCAGAGGACGGGTCAAAACAATTGAGCTTTTGTGCGATTTGGCACCCCAATAAATCTGGAGGTGATGCTGAGACTTCTATTAATTCCAGCATATTAATGAGAGCCATGCTTTTCTTAGCTGCTGCTCACAGCTACTCTGTGGGTACCAAACTAGGGTAAATAATGCTAACCGAATGCCTGTGAATTAGTCCTGAGTGATTGAAAATGACGGTATATAAATGTCAGTTTTCATGTGGATTCTGTTCGTAGGATGACCTTAACAATGCAATTTTTGCCAGATTTCTCAAGAAATGTAGGTAGGTGAATGTAAAACTGCATTCCCTGCCAGTCAGATTTCTCTTTCAAGAGCCTGGAGCAAATATATAACTCTCTTTGTCTATCTTTTAGCACTTCTGTGGTCAACTCAGCCAGATAGGTTTCTCTGCTTCTGGGCAACTCCACAGAATTCACGCTGTTTCCACTGCCTCGGAATTTTATTTGGCTATGGAATGCTCTCTACTAATTTGATCCAAAGTGACTCTTTAGGTGTATGTGTCTAGGTGTGTCTATGTAAAGACAATCCTGGGTTAAGGAGGCAAAAAGTTCAGGAACCAAGGGTGGGCTGACCTGTCAGCTTCTACGCAAAACATTATTTTGAAGAGAATGCAAGGTGGCATTACAGAGCTCTCACCAACTAAGGGTTTTACACGCATCTCCCCTCCGTGCTCATTTACCTGCTTAGTATAAATAGGCCAGTGGTGAAATCCAATTTTTTTACTACCGGTTCTGTGGGCATGGCTTGGTGGGCATGGTTGTGGTGAGGCTTCGAAGACATGGCTTGGTGGGCATGGCAGGGGAAGGATACTGTAAAATCTCCATTCCCACCCCACTCTGAGGCCAGCCAGAGGTCGTATTTGCCAGTTCTCTGAACTATTCAAAATTTCCACTACCGGTTCTCTGAACTGCTCAAAATTTTGCCACCGGTTCTGCAGAACCTGTCAGAAACTGCTGGATTTCACCCCCTGAAATAGGCGTAGCTCATATTCTAGCTGCATTTCAAGCCAAAAGATTTTAACATGCACTATATTAAACCCAGGGGTGGGCTGCTGCCTCTTGTTACAAACGATTCGCCCAGAAACCAAAAATGTGAGTGTACACACCTTCCATGCATGCACGCGGCATCGAAAAACCAGAAAATTATATAGGACGTGATTAGCCGCCAGGGCAGGTGGGGAGGGGCCCCACCCTGGGAGGGGCCCACCCTGGACGGAACTACCGGTTCGCCTGAACTGGTCCAAACTGGAGCAGCCCACCACTGATTAAACCTATGCAAAAAGAAACAGAACCTATTTCCTGGACAAAATGGCGGAATAGCAGATTGTACCTTCAAGATAAAAGATCCATGAAACAACCTTGCTAAAATGAAGAACTGGTCAGTCCCTGACCCAGGTGTTCTCCTGCACCTGTCCTAGGTTTGAGGACATCACATATTGAAGGACATTGAAACCTTAAACAATTAGTAAGGCAACATTTGGCCTAGGGACAGTCCTTCGTCTAAAACCCGTTGTGACCTTCAGCCTAATTGTGAAGTTGTTCTACAACCAAGATATTTAGACTTCTGGCTAGAATAGCACATCCAGCATTTTTTCAGAATTATAGAATAACAGAGTTGAAGGAGACCTTGGAGGTCTTCTAGACTAACCCCCTGCTCAAGCAGGAAAACCCTATAACATTCTGGATACATGGCTGTACAGTCTTGTCTTAAAAAAATCCAGTGATGGAGCATCCACAATGCCTGAAGGAAAACTATTCCACTGATTGTTCTAACAGCCAGGAAATTTCTCCTAGATTATATCTCTGTTTGTTAAAGCTTCCATCCATTACTTCTTGTCCTGCCTTCTGGTTCTTTGGAGAATAGGTTGGCCCTCTCTTCCCTATAACAGGCTCTCAAATATTGTATATTTTATGAGAGAGGAAGACAGAGAGACAAAATAGTAATAGAGGGTGTCAAGGAATAAGGGGTAATAAAGAGAAAAAATAATATATAGAGAAAAAGAGCACACTTTATCTGCAGTAGTGGTCGAGTTGACTTAATTTTGTCATTGGCCATATCTTTTGATTGCTCCAATCAACTAATTAATTACACTTGAGATAATGAAGCTCTCAATAAGAAAAAGTTTGCCCCCTCCAATGCTAGTTGAAAGAATTCTGTATTCTATCTTTCAATCAGATAGATACAGATTAACAGTTGGAAGGGACCTTGTAGGTCATCTAGTCCAACCTCCTGTCAAAGCAGGAGACCCTACACCATTTCTGATAGATGGCAGTCCAGTCTCTTCTTGAAAGCTTCCAGTGATGAAGCTCCCACAACTTCTGAAGGCAACTTCTGTTCCATTGGTTGATTGCTCTCATTGTCAGAAAATTTCTCCTTATTCCCTGGTTGATTCTCTCCTTGATCAGTTTCCATCCATTATTCCTTGTCTGGCCTTCAGATGCTTTGGAAAATAGCTTGACATCCTCCACTCCACAGCAGCCACTCAAATATTGGAAGGCTGCTGTCATGTCTCCCCTGGTCCTTCTCTTCACTAGACAAGTCGTGCCCAGTTCCTGTAACCATTCATTGTATGTTTTAGTCTCCAATCCCCTAATCATCCCTGGTTGCTCTTCTCTGCACTCTTTCTAGAGTCTCAACATCTTTTTTATAGTGTGGTGACCAAAACTGGATGCAGTATTCTAGTGTGGTCTTACTAAGGCTTTATAGAGTGGTATTAGTACCTCACGTGATCTTGATTGTATCCCTCTAATCAATCAATTACCTTGTACGCCTTCAAGACTTTTTTTGCTTTTGTTACGAAGTTTGATAATTGGCAGCTCAGAGTGCAAGCTTGCCTCCATGATAAAATCATGAGAACTCATAAGTAAATCATGAGGTAAATCATGAGGTAAAATCATGAGGTAGAATCATGAGGTAGAATCATGAGAAAGTTCTAACCATAAGGGGTCCAAAAGGCAGCAATTATTTGGGTTCAATACTCATAAAAAAATAAATCAGAAAGAAGAAGCATGTTCCTACTGACAGGAGGAAATCAATAGGGAATGTTAAAACCAAAATGCTTCTTAAAATCTGAAACTAATAGTATTTTGTTTCTTCTTTATCAAGCAAGTATTATTGGTTCCTACTACTAGGAGGAGCAACAAATCCTGGATCCCCATCTTCCTCCTCCTTTCATTGGTGAACATACCTACCAATGGGAGATGCACATAAGATATTTAATCTTATTAATCTTATTCTTAATCTTATTAATAATACTGAAATCCTCTTAATGAGTCAACAAGCTATGTTGTCTAACAAGCTATTCGCCAAAGCATCTGAGGGCAGGACAAGAAGCAGTGGGTGGAAACTAACCAAGGAGAGAAGCAACCTAGAACTAAGGAGAAATTTCCTGGCAGTAAGAACAATTAATGAGTGGAACAACTTGCCCTCCAGAAGTTGTGAATGCTCCAACACTGGAAGTTTTTAAGAAGATGTTGGATAACCATTTGTCTGAAGTGTGTAGGTTATCCTGCCTAAGCAGGGGGTTGGACTAGAAGACCTCCCAAGGTCCCTTCCAACTGTGCTATTATTCTATTCTATTCTATTCTATTCTATTCTATTCTATTCTAGTCTAGTCTAGTCTAGTCTAGTCTAGTCTAGTCTAGTCTATTAACAAAATCTGCACAATATTTGATCAGCTGAGCTGATGTGTCTAAAAGAAGAAAAAAAACAGAAGAGGCAGGGACTGTATTGGGTGTCAAGTGAAGTTTTTTTGGGGGGGAAATCCTTGATTTCTATATGCACCATTTGGGGATGTTGGAATTAATTAATATCTTAATTAAGATATTGTGTTTAAATACAAACACAATATCTTTGCCAGTTCTTTTCTTGACTTTACACTTGACTTGAGATTCCATTCCTCTTTCTTTCCTAGCAAGTCAAATATCACTGGACAGGGAAGACATAAGCTCCAATTTTCTTCTGTCTTTTCCTGTCTTCTTCCCTCGTTGGTTTTGCACTACTGCAAAATCTTACACAACAAGACATTGACACCAAAGCTCCGGTGCCAAAATGCAGTGATTACAAAGTCTGGCTGTAGCTTTTTTCTAACAAGTGTTTTCCCAGGAGGCAGATTAAAAAAAAAAAAAACAAAAAACAAAAAAGATGAAATGTCAATAGCTCTTTTAATATCGAGTTTGTCTACAAACTAGAAATCAATGGAACTTCAACACAAACCTATTAATCCCATCAACTTCCACATAACTAACAACACAACTGCAACTTAAATGAATTATTTGATAAGGTCATCCTGAGTGGTAATTAACTTAGGCTCAATTGTTCAGTTTGGGTAATAAAAAAAAATATTTTCAAATATTTTCACCCCCAATGATGCCCTTGAAGTGATGTCCCAGTGCCTGGAGGCCGTGCGGGCCTGGATGGGGAGAAACAGGCTCCGACTCAACCCCTCCAAGACCGAGTGGCTGTGGCTTCCGGCGTCCCGATATAGCCAGCTGATGCCATCGCTGGCTATTGGGGGGTGAATCACTCGCCCCCACGGAGAGGACTCGTAACTTGGGCGTCCTCCTGGACGCACGGCTGTCTTTAGAAGATCATTTGACGGCCGTGGCCAGGGGGGCTTTTTATCAGGTTCGCCTGATACGCCAGTTACGCCCCTTTCTAGATCGGGACTCCCTACGCACAGTCACTCAAGCACTCGTCACCTCCCGCCTGGACTACTGTAATGCTCTCTACATGGGGCTCCCCCTGGGGTGCACCCGGAGGCTCCAGCTGGTCCCAGAACGCGGCCGCGCGGGGGGATTATGGGGGCGACGAGGCGCTCCCATGTGACACCCCTCCTGCGCGAGCTGCACTGGCTCCCGGTGGTCTTCCGGGTGCGCTTCAAGGGGGTTGGTGACCACCTTTAAAGCGCTCCATGGCTTAGGGCCGGGGTACTTACGAGACCCGCCTTCTGCCACCAATAGCCTCCCACCGACCAGACTCCGCTCGCACAGAGTGGGGCCTCCTCAGGGTGCCGTCCGCCAGACAATGTCGGCTGGCGACCCCCAGGGGGAGACCCTTCTCTGTGGCGGCGCCCACCCTCTGGAACAACCTCCCCCCAGAGTTACGTACAATAATAGACCTCCGGATTTTTTCATCGGGCCCTGAAAACCCATTTATTCCAACTAGCTGGGCTGGCTTGAGCCAAATTTTTAAACTATTTTAAACTGGAATTGTTTTTAATTATGGCCAAATTATTTAATTATTTTAATCAGTTTTTAGATTTTCTATGTCTGGTTTTTACTGGCTGTGCACCGCCCTGAGTCCTATATTGGGAGAAGGGCGGTATAGAAAATTTAAATAAAATAAAAAATAAATAAATAAAATTGTTCTTTATCCCATCTTTTCATGCTGTTACCCTGGCAACAGATGATGATGATGATGATTGATGATGATGATGATGATGATGATGATGATATTAAGTAAAAAAAATATATATTGCAAAGAAAAAGTTGTTTATAATTGGTTATTCCATGGAAAGAAGTATCTTTCACACTGAAATGAATGGTGAATTCACTGCTTTGGTGCCAATACATCAAAGCATGTAGACATTCAAAAGAACTGCTGGATTTGGGTGGACAATGTATGTCGAGCTATAACAATATTACACTTTCAAGATGCTTTGTATTGTGTTTATTATATAAGAAAGAAGATTCGAAATGGAACTTTACAATTTGTTTACAAAGACGGATTTCAAACTGCAGGTCAAGAGGTGTTTTTACTGAAAGGAATTATTTCACGAAGCGATCAAGATTTTAAGGCACAGCAAATCCAGTTGAGAATTCAAGAATTTATTACAATAAAAGAAGGGGGAGGAAAAAGGCTGAAGAAGAAGGTCTGCAAAACAGCTAGGAAAAAACGGAGATGGAAAAATCATAACTCTCTCTGGGGGGGGAGGATAGCAACAGTAAAAATGAATGATTATATCTGTATTTAGGGAATATGATTTGTTTCGGAAAGTTATATTAAGGAATGTTTTGCTGATGAATTGTTATGGGTTAAAAGAAAGATATTGTTTAAACTTTTACTTTTGTTTTGAATCATACTAATACTTAGGGACATGATTTCTTCTGAAAAGTTATATATTAAGGAATGTTTTGTTGAAGAATTTATATAAGCTTATGGGTTAAAAGAAAAATATTATGAGTGCAAAAGTTAAGGGACAGTGTTGAAGACTTAATATAAGTTCCTGGGTTAGAAGAAAAAATATTGTCCAAAACTTTTATTCTTTGTTTTAAACTACATTAATTTATATTAAGGAATGTTTCGTTGAAGAATTAATATAAAGCTTATGGGTTTAAAAGGAAAATATAAGTGAGTGTTAATGTATTAATACAAATATAAGGATTGGAGATGTGATGGTCAACTGTAATTGGACTTTGATCGTGTAAAGCTGGAAGAAGGAAGATTTGCTTATTATCGAAGAATGGACAGGAATGAAGATGGACTGATTATATTCAAGCAATAACTGGACTAAGCAGTCATAATTAGATATGAAAAAGAGGAGTTAAAGTGCAAAAGGGAGATAAATCTATAGATAGTTAGCATGGTTTTTTTTTTTTCTTATGTTTGTTAAATACTATTTGCTCTGGGAAGTCTGGGGGGGAGGAGGGTTGGGGTAGGAGGGGGGAGGAGGGAGGGGAAAATATTTGTAAAACTTTTTAAAACTTTTTTAATAAAAATAAAGAAAAGAAAAATAAGAAAAGATGCTTTGTGTTGTATATAAAACAGTCTTTAAAAGGAATATAAGTTATAGGCGGTTTTGTATAAGAAAGTTTCACAATGTGACTTTCTCCAGATATATAACTACTGAAAGTAAATTGTCTGTGTGAGTGTTTATATGCATGTGCATACACAAACACACACGCACACTTCAAAGAAAGGGACACTTAAATTAAATATTCATAGTCAGGGATGGATGCTATAATCAATATTCCTTATAAGACTAGTTAACAGAAGGGAAGGGAAAGGGAAGGGAAAGAAAGAAGGAAAGGGGAAGAAAAAAGGATGAAGGGGAAGGGAAGAGAAGGGAAGGGAAGAAGGGAAAAGGAAAGGGGAAAGGGAGGAAGGAAAAAGAAGGAAAGGAAAGAAATGAGGAAGGGAAAGAGAAGGAAAAAGAGAGGAGGGGGGAGGGAGGGGAAGGGAGACTATTTTGGGGTATGAAACCTGATATTGTAGAATAACTAAATAGGTAGTGCAATGTGAAAGTTATAAATAACAAGGCATACAAATTAGTCATTATTTATTTGATATTGAGCCACTTTGATTGATTGATTGATATATGACAGAATGTTGGGTCTTATTAACAAGCATTTTACTTAGGAAGAATGCAAGATAGATTCCTCGGTTTTAGGAGACACTCATTGATTAAAGAGCCTCATCAAGATTGTATTTTGCTTAAATTTTAGGCCCTACCTAGCAAATTCTCAGAATTTAATTTAAAAAAAAAATGTCACAAAATAGTGTCCTTCAGCTTGATGGGGAGCACAATTCCCACACTTCCTTTGAAGTCAGAGGGGGGTACCTGGCATGTGTAACACTCTGAAGCCTTTTACAGCTTCATGTTGTTAACATTTGGTAGTGCACATTCTTAAATCTGTAGGCAGTGTTTACCCCTTTTTAAAAAAAGCTCTTTTCACATCACAGCATAGTTTTCTTACAATGGAGAAGACTCCTGCCTTCTAGTTTTGAACTGAACAGAAAAGCAGGGAGAAAATATAATTTGGCACACTACCCTGTTTCCCTGAAAATAAGGCATCCCCTGATAATAAGCCCAATTGGACTTTTGAGTGCATGCCCTAAAGTAAGCCCCCCCCCCGAAAATAAGCCTTCCCCGAAAATATTTAAACACCTGCACCGCCAGTCCCCGCCATTTCTTCTGGTTTCCTTCACATACCCCAAAATAATAAGGACTTCCCCGAAAATAAGGCCAAGCACTTATTTCACAGTTCAAAAAATATAAGACAGGGTCTTATTTTTCAGGGGAAACAAGGTACTCTGGGGAAATTGTGAAGCGTTTGCCCCTAACATGATGTAGTCAGAAGTCCTCTGGCAGAAAAAAATTCACCACACGTCCTCCCACATTAAGAAGGGCACAGACCTCAAGGAAAAGGGAAGATCTAACTTAATATCTGTTGCTCGTGGCACATTCCAACACAAAGCCACACGAATGCCGGCATTTCTAAAATCTTTGCTTCCTCTCAAAGACCAGCAGACTATAAGTACATTTAGGTTAAGGAAGTTCACAGAAGACCATCAACTTAGTCGAGAGACAAAGTATTCGTCTGTAAAAACCAATTAGGAGAACATTTAAAAAAAAAAATAGGGCAGTTGGAGGAGATCAAAAGTTCAGTAAAGCAGAACTGTGTTGCTCTGCAGTGAACAAACCAAATGATTCTGTCCACTTGCAATGATGGAATTAATATAAATGATGATTTTTCTACGGTCCCCTGTCCTGAGCCATGGCCTCTTCTGAACAGACCTCTATTTAGATTATTGATTATAACGATCTACCTGGGCAATTCAGATTCAATTGCTAAAATTTGTTTGTAAGAACATAGGAGTGTAAAATGTCTGTCCATTTTAGCTCCTGCAAGGTGATGCAAAAAGACATGATTCATTCCAGCCAGTAACCCTTCAGCATCTATTTCAATGAATGTTAAAACCATTGTGGTTGTGTGTCAAAACACTTAGCAATCCATGTGTATACTTTTTTGGTTTAGAAGGTAGGTAGGTAGGTAGGTAGGTAGGAAGGAAGGAGAAATAGATGAGGAAGGAAAAGAGGAAGGAAAGAAGGAAGGAAGGAAGGAAGGAAGGAAGGAAGGAAGAAAGGAGAGAGACGAAAGAAAGGAGGGAAGAGAGGGAGGGAGGAAGGAAGAAAGACAGATGAGGAAGGAAAGAAGGGAGGGGAGGGAGGGAGGGAGGGAGGAAGGGAAGAAGGAAGGAAGGAGAGACAGATAGGAAGGAAAGAGGGGAGGGAAGTGAGAGAATGAGTGAGTGAGTGAGGAAGGAAGGGAGGGGAGGGAGGGAAGGAAGGAAGGAAGGAAGAGAGACAGATGAGGAAGGAAGGAAGGAAGGAAGGAAGGAAGGAAGGAAGGAAGGAAGGAAGGAAGGAAGGAAGGAAGACAGATGAGGAAGGAAGGGAGGGAGGAAGGAATCTTGTGATTTATATTTTCCTCTCCTGAGCACTTTATGAAAGTAAAGGCCCATTGTCACATTTAATTACATGCATACTCTAATTTTGTAACTTACATAATTGGATATATAGACATGCACACAGGCGCCCACCCACATAAGAAATAGGCTGTCAATTTAATTCTAATAGCGTTCCATGACCAAGCAAGTAAAGTAAGTAGATTTTCATTGCTTTATGGGAAATTATGGGTTAAGGATTTTTTCAAGAATGGTAAATGAGCTACACAGTAGAAATGGATTGGTAACAAACATAAGAATAGGGCTTTTATGATTCTATCCAGGGCCAAAATGTAAGCCTGGTGCTTTCTTTCTTTTTTCCCCCTTTCTTTTTTTTTCTTTTTTACTGTCAGCAACTTCAGTATCTTTTACACCTTCCAAAATTTATCCATCAAGTATTAATAATTCTGCAACTGAGTCCCACTTAAATGGCCTTTTCTAACCTTGGGATTTTCATTATTCTAATTAGAGGTATAGGAAGCTTCCATAATATTTACAGCAGGATCCCTGTTTTCAGTGAATGAATATGTACTTTGATAGGTTTCCGGCAATGTAATAGGTACTTTTCTTTAGAAGGCAAGACCGTGAGGTCTAGAGTATGCATGGTTAGGAAAGGTTAATAATCTGAACTATTTTCAGCATTGTTCACATGCACTAATTCTCAGGAGGAAAAGAGAACAGGGAAGGGAAGGGAAGGGACGAAAGGAAAGGAAAGGAAAGGAAGAAGGAAAAGGAAAGGGGGAAGGGAGAAAGGAAAGGAAGGGAAGGGAAGGGAAGGGAGGGAAGGGATAAGGCCCGGTATAGTCAGCTGCCACCATCGCTGACTATTGGGGATGAAACCTTGGCCCCCACAGAGAGAGCTCGCAACTTGGGTGTTCTCCTGGATGCACGGCTGTCTTTGGAAAATCATATGACGGCCATGGCCACGGGAGCTTTTTATCGGGTTCGCCTGATACATCAGTTGCATCCCTTTCTGGACCAGGATGCCTTGAGCACAGTCACTCATACCCTCGTCATGTCACGTCTGGACTACTGCAACACTCTCTACTTGGGGCTCCCCTTGAAGAGCACTCAGAGGCTCCAGCTGGTCCAGAATGCGGCCACGCGGGTGGTTATGGGTGCGACTCAGCGTACCCATGTAACACCCCTCCTGCGTGAGCTGCACTGGCTTCCGCTGGTCTTTCGAGTGCGATTCAAGGTGTTGGTCACCACCTTTAAAGCACTCCATAGTTTAGGACTGGGGTATATACGAGACCGCCTTCTGCCAGCAACAACCTCCCACCGGCCAATACGATCTCACAGAGAGGGGCTCCTCAGGGTGCCGTCAGCCAGACAATGCTTACTGGCGACACCCAGGGGGAGAGCCTTCTCTGTGGGGGCACCAGCCCTTTGGAATGAGCTGCCCCTAGAGCTTTGTCTTAGCCCCGACCTGCACACTTTTCGCCGTGCCCTTAAGACCCTCCTGTTTCAGCAAGCCGGACTGTCTTAATATGAATTTTAAATGGGTGTATGTGTGTTTTAAATTGATGGCCTAATTTTATATATCTGATTTTAATTGGTTTTAAATTTTATAAATTCATGTGTTTTAATCTGGCTGTACACCGCCCTGAGTCCTTCGGGAGAAGGGCGGTATAGAAATTTAATAAAACTTAAACTTAACCTTAAACTTAGGATGGGATGGGAAGAGAACAGGGAAGTGAAGGGAAGGGAGGAGAGGAGAGGAAAAGAAGGGAAGGGAAGGAAAAAAGAAAAGGGAAGAAAAAAGGATTAAGTGAAGGGAAGGAAGAAGGAAAAGGAAAGGGGAAAGGGAGGGAGGGAGGGAGGAAGGAAGGAAGGAAGGAAGGAAGGGAAGGAAGGAAGGAAGGAAGGGAGGGAAGGGAAGGGAAGGGAAGGGAAGGGAAGGGAAGGGAAGGGAAGGGAAGGGAAGGGAAGGAAAGGAAAGGAAAGGAAAGGAAAGGAAAGGAAAGGAAAGGAAAGGAAAGGAAAGGAAAGGAAAGGAAAGGAAAGGAAAGGAAAGGAAAGGAAAGGAAAGGAAAGGAAGAAAAAAATGCAGTAAAAAGGTGAAAAGAAATAGAAAGCAATTTCCAAACTTCGAGCCGTAAGTGCATTTTCCTCCGTTTTGTGCAAAAGGGGCTTTCCAATCAGCCCTTTTTAAATGCAGATACTGTCCCAAGGCCCCTATTTCTGATAATCTCCTTTTTGCAGATTTAATACCAGCATGGGTAGGTGCCTAAATGAAACCAGCAGAAAGCTAAACAAATCTAAAAATAAAAACTAATTATTAACACTGGGAGGTTTTAAACAGAAAATCAATGCACCTGTCCAACATCTGTGACAAGCTTTTTTTTTTTTTTTGACTTGGCAGAATCCCTGTGTAACAATCCTTCCTTATCCAGAATCAGAAGGAAATGTGGGGGAAAACAGACCTGTCCATTGAGACCCCCACTGTGTTGGTTCAGCATGAGCGATGCAGCCATGCTAATCCTTCTAATCTTAGCTCGTTTGCATTTGATTTTGGGGTATTGTGTAGTCGACATTCTTAGTTGGGGAGCTCCTGCACTTTTCAAGGAAATATACCGTATTTTTCGAAGTATAAGATGCACCTTTTTTCCCTCAAAAGAGGGTGAAAATCTGGGTGCATCTTATACTCCGAATGTAGCCCTGCCTGGCTTCTCAAAAGGAGGTTTCAGAGGCTGAAAAAAGCACCAGAAATGAAGCTTCAGAAAAAAAGTCCCCAAACAGAGCTTCAGAAAAGAAGCCCCCAACAGAGCTTCAGAGGCTTTTTTCTGAAGCTCTGTTTCAGAGGCTTTCAGAGGCAGAAAAGAAAAAAAGGGAGGGAAAAAGCAAGGCACAGAGCTCACAACCAAGGAACCTGTTGCTAAAATTCACCTCTGGGAACAGCTGATTGGGGGTATTCCAGGAGGCCGATCCACCTGTCAATCAGCTTTTTTCTTATTTTCCTCCCCAAAAACTAAGGTGCGTCTTATACTCCGAAAAATATGGTAATATAAATATATAATCACATTTTTTGATCTTCTCCCAACTACAAATCTATTCGATGAAGCTTGTGGTCACACAGAAATGTAATAAAAGAATAATGGGGAAATGATTGCTATTATCCATTCTACTTGCCTCCGTTGTACCCGAATAATTACAGCCAAACTTGTCTATGGAGATTCTGGATGACTATGGAGTCATCCAGGTCATGGTTGTCCCAAAGGTGCTTTTTTTCTAGAGGCAACTGGACTTTCTGGGTTTTCTTTGAAGACGTTTCGCTTCTCATCCAAGAAGTTTCTTCAGCTCCAGGATGAGAAGTGAAACATCTTCAAAGAAAAAAACAGAAAGTCCAGTTGCCTCTTGAAAAAAGCTCTGGTTCCATGTGTTCATGTCTATGTGTGCGTGTTTACCTTATTGCTTGCCCAGTTGGCATTATCTGCAATCAAAATAAAGTAGGCCATACATGTATGCCTGCTGTCTCTTTCTCCAACAATCCTGTTCTGACCTAGGCTTCCTTAGAAAGTAAACAGCACAATCTTAGTCCCGGCAAACCTCTTTAATTCAAACGACTGTGAATTATTGTCATTCCCAGTCCGAAAGGCTTCTCAAACAGTCTTTCAGGGGAGTGTTTACAAACACCCACCTTATCTCCCTTGGAATGCTGCCAGAGAACTAATTGCCACACACAGGGCAAGGCCAAACTTAGCACAGAGTCAAACAGAGCTTTTCCAGAGCTTATACCGACCAGATGAACGAATTGCTTTCTGCAAAAGCTCATGACCCGTTTGCTCCTCTTTTATATCTTATGGGAGGGGCCAATCATCTCCAAGCCTTACTCCCAAGTCGACCCTGTTTCCTTAATTGTTCCTGTCTCCTGGCAGCTCTGCGCATGTGCACACTGGGAAAAGGCCTCGTTCTTCTGCCTCGCTGATGTCAGACTCCGGAGGCAGCAAAGAACTACTAGATGGCCATGGCCTCCTCTCTGCCTCCAACTCAGAGCCATCGTCCGAGCCTTCCCCAGACTCCAGGACTGGCCCAAGTTCCTCCCCAACCTCCTCACTGTCCGAATCTGCTGCCAGCTCTGCTGGCCGCTGGTGGGCCACAACAAATCCAATCCCATTCTTTCCTCTACAGTTCATTAATTTATATGGAAAATGGAGAATGCTCATGGCGTGCAAGTCCTAACATATAACAGCAAGGCAGCGTCTTACCTGACCTTGTTAGGGATAACCAACTTGGAGTGGATAAAGTTTCTTAGGTGGAGTCAGAACAAGGAGTTGACAGCTACTCTCATTTGGGGCACCATGAGAATGAGAGAGAAGATGCTCTGTCCAAGGGGAAAAACCTATAGGAGGAAGTAATGGTGAACAACATTTCACAGGTTGTGCTATTTTAGGAGGGGTTCCCAAATTAGGCCATACTCAGAGTGTCCACCACCAAATGGTGAAGGACATTGAGACCATTTCTCCACTGAAAGGCTTTAACTGAAAGATTCAGGATTATTATTATTATTATTTTACAGAGAGAAGATAGGGCATAATGGCATTTGAAGGGACCTATTGTGATTGGAGTTCCTTAGGTTGTAAATTGACCCACTGTATATGAATCAGGTATTGCCAAAGAGGAGTGGGTACTCATTGATTAACTGAACCTAGACCAGGGGGTCAGCAACCTGCGGCTCTGGAGCCGCATGTGGCTCTTTCACCCCTCTGCTGTGGCTCCCTGTCACTCAAAATCTGCTTCTCAACCACCAATATGCAACACCTGCCGGCATGCAATTTATTGAGCTTTTCAACCCCCGGTAGGCCAACCATGGATAAATCCAATAAAAGAAAAGTTTCCGAAGAAAACAAAACGTTTAATTCAAAACATATGCTAGTTTTGTGGCCGCTCAAGAAATAGTCAGGCACGGAAAGGCACGGTTTTGTGGCTCCCGGTGTTTTCTTTTCTGTGGGAAACAGGTCCAAATGCTCTTTGAGTGTTTAAGGTTGCAGAGCCCTGACTTAGACAATCATAGCCTTCTCACTTTTTTTAAATTGGAAATGTTGGAAATTATGAAGAACATCTCCTTGCTATCAACCAGGATTTTGAAGGTCCTTGGTCAAAGCTCTTGATGAATGCCTGATTGAGAATCATGTCAAAAGCCTAGATTTCAGACTCTCTTTTCCTGCAACCAAGCTCAGAGAACACCAAAATATCTACACTTCAACCCTGACTACCTACTATAGGCTCTACTATAGGATTTCAGGATTTGTGGCCTTTTCTTTCTCAAAGAAACTGTAATATTGAAGAGGAGAGCCCTTCCTGTAGGTGTAAATTAATAGAAAGAAGGGGCAGCAGATTCAAAATCAAGTTCCCATTAGCATCATTGGTTTAAATGGATCACCACATTTTGCTCATAAAAATCCGGGGAATTGTACTTAAAAGATCAAAATGGACAATTTACGGCAAATGATCATAGACCTTTCACACCTTTGCAGGGCAATACAATTTAATAGGGTCACCTAAACTCTTTAACTGGAAGTGGCAGTCCATGGAGAACTAATGAACTGAAGCGTATCCATGAATTCTGGAAACTGTGAATACTTAGGGTTAAAGTTTGCATATTTGCTCTTTTTTCCTCTTCTTCTATCATGCTGAACCACTTTGCTTGGCTGGTTTTTTTTTTTTTTTCTTTCTTCCAAGTGGGGGATAGATTTCTTTTTTTTAAAAAAAAAAATGCACAGTTGGCATGATGCATTTGTAGGTTTCAATATATATATATATATATATATATATATATATATATATATATGTATGTATGTATGTATGTATGTATGTATGTATGTATGTATGTATGTATGTATGGAAGGTTAACCATAGCTGAACTGTATCTCTTTCTTTTCAGATTCTGGATAGCAGAGCAATATCTCCTCTCATGTAGCATTTCTCTTGACTCAAAACTGCAAAAATCCACTAATTTAACACCATACTGCCAACGGAAGGGAAGAATTGCATGTCAAAGAAACAAGGAAAAATGTATATTTCTGCCACAAAAATCCTCCAGTTAAGTTTCTGCATGAGGAACTGTTCTATTCCTAATCCAGGGGTGAAATCCAGCAGGTTCTGAAAAGTTCTGGAGAACCGGTAGCGGAAAGTTTGAGCAGTTCAGAGAACTGGCAAATGCCACCTCTGGCTGGTCCCAGAGTGGGGTGGGCATGGAGATTTTGCAATATCCTTCTCCCAGGAGTGTGGAGGGAATGGGGATTTTGCAGTATCCTTCCCCTGGAGTGGGGTGGGAATAGAGATTTTGCAGTATCCTTCCCCTGCCATGCCCACCAAGCCACACCCACCAAGCCACACTCACCAAGCCATGCCACGCCCACCAAGCCATGCCACGCCCACCAAGCCACACCCACATAACCGGTAGTAAAAAATAAATGGATTTCATCACTGCCCTAATCGATAACATTAGATTTTGACTTTATCTGAACATAAAACTCCAAATTCTCAACTCTACAAGCAGGAAAAAAAAAAAAAAAACTCCTGAAAACTGAGTCCAAAAACAGCCACCAAGCTCATTGCAGCTGTTTCAGTTGGAAACTGGAATGGATATGGAAATTAGGAATGCAAGACCTCGGCTTGTCAGGTGAGTTAAGAATTCTTTGCAAATGGTATACCATGTGTGTGTGTGTGTTTTAACACAAAGGTTACTTTGCCTGTACAGATTATAGTTGCAGAAATCAGTCAATAAATACTGTAGCTTAATGGCTTCACACTAATAGCTAGGTTTTAGGGCTCTCGGAGAAGCTAGGTTTTCAAAGCTGAATTGCAAATTTCTTGTTTGTTTGTTTGTTTGTTTGTTTAATATATTTATTTGTTTTCAATTTATGTCAACTGGAAATTGATTATAGTCTTTTAGTAGAAAACAAAAAACAAAACTAAACTAAACAAAATCACTTATGATTTGTAGTTTTGAGGATATGCTTTATGTGACTGGTAGTTTTGCTTTAGTTTGGCAAGATTCTGTCTATAGGTGAGGAATAATAAAGAAATCTACGTGGAAGAATGGTTTTGGAGATAAAATTGGAATCTTCCTTCCTTCCTTCCTTCCTTCCTTCCTTCCTTCCTTCCTTCCTTCCTTCCTTCCTTCCTTCCTTTTTTCTTTCTTTCTTTCTTTCTTTCTTTCTTTCTTTCTTTCTCACTTTATTAGTTGTCATGTTTTGTAAAACTTTAATAAAAAATTCAAAAATCTGCAAACAGAAAGAGAACAACTATGGCAAAAGGAAGCAAAAATAGTACTATGCATATTTATTTATTAGAACTCTTGTTTTCCAATGAAACTCAATTAATTCAGTTTCATGTGGGTATACATAGAGAGTTAAATGGATCTCTTTGTTTCAGTCTCTTCATTAATCACAAACACCTTGACTGAAACTCTTCTCACGTGCATAGAGATTTTTTTTTATCACAAGTAAGTCTCCAAATTTGTCGTTCAAATCCTTTGAGGAACGATGAAAGAACAGATGAAAATTTGGTATATTCTTAGAAGCTCCATAAAGATGTCCTTAATGTCCTTAATGTTTGTTTTCATCACTGAGATAACTAGTTAAAACTGTCATTTAAGTATATACAAATTTTAGTTTGGCTGGCAACAAAGTTACATGCTGAGTTATTAAAATGACACGAAAATATTTTCAACATCATTAGCAGAAAAACAAACATTTCTTAGTGACACTGATTGTGCTTTGCTACATAAATTGGAAGTTCCTTTTATGTTTGGGGTTATTACTATTTTTCAAGATAATACAGTAGTGACCAAAATTGTGGAAACCTTTTGGGAAAAGTGTATTTTTGGGGTTTGATGGCTAATAACATCCCTTTTTTGTGTGTGTCTGTTGGGGAGTTTCAAGATAATCCTATTCCACTGCTGGAATGGCCTGGGAATAGCCCAGACCTTCACCCAATTGAAAATCTATGGAGCCGACTAAAGAAACTTGTTAGTCAGAAGCGACCCAGCAATAAAACCCAGTTAATAGAAGCCATCATTCAATCTTGGTTTCACATTATAACAGCTGCAGAACTCAAAGACTTGGTTCACTCCCTGGGAAGATGTTGTAAGGCCATCATTCATGCTAAAGGTTACCCAACTAAGTATTAACTGACATGGTGATAATTTTTGTATATCTCGTTTTTCTATGGTGATCATTTTTGTATATCTCGTTTTTTCTACATGTTTCACTTTTCTTCTTTATACTGTAACTGCTATTCTAATAGCAAATCCTTCCTAAAAGTCATTGCATTACGTTCTTGATTAAATTATCTTTCCATTGATATATAATTTTATGGTACTACTCCAAAAAAAAAGTTGTGTTATTAGCTAGTTTTAGAAAATACACTTTTCCCAAAAGATTTCCACAATATTTTGTAAAAAAAAAAAAAAAAAAAAAAATGGAAGCAAAACATATAAGGACAAGAACTGGCATTAGCTAAGAGCAGGAAAGTTGAAGAAAGAGATAGTGGGGTTAATTCTGGTGGAACAAGACCAAAACTCAAAAACAAATTCTTTCAATGCCAGAATCGAACAGACAGCAACAGGCTCCAAATGCCACCTCTGCAAAGAAGCCGAAGAAACTAGGGATAACTTGTCACAAAGGTGCTATTTCAAGAGGCAACTGGACCTTCTGGTTTTTCTTTGAAGACATTTTACTTCTCATCCAAGAAGCTTCTTCAGCTCTTCATCCCATCCCTGGCCCCTTTCACACAATGAATCTCTGTTTATAACTGGATAGTGATCTAGAAACAAGGTTATTCTTTGTTTTCCTTTGAAAGATCTCTTCTAAAATACTGTGTAGCTGTTGGCTTTCAACTTTTATTTAGTGACCATTTAAAGTTACAATAGCACTGAAAAAAAGTGACTTATGGTCCCCACCATCCCATCAGAGCTGAAGAAGCTTCTTAGGATGAGAAGCGAAACCTCTTTAAAGAAGAACCAGAAAGTCCATTTGCCTTTTGAAAAAGCACCTTGGGACAATCATAACCTAGATTGACTCAGAATCTCCATAGATATTTAGCTATACCCAGGGTCACTTGGTTAGTTGCTGGAAGATGATCACACAAACTGACTACAAACAGGCCTGGTGGCTCAGCAGACTGATAGCATTGTGATTAACACCAGCTGTCTGCAATTACTGTAAATTCTAATCTCACCAGGCTCAAGGTTGACTCAGCCTTCCATCCTTTCTAAGGTAGGTAAAATGAGGATCCGGATTGTGGGGGCAATAAGCTGACTTTGTATAAATATACAAAAGTATGAAGGCTATTGCTTAACGCATTGTAAGCCGCCCTGAATCTCCGGAGAAGGGCAGCATATAAATCAAATTAAAACAACAACAACAACAACGACACGAAAAAGTGGCAACAATGGGGTATTGGAGTATCTGCAGAAATAATATTTTCCTGCAGTCAAGAAACAGTGGGACCACAAAATAGCCAGCATCATAAAAAATGAAGAAACTAAAGTTCTCTGCGATTTTAGAATTCAAACAGACAAGCCCAGGAGTGAAATGCTCCCGTTTTGGACCGGATCGCCTGATCTGGTAGCGATGGTGGCGGGTAGTTTGGAGAACCGGTAGCAAAAATCCCTGCCCCACCCCCCCATGCCCAGCTGACCCGCGCGATCATCAGAGGCTGTTTTTTTTTTTTTACTTTTAAAAGCATTTTTTCCTGCAACCTCTTCAGCCGAAAAAATGCTTTTAAAAGTTAAAAAAAAAAAGCCTTTGATGATCGCGCAGCTCAGCTGGGATCGTCAGAGGCTTTTAAAAGCATTTTTTTCTGCAACGGTTGTAGGAAAAAAAATGCCTTTAAAAGCGTCTCGCAATCCCAGCTGAGTTGCCTGATCATCAGAGGCTTTTATAAGCATTTTTTTCTTCAACTTCTTCAGCCGAAGAGATTGTAGGGGAAAAAAATGCCTTTAAAAGCCTCTGGCAATCCCAGCCGAGTTGCCTAATTGTCAGAGGCTTCTAAAAGCATTTTTTTCTTCAACCTCTTAAGGTTGTAGAAAAAATGCTTTTAAAAGTAAAAAAAAAAAAAAAAAGTTGGCCACGCCCACCCAGTCACATTACTCCCTCCCCACCAAGCCACACCCACAGAACCAGTAGTAACAAATTTTACATTTCACCATTGGACAAGCCCTTGCCACATAACACACTTAACAATCCCCAGACTTAACAATTATCAATAAGCGACAAAAAGATCCGGATAATGGATGTGGAAGAACCCGAAGAAAACAGAGTAGAAGAGAAAGAACTGGAGAAAATCACAAAATACTCCACCCAAAAAACCTTCAATGACCTTGTTTTGAAAGATAATGTTAGAACTATTGGATATTTTGGAATAATGTAACAAAACAAAAAAGCAAGCTCCATTAATCTTCGGAAATGCGAAGAACACTTTTGACAGTTTGAACTGGAGTTTTTTCTTTAAGGTTATGGAACCTCAGATCTGTGGCAGAATTTTATAAAATGAGCAAAAATGATTTACATCTCATAGGCAGTACGAATAATCATTAATGAATATTTAACAAAACCATGTAAGATACAAACAGGAACAAGACAAATTGCTCCCTGCCTCCTCTTTTATTTATTTTAGTTTTTGAAATGTTAGTGATTCAAACCGAAATGAGAAGATCAAAGGTGTAAAGATTAAGAAAGAGTCGTACAAATTTTTGCGGATGACGTGCTTTTGATCTTGGCAGAGTCTTTAAGAAAATTGAACTTTTAATGAGCAAATTA
Organism: Arizona elegans; assembly: GCA_022577455.1. Lineage (NCBI taxonomy): Eukaryota > Metazoa > Chordata > Lepidosauria > Squamata > Colubridae > Arizona > Arizona elegans. Next base: position 6,026,131 of record JAKOOJ010000032.1, on the reverse strand, counting down.
AAATAACGTGGATCATTAGCAGGCTTTTAAATTAATAAACAAAAGACAAAGATGTTCACAAAAGATACAAAGTTATAAGACCAAAGAGAACAGATAAATAAAAACAGATTTCAAGACTGAGAAGGTAAGATATTTGGGCAGAATTATGACAAATATGAATTGTATGTTATTTCAGAATAATTGTGCTAAGACGTGGAATGGAGTTAAAAACAAAACATTTTTTATCATGTTTGATGTATAAGTACAAAAGCCAAAATATTTTGGATAGAAATGCATGCAATAATTTAAAAGATTTTAAAGCAATGGTGAAATGTAAAATTTGTTACTACCGGTTCTGTGGGCGTAGCTTGGTGGGGGTGGGTAATGTGACTGAGTGGGCGTGGCCAACTTTTTTTTTTTTTAACTTTTGAAACCATTTTTTCAACAACCTCTTCGGCCGAAGAGGTTGTAGAAAAAATGCTTTTAAAAGCCTTTGACGATCCCAGCTGAGCCGCGTGATCATCAGAGGCTTTTTTTTTACTTTTAAAACCATTTTTTTTCGGCCAAAAGAGGTTGTAGAAAAAATGCTTTTAAAAATAATAATAATAAAAAAGCCTCTGATAATCGTGTGGCTCAGCTGGGCATATGGGGGGGGGCAGGGATTTTTGCTACCAGTTTTTTGAACCACACACCGCCATCGCTACCTCATCGGGCGATCCGGTCCGAACAGGCAGACATTTCACCCCTGTTTTAAAGGTTTTAAACTAATGGAAAAGCAACTAGAAAAAAGAACTCAGTTTTTATACATGAATATTGCAGAGAGGTTATTAAATGCTCAAGAGAGGAAAGGCTCAACACTACTCACAACACAGAATGATTGATGAAGAAAACGGAGTTTGTGAAGGTGACTCAATTAACCTATTTGATTAGAGGAAAAACAACAATATCCATATTGTTGGTCAACTGGAAATCCCTTATGGTCTTTTAATAGAAAACAAAATAAAACAGAAATTTGTGGTTTTGAGGATATGCTTTATTGTACTGGTAGTTTGCTTTAGTTTGGCAGGATTCTGTCTACAGGTGAGGAATAATAAAGAAATCTACATGGAAGAATTGCACTGTGTCTTTCTTGGTTTTGGAGATTGATAAAATTAGACCTTCCTTCCTTCCTTCCTTCCTTCTTTCCTTCCTTCCTTCCTTCCTTCCTTCTGCACTTTATTAGTTGTTATGTTTTGTAAAAGTTTAATTAATAAAAAATACCAAATATATATATATATCACAAAATGCAAAAATCTGCCGACAGAAATAGAATGTCCATGGCAATAGGAAGCAAAAATAGTACTAATAGCAATATGCACCTGGGTTGCAATCCCAAAACATCTGGAGCACCTCTTGAATACCATTGACACTGAGGAAATCACCATCAGTCAATTGCAAAAAGCAGCTGTACTTCGAACAGCTTACGTTCTTGAGAGGATGCCTTGAACATTAGCATTAAACAACAGCATCTGCCTAGCCTGAGTCCTTAGATAGATAGATAAAAATGTGTAACTATTTTAAATATCTGTCTGACTATGTGGCCAACTATAAGAATAATACATTTACAGAGGAAAACAGAACTTTTATTATAAATATTAAAGGAAAGCTATTTTTATTAGTTGCCTAGAACTGGAACTGGATAATAAGAGTTTAATGTATCTATTCATATTTTTGAAGGCTAAAGACGTCAAGTTGGTATCTTAATCTCTGAAAGAACTTGAAGAAGGATCTCGGTGAAATGAATACCCACATAAATCAAATGCATGTATTTATTTAATTTACTACCGGATAACCCGCCATTGCCCGGGTATTTATTTATCCCAATCCTGTATTAGACAGGAAGAGCAACTTTACCCTGAGCCCTGATTTTGGTGAGAATGAAATTAGTTAAAAATGATTTCCCTGTGTTGTTGGGAGTGCCCCCTCCCCCGGTGCCCCATTTTGGGCCTAGGTCCCATTTCAACAAAGCCTTGTTGAAAATGTCCAGACCAAATTTCTAATTTTAAAGTTGGATTTTCCCCATTACCAGAGGGAGCCCCCTTGTGGAGTACCATTTCATATACCGCCTGCATCCCATGCACCGCCTGCCCCACCACATACATCGGACAAACCAACAGACGAATAAGTGCACGCATAGAAGAACACAAGAACTCAGTCAGAAAAGAAGAACCAACTTCTTCCCTGGTCCAACACCTTAAAGCCACAGGACATGATATTGACTTTAAAAAGACCAGAACTATCGCCAAAACTGAACACTTTAACAACAGAATAATCAGAGAAGCCATCGAGATAGAAAAACGCCCACACAGCATGAACAAACGAGACGATACCTCCCGCCTACCAGCCATTTGGAAACCCGCCCTTATTGACAAACGGGTCCCTAACACGACGAATGACACCAGACCCACACTCACGAGAGCCACACAGGATGTCACCACCACACATCCACGCAGAAAGCAGACTCAAACCCACACTGATAATGAGCCACGACCAAGGACCAGAAGCCAGACTGCAGCTGCATCATTAGCCACTTTAAACCTCTCCAATCCATACATGAAGCAGACTGACACCCACCATGAAGAGCTCGCACGGCCACAAACACGAAGCCAAACAACAACAACGCAGCTCACCAGCTCAAATCCCCCTGCAACTCAGACTAAGCTGAGCACAACCAAGCCCCCACCCAAACAGAACACACCCCCAGCCAATCAGAGCACAACCAACCCCCCATCCAATCAGAGCACAGCCGAGCCCCTAACCAATCAGAACACACCTCCACCCAATCAGAACACAGCCAAGTTCCCACCCAATCAGCTCACACCCCCACTAGCAGTTAAAAGGAAGAGACAGCTGCGATCTCACATTGCTCCTGGAAGCACGAAGCCGAGAACACCAGCCTGAAGATGACGAATGAGACTTCGTCGAAACGTCGCCAAGACACTTCCAATTTTACGTGGGAGAAGACCCGAATAACCAAAGACCTACATACAAACACCCGCGAAAACCTGAGAAAACAAATATATATATATATATATATATATATATATATATATATATATATATATATATATATATATATATATATATATATATATATATAATTTAGGCATCACCCATCTCACTATCTAAGTGATTCTGGATGGTTTACAGGTAAAAATCATAAATAAATAAATAAGAAGAAGAATAAGAAAAAAAGAGAAAGGAAATAAACACCACCTCATCCAGGGAAGTCACACTGTCTCTCTTGGGCAATATTTACAAATAAGGCCACAAGAAAATGTCAAGCTGAACAATTTCCCTTAAAGATTAATAAATGTAAGGAAGCTGCTTAGCAAAGCCAGTATATCAGAGAGAATTGAGACAATAAGGTTTTTGGTTTGTGTTTTTTAAAAATTTCATAAATGAGTAGGCAGAAGCTTCCTACAGAAAATGAAGCTAACTTAAAGTGAGCATGCTTGCTTATTACACAAGACTTTTGCCACTGTAATTATGTTTTTCTTTTCCAGCCGTTCTCTTTCCCTGCATTGGGCTGTCTGCCAAGATTTATCAAAAGCACCTTTATTTTATTTTATTTTTTTTAAAAGAAAAAATAAAAACCCCAGTGTTTCCTGGAGAGGAGATATTCTTCAGCTTTTCTCTTCATCAGTGCTTCCTTTTTTAAGCCAACCTTGTCATGTGAAATGAAAATAGGTTTGGATTGAATTGTAATATATAAACAGTTCTTCCCAAGGATTCTGAGCTAAGTTAAGGAGGACTTCCTGTGGGTCTTACACCCTAGTTATCGCCGAATGTTGGGGGCTAGGCTCATCTCTGTTTCAAGACCATTTCCATGGTCAGTGGCCAGCATGATGCCAGCATAAGTTTCCATCAAAGTGATAGCTATTGTGATGACCCGAAACAAGACAAGGAAGCAACACAGCCAGCTGATAGTTCAAACTCCCCTGTATTGCTCCAACTTTTTCTCCAAACACTCCAACGTTTATGTAAAGTCCCAGAGCAAACTGTTGTGGCCCACTGGCGGCCTGAGGACCTGGCAGCAGAGTTGGACAATGAGGAGGCTGGGGAGGAACATGGGCCAGTCCTGGAGTCTGGGGAAGGCTCGGATGAGGGCTCTCTGTCGGAGGCAGAGAAAGGGCCATTTGGGAGGTACGTGCTGCCTCCGGAGCCTCCAGAGTCAAACGTCAGGGAGGCAGAGGAACAGGGGGAGCCTGTTCCCAGTGCATGCATGCGCAGAGTTGCCAGAAGGCAAGAACAGTTAAAATAAAAGGGACGACTCGGGAGTAAGGCTTGGAGATGATTGGCCCCTCCCATAAGACTTAAAAGAGGAGCAAAGGCACGTGGGCCTTTGCAGGAAGCAACGTTGTTAATTCTGTTCAGTTTAAAGCCTGAAGCTCTGTTTGATTCTGGATTCCGTGTGGTTTTGCCAATTAGGTCTTTGGCAGGGTGTCAAGGGAGATAAAGGTGGGTGATTATCCCGAAGGACTCTTTACAACTATTTGGGACTCATCTGTGAATGAACAGAATTCACAGCTGTTGCAATAAAAGAGGTTTTTGGGACTACTTGTATGTTTTACTGACTAGGTCAGAACAGAAACGCTCACACAAACAGCTCCAGCAGCCTCTGATCATGGGGGCTGCTACAAAGGTTGTAAGTGTGCAAAAAAGGTCCTAAGTCACTTCTGTAACTTTGAATGGTTGCTAAATGAACCGTCGTTGTAAGTCGAGGACTACCTGCATTTTACAGTATTTTAGAAGAGATCTTTCAAAGGGAAAAGCAAGAATAATCTTGCATGTTTTTAGATCTCTGTCCAGTTGTAAACAGAGATTCATTGTGTGAAAGGGGCCAGGGATGGGATGGGGGTAAGGGGGGGAAATGTCTTTTCTGGCATGTATCACTTGGAAACGAAATAAAGAATGTGATTGTCTCTGCAACCTCTCTAAAACAAATGCCAAAGGAACATCTTAAATACTCTACATATTGCATTCCTGACATGATCACGGAAAGGAAGCCAGCCATGCATTTGCTGATGAATGTGCTACAGTTCTCGCTGTGCTGAAGGCCAAACAAACCCCAACCCCTAGTTCTAATTAATCACCAATTAATAAAAAGCTTAAAATATATTTCTGCTTTAATTATACATATAGCTTTTCATTAAGCAAGGCTTAATTATTCAATTTTTTTTTTTTTTAAAAAAAAAGCATTCTAAGGACAGTGACTCATTCTGCACACAACAAGCTGAAATGACTAACAGGGATGCAAAAGTGAACTCAAATCTCCCCACCCACCCCCCATTCAGCTGTTTTCCCCATCTTTGCTCAGAAGATAACAGGCGAAACACACAACCCCACACAACCCCACGCCCAGCGATATAGGCAGACACAGCTGGTACGCTTAATTTAGCTGGCATTGGAAAGGAAGTGGTCGGTATCTTCGGAAATTAATCAGCACTGAAGCTCGTAAAAGGCAGCGTCAATCAATATCAGAGATGGGTTTTGAAGAAAGGTTGAATGAATGAACATGGAACAGCCCATGTTCCTCTGCAAGCTACTTCAGATTTATCTCCAGAACCGATTATTATTATTTTTTTTCCATTGGATATAGATTGAGGAACTAAAAATACGTCCGAGTATATGTATCCTTTATCTAAGATGGCTTCACCAATGCTTTTAGACCAGGGGTGTCAAACTCAAAAGCCTGTGGGCCGAATCTGGCTCACAGGGTGCTTAGATCTGGTCCCAGGGGCCAGCCACCTTGGAAACAGTGAAGGACTGGCCCACAGTACCTCTGCAAGTGAAAATGGAGCTTGGGAAGGCCACGTGCCCCCCTCCCGAGCTCCGTTTTCTCTGGCAGAGGGTTGCAGGTGGCCGTCACAGCCGAAAATGGAGCTCAGGAGCTGACAGAGCGCTCAAGCCCTTACAGGCACCCCCCAACATAAGTGATGTCGAGCTGGCCACTCTCCCCGCCCCCCCCCCCCGAAGTCAAACACAACCCTGATGCGGCCTTCAATGAAATCAAGTTTGACACCCCTGTTTTAGATTGTTCCGGGCAAAAACAATAGCAGTAGCACTTAGACATATATACCGCTTCATAGTGGGTTACAGCCAGTGGTGGGTTCCTCCCGGTTCGGTCCGGTTCGGCCGAGCCGGTAGCAGTGACGATATGACGTCACCGAACCGGTTCTCCCCCCCGCCCTCCCACCCCCTGCATTATTCTTACCTTTTATTTGGTCCCACCCCCAATCTATTGCTGCCTCCTGAGTCCCAGCTGATGACTAGAGGGAAAAAAACTGTTTAAACTCTTGCCGCGGGGCTTCAAAGGGCCCTCCTACAGGTGATCAGTGTTAAAAGAAAACAAATGAGTCGGGTCGTAAGTGCGAAGACTTGGTCGTAATTGTGAGGACCTTCCAGAAATGACTCTGACCAGCTAGCCACGCCCACCTAGTCACATGACCTCCAAGCCACACCCACAAAATAAGCCACGCCCACAGAACCGGTAGTAAAAAAAAATTAGAAGCCACCCCTGCTTACAGCCCTCTCTTAAGTGGTTTTACAGAGTCAGCATATTTTCCCTAAGAATCTGAGTCCTCATTTTGCCAACTTCGGAAGGATGGAAGATGAATCCACCTTGAGCCGGTCCAGGATCGAACTCCAGACTGTAGGCCTGCAATGCTTCATTCTAAGCACTATGAAAACCAGAACCATGTTGGTTTTCAACTGAAGTTTTGCAGAAATCTTGGCATAGCTTGGAACATGACTTGGAAGGGAAGGTGTCTAGAAGGTCAATTACATTTCTTGGAGGTCAATTACATTTCTAGGAGGTCAATTACATTTCTATGTCCAGGAGCAAAATTTGCTGGGTGAGAGGAAAGTTTGCTATGCTATGCTATGCTACACTATGCTACATTTGGCAACCTTGATGCATGTAGACTGAATTGACACAGATAACAGTAAAGCTCAGAGGACCTGGATAATGTCCAGGGTACTTGCAGGACCACCTTCTACCGGCCTCCCACAGCCCAGTGGGCTCACATAGGATTGCCCTCCTCCGGGTGCCATCAGCCAGACAATGTCGGCTGGTGGCGCCCAGGATGAGGGCGTTCTCTCTGGCCGCATCGACCCTCTGGAACGAGTTACCCATTGGGCTCCAGATGACCCCTGACCTCCGCTCTTTCTGCAGTGACCTGAAGACATGGCTTTTTCAGCAAACCTTCTGATCTGTTTAGGAGCTATAGTTTTAATTTGGGGATTTTAAATTGGATTTTGAGCATTATTTATTGTCTTTTTTATTGCTGTGAGCCACCCCGAGTCCTTCGGGAGAAGGGCGGCATATAAATATTATCAAGCAAGCAAGTAAGTAAGTAAGTAAGTAAGTAAGTAAGTAAGTAAGTAAATAATAAATAAATAAATAAATGTCCTGCCTGATCTGTGTCTCTCTCTAGAAAATTGCCCAGAATCCTGTGCAAAACACATACACCTAATAGTGAGAATAGGATATATATATATATATATATATATATATATATATATATATATATATATATATATATATATATATATATATAAATATCACAATGGAACATATAAAGAGTGCCAGTTAAATAAGCCATAAAAATACAAGAAACTTCATAGAAGCAAGACTGAATCTTCCATTACTTGTCAGGTCTAAATCTCCTGGATCTTAACCCCTGCTCCTGACTCAAGGATGCACTTTTACAACTTACACAAGTTGCAGAAGTCCACAACTTTGATTTTAGAATGAACTATTTTACAATTTATGGGAACATCAATTATATCCAGGAAAGTTTTTTCTTATTATATTTATCTCGACTCTGCCACTCCTCTTGATAGTATAACAAGTAAAAAGAGCAAAACGGATTCACTTTACTTATTCCAAGATAACTAAACTAGCCAGTAAGGTAAAGGTAAAGGTTCCCCTTGCACATATGTGTTAGTCGTTCCTGACTCTAGGGGGCGGTGCTCATCTCCGTTTCAAAGCTGAAGAGCCAGCGCTGTCCAAAGACGTCTCTGTGGTCATGTGGCCAGCATGACTAAACGCCAAAGGTGCACAGAACGCTGTTACCTTCCCCCCAAAGGTGGTCCCTATTTTTCTACTTGCATTTTTACCTGCTTTCGAACTGCTCGGTTGGCAGAAGCTGGGACAAGGAACGGGAGCTCACCCCGTTATGTGGCACTAGGGATTCGAACCGCTGAACTGCCAACCTTTTGATTGAGAAGCTCAGCATCTTAGCCACTGAGCCACCACGTCCCCTAAACTAGCCAGTACTATGAATCATTCATCTTTGACTCAAAGGAACCTTGAGGTGTGTGGATTATCATTGGGAAGGACAATGAGCCCAAGACAAATCAAACCATCATTTTAGCTATGTGAAGTTAGCCTGACTCTTCCCGAGATACTAAGCAAAATTGGAACAAACTCTGCAAAATAAGAGAACATCAAAAGACACAAATACCAGGATCCAAAAAAACTGAGTTTTGCATGCATGTCCTGTTCATGTTTTTCCCCTTCCCAATTTTTGAATAACAGGTCCTTATGCCATATTAAAAACATGTCCTCCTAAATACACAACAGAAGCTACTCACTGGTAGGCCATCCCAGTTATAGGCTATTCACCCTTCGTTCCATTGCATGTTTGTGATAATTATACACTAAAGAAGGCACAGATTTCCATGGGTATCTGTGTGTGTAGACCTCAACGCACAGTCACACATACCACACCAATAACTTGGATATATTTTCTGGAAGGCTGAAGGAGTCCTGAGCTCATCTAAGGTGATCATCTGAAAGACATGGCAAGCAGGGGTTTCTTCACTCACCTTGTTCAAGTGGCTGGCTTTTGGTTGAAGTTGTTTTCATCTTGAGTGCCTCCCTCACCGACATGTCACAACACGAGCCTTTGTTGGTATCTTGGTCACTGTCTGCTTGGTCACTATCCCCGTGCCCACTGTCTCTCAAACTGGCTCGTTCGGGATCCTTGAACGTGGAGCTACTGACATTTGGACGTGAAGAGGAAGAGAGAGAGAGATGGAGAGGGAGGAGAGGGAGGGGAGAGAAAGGCAGAGAGAAAGAGAGGGAGGGAGAGGGGGACGGAGAGAGAGTGGAGGAGAGAAAGAGGAGAGGGAGAAAGGGGGAGAAAGGGAGAGAGAAAGAGAGGGGGAGGGAGAGGGGAGGAGAGAGAGAAAGGAGAGGGGGAGGCAGAGAGGGAATGGAGAGAGGGAAGGAGGGAGAGAGGGGGAGAAAGGGAGAGAGAAAGAGGGGGAGGGAGAGAGGGGAGGGAGAGGGGAGGAGAGAGAGAAAGGAGAGTGGGAGGCAGAGAGGGGGCGGAGAGAGAGAGGGAGGGAAAGAGGGGGGAGAAAGGGAGAGAGAAAGAGATTGGGAGGGAGAGAGGGGAGAGAGTGGAGGGAAGAGAGAGAGGAGAGGGAGAGGGGAAAAAGGGAGAGAGGGAGAGGAGAGAGAAGGGGAGGAAGGGATGGAGAGAGGGGGTGAGGGACAGAGGAGGAGAGGAAAGGAGGAGAGGGAGAAGGGGGAGCGAGGAGTGAGGGGAGGAGGGAGGGGGAGAGGAAAGAGAAGAGGAGAGGGAGAGAGAGGGAGAGGGAGAGAGGGAGAGAGAGAGAATGAGAGGGGGGAGAGAGAAGAGGAGGGAGGGCGGGAGGGGAGAGAGAGAGAGAGAAAGAGAGAGAGAGAAAGAAACATGTCAAACTTGTATTTACTTGGCCCCTGATTTGAATTGTAGTCTCTGGCAAACAATTTTGACAGGAATGCAAATGGGGAAGCCAAGAAAGTTATTTAATAGGGCCTTACCTTTGAACAAACTGTTGCCTGCTACCCATGTAATTGGACTCTGCAGGAAAATTGTCTGTCTGTGAAAGAGAAGGAAAAAAAATACATCTAGTTGCACACTGGACAAATCTCCTGCAGAGCAACAAGACTTCCTAGAGGTGGCATGATTAATAATTCCAATAAGGAAAAAAAGAAAAACAATTCCCGCTTAATCTTCAGATTCCTACTTTTTAATTTCCCTGGAAAATGTCAGCATATTATTATATACCATTAAAGCCATCCTGGTCCACAAATTACCTGCTAAAACAAACAAGGAAGATTTACACAAAGAAGTGCTTTGCAATCGGGCACAAGGCACTTCCTCTTAAATACTCTAATAAGGCAAGATTGAATGACTGTCATTGGCCACCACCGGTTCCATCCCTTTGCATCTTAACAATGGATACCTTCTCACATGTTCTCTAAACCAGAGAGCTTCCAAATTTCCCAGGTCATGGAACCAGTTATTTTTTTTAAAAAAACATTTTTAAAAAAATCCCAGAAGCAAAGATAATTAATAAACAAATCTCTTGTGATAGAAAAGCTATGTTTCAGTGAACTCTTTCCCCTTCAGTCTCTCACAGAACATCACCTTTTCTCCTGCAGATTATTTTTTTCCAAATATTAGCTAGGTAGGTAGGTAGGTAGGTAGGTAGATAGATAGATGATAGATGGATAATGATAGATGGATAATGATAGATAGATAGATAGATAGATAGATAGATAGATAGATAGATAGATAGATAGATGATAGATGGATAATGATAGATAGAGAGATGATAGATAAATAGATAGATAGAGAGATGATAGATAGATAGATAGATAGATAGATAGATAGATAGATAGATAGATAGATGGATAGATGATAGATGGATAATGATAGATAGATAGAGAGATGATAGATAAATAGATAGATAGAGAGATGATAGATAGATAGATAGATAGATAGATAGATAGATAGATAGATAGATAGATAGATGATGGATGGATGGATGGATGCATGGATGGATGGATAGATGGATGGATGCATGCATGGATGGATGCATGGATGGATGATAGATGGATAATGATAGAGAGAGATGATCGATAGATGGATAGATAGATGATTGATAGATAGATAGATAGATAGATAGATAGATAGATAGATAGATAGATAGATAGATGATGGATGAGGAGAGAGAGAAAATGGATGGATGGACGGATGGATGGATAATAGATGGATGGATGGATAATAGATGGATGGAAGGAAGAATAAAATAGAATAGAATAGAATAGAATAGAATAGAATAGAATAGAATAGAATAGAATAGAATAGAATAGAATAGAATAGAATAGAATAGAATAGAATAGACTTTTCAGGTCTTCTAATCCAGCCTGTGTCTCTGGCAGGAGACCGTGTACCATTTCAGACAAGTGGCTTCTTAAAAGCCTCCAGTGATGAAGTGCCATGATTTCTGAAGGCAACTTCTGTTCCACTGGTTAATTGTCCTCACTGATAGGAAGTTTCTCCTGAATTCCAGGTTGCTTCTCTCTTTTATTAGTTTCCAACCACTGTTTCTTGCCTGCCCTCTGATGCTTTGGAAGGAGGAGGAGGAGGAGGAGGAGGAGGAGGAGGAGGAGGAGGAGGAGGAGGAGGAGGAGGAGGAAGGGAGGGAGGGAGGGAGGGAGGGAGGGAGGGAGGGAGGGAGGAAGGATGGAAGGAAGGAAGGAAGGAAGGAAGGAAGGAAGGAAGGAAGGAAGGAAAGGAAGGAAGGAAGGAAGGAAGGAAGGAAGGAAGGAAGGAAGGATGGATGGAAGGAAGGAAGGAAAGAAAGAGAGAGAGAGAGAAAGAAAGAAGGAAGGAAGGAAGGAAGGAAGGAAGGAAGGAAGGAAGGAAGGAAGGAAGACCTGTTCCAGAAAGCCCAGTTCATTCTACAATAATTATATGTTGTATTTATCAACTCACCAGTAGATTAATCAATTTTGCAGTCAAGAAAAAAACTAGAGTTAGGGAGAAGAGTTCTAAACTAATTAGTTTAATTAGCAATCTATGTACAGATTTCTTTCTTTTTTCTTTTTTTAATCATTCAGTCCTCGACCTCACTCCATCATACCCTGAAACTGCACAATCCAATAACAGTTTTATCACTCTGGGAACTGTTCATTTCTGAGGACCTTGTTGAGTAGCGGTCCATAAACACACACACACGATGGTCTCACTTGACAGCTGTTCATGCACGCAGCAGCAAATTGGCTCTCTGTTGTTGACTGGAAGGATCAGCTCCATTGATTAGCGATAATATGGAGGGAATCAAATACTTCTCATCGGAAAAGATTATTTTTCCAGGACCGAGAGAAACTAGATCACTCAGATACCATGTATATTTACAGACACAGATATGATGTGACTCAACCACCGCTTGCTACTATATTTTCTGCGAGGAATGATCAGGGATGAAATCTGGATTAAGATAAACTATGGCACAAATAGGCCTAACATTTTAAAGCATTAAACCCAAATTGGGGACTTCTGTTTTCAGAGGTTGGTATTTTCTTTCCCACCACGTCCATGTTTCTTACTCTTCATTTAATAGAGGAGAATAAGATCTATTTTGTCTCTCATACACATAACTATGTATAGCATCTCCTCTCTGAAGATGCTATATGAAGATGCTATCTCTCTCCTCTCCTCTTTTCCTGTTGTCTACTCACTCCGTAAAGACCAGGGGTGAAATCCAGCAGGTTCTGATAGGTTCTGGAGAACCGGTAGCGGAAATTTTGAGTAGTTCAGAGAACCGGCAAAAACCACCTCTGGCTGGCCCTAGAGTGGTGAGGCTATAGGGATTTTGCAGTATCCTTCCCCTGGTGTGAGATTTTGCAGTATCCTTCCTCTGCCCCGCCCACCAGACCATGCCCACCAAGTCACACCAAGCTATGCCCACAGAACCGGTAATAAAAAAAAAATTGGATTTCACCACTGGTAAAGACCCATGAAAAGAAATGAGGATTGCTAATTTTGTGACCTAAGAAAAGGTAAAGGTTTTCCCTTGTTCAACTCTAGGGCGTGATGCTAATCTCCATTTCCAGCATTGCCTGAGGACGTATTTGTGATAATGTGGCCAGCATAGTTATATGCCAAAGTTGCATGGAACGCTGTTACTTTCCACCGAAGTGGCACCTATTTAGGTACTCACATTTGCATGCTTTCGAACTGCTAGGTTGGCAGGAGGTGAGGAAAATAATGGGAACTCACTCCGTTCACACGGTGCTTGGGTCTCAAACATGGGTTGTGAGCTTTCCATTGACAAGCTCAGTGTCTTTTAACCACTGAGCCATTGTTACCTAAGTATGAGCTGTTTATTGAGCTTTCGAGCCAGATTTTGGGATGAGCCCACCCATGATTTCCGCTACTGGTTCGAGTGAACCGGTCTAAACCAGCTGAATACCACATGTTTGGTGCAATTGGCCCAAATCCACTCAGCTGACTTCATGCCCCAGATAGAACTAGCACCCAGTCTCCCTATTTCTAGCCTGATATCCAATGCCATTTTTTCTAGCCCGACACCAAACTGGCTCCCTTAAATATGAAATACGGCTCAACTCTTTCAATCTCTCTCCTCCGGTGGTCTGTTTCATAGGCAGTGCTTTAAACTTCATCTTCAAACATTGCTTAAGCGTAAGTAAGCTTCAGAATCCCGCGGATATGAGCAGATGACTAAAGTACTTCCATAAACAGAGAAAACTGTATTAGGAGGGCCAATGCAACAGTATTTTATAATCAGCACTCATTTGTCTTCATGGTGAATTTGCAGATCAAGCATGCAGTTGATGTTTTCCTCACAGAATTCTCATATTTTAAGTTTGGTGGCACTTCTTTTATATTTCTCAGTAATTAACTGCGGAGTAGGAGGTTATTCGCAGCGTGAATAGAAAATAGCCAAAACCCCGCAAACTGAACCCTTCTTGTTGTTTCGCTTCTAGTTTTCCTTGGGTGACAGAGGAGGCTATCGGAGAGAATCCCAGCACTGTGTATCTACATAGTGCAGCTGGACGAATGACAAAACTCCTACTGTGTTTTCCATCAGATCATGCTGTACCTCTTTACCCAGCAGCAACTTACAGTTTATCGAGGGCTTGTTTCTCTAGCTAACAATCAGCATTATTGTGCCAGATGCAAAACTCTCTAAGATGTGCAGAGCTGACCAAGATTGAATGGGAATTGTCCCTCCATTGCTGGCATCCAGGACATTTTTTGAATATGTGTTGAATATTTAATCTGGCTGAATGCAAAATAGTTTGCCAGGGGAAAAACAAACAAACAAACAGACAGACAGACAGGAGCTGGGAAAACTCCTTTGAACTCTTCGTTGCCCAAAGGCATTGTGATGTCACCCTGGTCAGCTAAAGGACATCGTCCTCACTTACAAATGGCAAATCAAATCAAATATCTTTATGTGAATCTTTGACTGGCCTCCACAATAAAGAGCACAGTAAAAAAAGACAAATAGTTCAACACAGCAATGTGTTATGGGAGAAGGGAAAATAATAATAGGACAATAGGGCCGTGGCCAGGGGGGGCTTTTATCAGGTTCGCCTGATACGCCAGTTGCAGCTCTTTCTGGACCGGGACGCCTTGCGCACGGTCACTCACGCCCTTGTCACCTCCCGGCTGGACTATTTAATGCTCTCTACATGGGGCTCCCCTTGAAGAGCACTCGGAGGCTCCAGCTGGTCCAGAATGCGGCCGCGCAGGTGGTTATGGGCGCAACTCGTTGTGCCCACGTGACACCCCTCCTGCGCGAGCTGCACTGGCTCCCAGTGGTCTTCCGGGTGTGATTCACGGTGTTGGTCACCACCTTTAAAGCGCTCCATGGCATAGGACCCGGGTACCTTTGAGACCGACTTCTGCCACCAATAGCCTCCCACCGACCAGTCCGCTCCCACAGAGAGGATCTCCTCAGGGTGCCATCAGCCAAGTTATGTCAGCTGGCGACACCCAGGGGGAGGGCCTTCTCTGTGGGAGCCCCAGCCCTGTGGAATGAACTGCCCCCAGAAATATGTAAGATCTCCGACTTCCGGGTATTTCGTTGTGCACTCAAGACCCTGTTGTTCCGCCAGGCTGGGCTATCAACATAATAATTTTAAATTGGGGTTTTAAATTCCTGGGGTTTTAAATTGAGCCGAATTCATTCATTTAATAATTTTAAACTATTTTAACTGATGTTGTCTTGTGTTTTTAATAGGCTGTACACCGCCCTGAGTCCTTTGGGAGAAGGGCAGTATAGAAATAAAATTATTCTATTCTATTCTATTCTATTCTATTCTATTCTATTCTATTCTATTCTATTCTATTCTATTCTAATAAACTTTTAAAAATGTGAAATTAAGTTTTGCAGTTATATTAATTTGGGGGAGATATTTGAGTAGCTGATCAGTAAGTGTGGGATTAGCATTTGTGAATGGATCTGTGTGGCCTTCTTTTTAGAAATGATGGGGATGGCATGTCTTAGGTAAAGGTAAAGGTTCCCCTCACACATAAATGCTATTCGTTCCTGACTCTAGGGGGCAGTGCTCATCTTCGTTTCAAAGCTGAAGAGCCAGTGCTGTCTGAAGGCGTCACCGTGGTCATGTGGCCAGCAGGACTAAATGCCAAAGATGCATGGAACGCTGTTTCCTTCCCACCAAAGATGGTCCCTATTTTCCTACTTGCATTTTTTACATGCTTTCGAACTGCTAGGTTGGCAGAAGCTGGGACAAATAACGGGAGCTCACCCTGTTACGCGGCACTAGGGATTCGAACCACTGAACTGCCGACCTTTTGATTGACAAGCTCAACCTCTTAGCCACTGAGCCACTGCGTCCCCTTTTGAGCATGTCTTAGGGCATAAGAAAAGGGTCACCATGTAAGGATCAAAGTAAAATAGTATTATTTGTACATTCTGCTCCTAACTCAGAATGAGTTATCCAAGCGCTGAGACTTCCATAACCTTGCTTCATTTATGCAAAAAAGAGAAAGAATCTGCAAGATGGAAAGAGGATGGGAAAAAAAGCTAGGGGAATAAAAGCAAGACAACGATAATGAATTGATCCATAGCTACAGTCGTTGTTGTTTTTAAGAGTTCCATGGTGGCCTAGTGGTGAAGACACTTGCCTCCTACTCAGAAGATTGAGAGTTCACTCCTAGCTAGCAGCATATGTTTCTCTCCTAGGGAGCAAAGAAAAAATATCTGCTGTGAACTCTGTGTAGGTGTCAGGAAGGGTATCTGACCAGTAAACGCTCAGCTCCATCCACTTACTCCAACTCTACCCTGAATAAAGGAATGTCAGAGTCATACAAAAGGAGTTATAAAGGAAGTTGATGTAGGAGGTGACCAGGCTGAGCCCTAGGGAGGAGTCAAGCATATCATCACTTTTGTGCCCACAGGAGCTCTAAATCCAATAACCTTGAATTCCATTCATTCTTATCTACTGCCAGTTTTGCTCTAACCATTAATAGCTCAGATTCTTGTTTAGAGGATTCATGGAATAAACTTCTACTTATTTGAACAACTTTGGTTCCTGATTTCTTGCCCCTAGATGGAATGCGGCAACTTGGAAAAGGATATTCTGACTGCTGGCTTGAACCCCTGGGTGTCTCCATATTACAACTGTGGTTACAGGTTGCAAGCATGCAAATATTTTTGAGTCTAGCAAAACCAAGAGAAGGACTGTCACAAGCCCTTGGCTTAATGCAGAAATGTTATTTATTGATTTAGAAAAATTTACATAGCCGCCTACTCGCTCACAGCGAGTTCAGCAGCTTACAAACAATGAAAAACACAGTTGTGTGGCACGAGTGTGACATGACATCTTCTTCCTATGAGATCCCCAAGTGTTAAAGGATAATGCTAACAGATTGCTGAAACTTGCCAGTCTGCTTTTCTGAGCATTTAAAGAATTCAAAAGAATTTAGAAGCATCTTGCTTCTCCCAAACACAAATGGGTCAATGGCCAAATATTGCTTGCCAACTTGGAAAGCAGCAGTTGCCAGGATAATACACCT
The DNA here is from genome assembly GCA_022577455.1 of Arizona elegans. NCBI lineage: Eukaryota > Metazoa > Chordata > Lepidosauria > Squamata > Colubridae > Arizona > Arizona elegans. Next base: position 6,009,254 of record JAKOOJ010000032.1, on the reverse strand, counting down.
CTGCCCAAAGTCAGAAGCAACACCCTGCAAAACATTTAACAGGAGGAGGATAAAATCACTGTTAGTCTTCCTCCCAATATACTGTATTTTTTGGAGTATAAGATGCACCTTTCCCCCCCAAAAAAGAAGGTGAAAATCTGGGTGCGCCTTATACTCCAAATGTAGCCCCACCCAGCTTCTCAAACGGAGGTTTCAGAGGCTGAAAAAAGCATCAGAAAAGAAGCTTCAGAAAAAAAGTCCCCAAAAAGAGCTTCAGAAAAAAAAAGCCCCCAAACAGAGCTTCAGAGGCTTCTTTTCTGAAGCTGTTTCGGAGGCTTTCAGAGGCAGGAAAAAAAGTTTTTTTCTGAAACAGAGTTTCAGAAGTTTCAGAGGCAGAAAAAAAAAAGGGAAAAAAAGCAAGGCACAGAGCTCACAACCAAGGAACTTGTTGTTAAAATTCACTTCTGGGAACAGCTGATTGGGGGTATTCCGGGAGGCTGATCCACCTGCCAATCAGCTTTTTTCTTATTTTCCTCCCCAAAAACTAAGGTGCGTCTTATACTCCGAAAAATATGGTATGTTTGGTGGGAGAGGGGGAGGGAATTCATGTCCTTTCTGCATCTCTAAGATTGGAATGGAAACTTGTGAAACCAAAGCAAGAATAAATTTGACACCTATTTTGAGAGCTCATTTACTGTAAGAGCTGAGGTGGCGCAATGGTTAGAATGAGATACTGCAGGCCGACTGCCGGCTGCAGCAGTTTGGCAGTTCGATCCTGACCAGCTCAAGGTTGACTCATCTTTCCATCCTTCGGAGGTGGGTAAAATGAGGACCCAGATTGTTGAGGGCAAGATGCTGACTCTGTATAAACCGCTTAGAGAAGGCTGTAAAAGCACTGTGAAGCGGTATATAAGTCTAAGTGCTATTGCTACTTACTATCCAGAATTCTTCTGCTATCCTTAAACACTGACATTTTTATTTAATTTCTGCATCACAATTCATTTTATCAAGGATCTGGAGTCCAATCCTACGAGTGGAACATTGGTTGGATGGGTAGAGGCATGGTGAAAGGAAAAGTCAAAAGCAAAATTGTCTTGAAACCCTCTCCCCCACTCCCCCACTACCATCAACAAATGAGTAGCCCTAGAGCAGGGATCCCCCAAACCTCAGTCTCCCCAGATACAATGTGGATTTACTGAGAATTGACTGTCCTGATCACCCCACCCATTTCCCATTTCCTTTTTTTTCCCCTAAGTAATTTTATTAAAGATTATAAATGCAATAGTCAAAACTAATCCAACTAAAATGTTATGTAGAAAAAGAGAAAGAAAAAGAAAAAAGGTGCAAAGGGAAGAAAATAGGAAAGAGATAAATAATAGAAAGAAAGAAAAGTAAGAGTATTGTAAAGAAAAAGAAATATATAAAGTAACTCCCAACTTTCATCTCAGCAAGTATAAACAAGTTTACTAACTCTCAATTAATCAATCAGAATGGAGCTGGGAGGGACCTTGAAGGTCTTCTAGTCCAACCCTCTGCTCAAGCAGGAGACTCTATACCATTTCAGACAGGTATCTGTCCAGTCTTTTCTTAAAGACCGCCAGTGATGAAGCACCTACAACTTCTGAAGGCAAGCTGTTTCACTGGTTAACTTATCACCTTCTGTTAAAACACAACAAATGATCTCTACTTTCTACTGTATATATCATCTCTTACTTATAAACAAATCTACAAAGCTTCATCATTTCAGTCCTGGTGTCAGCAAAATTTCACTAAAGGTTACCAGAGATAACAATGTTCTCTTTTAACCTAGATCAAATAAACCAACCTTGTATCCCTTCCTTTTATTTCTAACAATGTTAATCTTTACTGCATTCAAACAATGTTGTGGAACTTGATTTCTTTTCATTTCTTCTTTGTCCCATCTCACTTCAAAGCATTAACAAGTCTTTTTTTTATAAGTCCAATATTGAAAATAAGTTCAATATAGAAAAATTATTCAGGTCACTCTTTTTGTTCATTGTTTGCCTAATCCTTTTAATTATTAAAACATCAGCCACTTTCTTTTATATGTCCAGGGTAACAACTTTTCTCATAACTTTCTTGTAGCCCATCATTTGTAAGTCCATTTTTCAATTCAGTCTCTGTCTTGCAGGTAAAACTTGTTTCTCTTCTCTAACATGTTTAGATACAGTCTATCCTTAGAGGCAAATATTGTGGTTGATCTTGTTAATACACAATTTCTGATTCCATTACATTTTTCAGTGCACAGAGTTCTGAACACTGCTGGAAGAGATGGAAGTGACTGAATGCCATAAGGAGAAGCTTCTCTGCCATCAAGCAGCCATTCCTCTGTTGTATTTGAAAACTCCCATGAGCTTTGAAAGTGAAATGAAATCATAGTGGAAACGTTGAACCAACTGCTTTTCACATTCTTTTTAAGGTGTTGGATCATGGGTAAGGGCATAGAAGTTCTGAACAATCCATATAGAGCCATTCCATGAAAAAGAACATTGAACCAATCATTATTCCTTCTTCACAGATGTTCAGTAGGAGCTGAGGAAACATGGAAAAATGGGCCACCTCTAATAATTAAAAGGAAGTGGCCAGCTTTGTTGTAATGTCAAGGCCGGTGAAGCTGAGTGAAAAGACATTAACTCAGATCTCCAACAATTTGCTAGACCAATTCTTGAATACAGCTCATCTGTCTGGAACCCGCACTGCATATTGGACATTAATACAATTGAACATGTCCAGAAATATTTCACAAGAGGAGTCCTCTACTCCTCTTGCAACAAAATACTTTATGCCACCAGACTTGAAATTTTGGGCTTAGACAATTTAGAACTTCGCCGTCTTCGGTCTGACCTAAGTGTAGCTCATAAAATTATCTGCTATAATGTCCTACCTGTCAATGACTACTTCAGCTTCAACCACAACAATATATGAGCACACAATAGATACAAACTTAAGGTAAACCATACCAAACTCGATTGCAGAAAATATGACTTCAGCAACAGAGTGGTCAATGCCTGGAATGCACTACCTGACTCTGTGGTTTCTTCCCCAAACCCCCAACATTTTAACCTAAGGCTGTCTACTGTTGACCTCACCCCATTCCTAAGAAGTCTGTAAGGGGCGTGCATAAGAGCACCAACGTGCCTATCTTTTTTTTTTTTTTTTTTTTTTTTTGCTTTTAATTTATATGCCGCCCTTCTCCGGAGACTCAGGGCGGCTTACAATGCGTTAAGCAATAGCCTTCATACTTTTGTATATTTTATACAAAGTCAGCTTATTGCCCCCACAAACTGGGTCCTCATTTAACCTACCTTAGAAAGGATGGAAGGCTGAGTCAACCTTGAGCCTGGTGAGATTCGAACCTGCAGAAATTGCAGGCAGCTAGTCTTAATAACAGGGTGCTTTAGACCACTGTACTACCAAGGCTCCTATCGTTCTTGTCCTAATGTTTCTTCTATTTGTATCTATTTTATATATCCAATCCATGCTTATACTTATTACCAAATACACTCTTGACAAAAATAAAGTAAATAAAAATAAAATAAATAAATGGTGACATTATGAAACGAGAAACACCTGGAACTAATCTTGCAGTCATCTAAAACGCTATCCGAGATATAAAAAAAAAATTGCTGAACGAGCTCATGTGATAAGGACGCATTTAAGCCACATAATCAGAGGTTTAAAACAGTTTGTCCCATTTAATACGGCCAGGTTTCAAGAAACGAACACCAGCTAAGTGTCTTTTTTTTAAAAAAATTGCATATCAGGAAGAAGTTTACATTTTTTGAATCAATACCATCTTTGAAACCATCCGCAGATGAAATAAACCAGACACAGGCAAGCTGCTTCATAGAATAAGACCCTGTGGACTTCAGAGCCATTGTGATAATGGCAGGGGTGAAATCCAGCAGGTTCTGACAGGTTCTGGAGAACCAGTAGCGGAAATTTTGAGTAGTTCAGAGCACCCGCAAATACCAGCTCTGGCTGGCCCCAGAGTGGGGTGGGGAATGGAGATTTTGCAATATCCTTTCCCCAGGAGTGGGGAGGGAATGGGGATTTAGTAATATCCTTCCCCTGGAGTGGGGTGGGAATGGGGATTTTGCAGTATCCTTCTCCTGGGGTGGGGTGGAAATGGAGATTTTGCAGTATCCTTCGCCTGCCACGCCCACCAAGCCATACCCACAGGACCAGTAGTAAAAAAAAAAATGGATTTCACCACTGATCCTATCCAAACATCAAATAACGTCAACCCAGCTTAATTTCTGAGCCCAGACATAGTTGCCTTGATACCTACACAATCATAGTTTCTATCTATAGCTGTAGAGAAAAATGAAGTTATAGAGAATAGTCAGAGGTAAAACAGTGCCCCTACACATTCCATAGGCCGGATACAAACAAAGGTTGTGCTACATAAGCCACAATATCGATATTATTACATTTATTTAAGCACACGGTATGTAAAATTCATGTCAGCTTGCCTTCATGGCTTTTTACAGTCTGATACTTAAAGCTAAGATCATATTTATAGGTTTACTCTAAAGAACCTATAACAGTTGTGTGATACCCATTAAATCTAGCTTCAGATACAGAGACACGGTGCCTGAATTTGTTGGCATCATATCTTTAAAAACATCCTTCTTTTTTGAAACTTTGGAGAATGATTAAAGGTAAAGGTTCCCCTCGCACATATGTGCTAGTCATTTCCGACTCTAGGGGGCGGTGCTCATCTCTGTTTCAAAGCCGAAGAGCCAGTGCTGTCTGAAGATGTCTCCGTGGTCATGTGGCCGGCATGACTCAACACCAAAGGCGCACGGAACGCTGTTACCTTCCCACCAAAGGTGGTCCCTATTTTTCTACTTGCATTTTTTACGTGCTTTCGAACTACTAGGTTGGCAGAAGCTGGGACAAGTAACGGGAGCTCACCCCGTTACGCGGCATTAGGGATTCGAACCGCTAAACTGCCGACCTTTTGATTGACAAGCTCAGTGTCTTAGCCACTGAACCATTGCATCCCTGCGGTGATAAATGATTAAGAGATGATAAAAAGTCATGGCCACTCTTAGCTTGCTATAACCAGGCTGACCACAAGATGGCACTAAAGAGACTTTCCCCCTTTCCTTGCCGTTCTCTACTGATTACTGATTTTGTAGCCCAGAATTTGTATTTTTACTTTCTATAGGAATCAACAAGTTCACAAAAGAATAGGTGTCATTCTAGTTTTGGGTCTTATTTCTCCCGGGGTCTCTAGAAGTGGAACTGATTAGAGTTCGCTGTATGGCAGATGGGCAAAATTGTAGATTTCTGGCTTCACCTGCTCTTGATTGGGAGAATTAGACCTTAATGAAGGGCAAGAAATTCAATACAGGTAGTCCTCAGTTTATTATGGTTGCTTAATTCAAAGTTACGATGGACACCCCAAAAGCTATTACAATCTGTTTTCAAAATTACAATGGCCACACCCCTTCCCTTCAATCATATGACCGCAATTTGCATTTTTACCCCAATTTCTTGTGTTTGCTTCTTGTTTCCCTCCACACACACACACACACAAAATCCATTGGGGAAAATTGATTCACTTAGTGAGTGTTCACAATAATGAACTCCACTGGAGTTCACTAATACTGCAAAAATTGTCAAAAAATCAGATCTGGTCTGGTCAAATGATGCCTGCCTTATATACTATTTGTACTTCTTTCTCATAAACAAACTCTCATCAGTAAACTGATCCACCAATTTATTTAGAATAAACTGAGGTAGGTGCTGAATTTGTTGAAACTGTTTCCTTTTTCATTCTCTTAGATGTTTCAGCCTGACCATAATTTTGCTCTAGGCACATTGCAACTAGCGAAGCTACAACCGAAAGTTACATAAACTAACAGTTTGACTCAGCAAATGGTGAACTCAACTAAAAGAAAAGAGCAAACACCTCTGAAATGCAGCTCGCTCATTTGTAAACTCTACTGCAAATAATGTCCAGAAATTTTCAGGAATAGGCACGGATCTCAAGTGTCCAGTTGTACCTTTGAAAGCTCTGTAGTCATGCCTGTGAATTGTCATTGTGATCGATATGATAAAAGAGAATCTTCTCTTCTAGTATATCAACAGTTAGAGAAGGAAATATGAGTTTCAGGATTATTTACACTGAATGCACAGGCATTCAGTTCAATTAATTTATATGTTCTTGGAATAAGAATAGAATAGAATAGAATAGAATAGAATAGAATAGAATAGACTAGAATAGAATAGAATAGAATAGAATAGCTTCGTCTTTACTAGGTGGTGGTGGAGAGAAGTGAACTGAAGCTTAAGGTAAGCAAAGAGCAAGGGAGGGAATTACTGGCTCACCTAAATGAGTTAGTCTCAAGGGCCAAATGAATCACACCCTAGGGTACTGAACAAACTCACAGAGGTAATTGCAAATTACGATTGTCTGTAATCGTCGTGAACTTCTGGAGAACAGGCAAATCCCAGAAGACTGAGAAAGGCTCATGTTGTTCCTATTTTCAAAAAGAGGATGAAGAGAAACCCAGCAGTCTATAAGTTTGACAGTGACACTAAAGCAAGGTCGTTGAGCAGATGATGAAGTATACTATCTATGAGCTCTTAAGATAGGAATTCACTAACTAACAGAGCCAACATGGATTTATGTTGAGCATGTCAGGCCAGAGTAACTTATAGTTTCTTATCATAGACTTCCTAGTCTGGTTGACTGGGGGAATGCCATGAACATTCTTGACTTTGCTGTGGCTCCGTTACCTGAGCCTGTGTCATTGGCAGGAGAGGACTCCGAGAGTGAAGGAGAGGAGTTGGCAAGGCCTCCCTCTCCAGGACCCTCCTCTCTGGCAATGCCTTCGGTGTCCGCCAAAGGTCAAGAGATAGGCCCGGGGCCAAGCACATCCATGCAGCCACAGGTGGACAGTAATGAGGGAGATGAGTCTTGGCAGGATCCTCGGCAGCGTCACAGAGATAAGCGCACTCAACAGAAGAAGAGGCGTGTCAGAGATTAAGCTGAGTCACTGGACCACATCCCACAGGGTATAAAAGGGGGTGAGGTGGCCATTCAGACTCTGTGACAGACAAAACTAACTACTATTGAGTCACATTGCATCTTTGGAAACAACATTATCTGCCTTGGATTTAATTACGGACTGGACTTGACAATTCTTGACCTGTGTGTATTTTGTTTATGAGTAAAGTCTTGGCAAGCAGCTACTGGGTTGCTGCCAATCCTCTTATCAAAAGAATTGGTTGTCTGCCAGTTTATTTAACCCCCGGCTGTCTGTTTGTGTGTGTGAGAGAGACGGGGACAGAACAGACTTTAGCAAAGTCCTTTGACTAAGTCTCTCAACCAAATGGCCAAAACTGGGTTTGACAACTCAAGTGTTTAAGCTTGCAAAAGAGAAGGTTGAAAGGGGATATGGTCTCTTCAAATATTTTGAAGAGCAGTCAGATTGTAGAGGGTTTGGACTTATTCTCACTTGGTCCAGAGGTTAAGGGTAATAAATATGACAAAACTTCAAGAATATAGATCAGGGATCCCCAAATCTTTCTCCATGAACCAGCATGCTCCCTCCAGTCCACAGAAAAACTACTATCCACAGAATCGGTCCTGTGTCCAAAAAGTTGGGGCCACTTGAATCTACTGTAGAAAAATTGCTAGGAGATGGACTGATTTGCATCAAGCAAGTTCAGGTTTAATGCTAGCAAATGTTAAGTTTTATTTCATTTATTTATTATATGTCTATATTATTATACCATATTTTTCCGTGTATAAGACTTTACTTTTTCTTCAAAATATTTACTTGAAAATTAAGGTGCGTCTTATACACCGGAGGCTGAGGAGAAGGGCGTACATGCCGGATGAGCCTCTATTTTATATGCAGCTCTATCATTCCTCTCTACTGTAGTTGTTTCCTGTATCACTCTATTGTTTCATCTCTATTGTTCCTGTAAAGCATTTTGAATAACAGAGTTGGAAGGGACCTTGGAGGTCTTCTAGTCCAACCCCCTGCTTAGGCAGGATACCCTACACCACTTCAGACACATGTTTATCCAACATCTTCTTAAAAACTTCCAGTGTTGGAGCATTTATAACTTCTGGTGGCAAGTTGTTCCACTGGTTAATTCTTGTTGTATTACTCACTCTAACAAGATGGCTTCTGAACAGTGATGGTTTATAGTGTGCTTACTACAAGAAACTACATGAAACATGGGGGTGTCTTATATATGGGGGTGTCTTATACACAGGAAAATATGGTACTTTATTTATTATTATTATTATGCTTCTATCCCACCCATCTCATCGAGGCAACTCTAAGATAATTATCAACTCTAAATTAACTCATCGACTGCAAAAATTTCTCCTGACTGATTTTGATCTGGTTTTCTTCCAGGCTGGGTTTCAATCAATAAGCCATGTCAGTTTAGGATACTTCTCAGTTGTATTCAATGGGGATTGTTTCATGGGTCAAAATCCTCAAGACACTGCCTATCTTTTTTCTTGATTTTTTTGATCCGCTGGATGCTGAAATAATGTCATCCCCTTTTATCTCCTACCAAGAATTTTATGAGAAGAACAAGTCTCCTTTTTGTTGAATGATTGCCTCATTGGGTGACATCATCCTGTTGAGCTGATTTATGAGTTCAAGGCAATTGTTGAGACCAGTAGATGTGCTCCTGACAGAATATGAAGAGTTGAGGTCAAGTCTAAAGGGCATTGTGGTGGATAAATCAAATCTTATTAACCTTCTTTTTTGCTGAAATCCTAGAAGGATAATACCATTTTTATTAGTAATAATCTTTTGCTGGGACTACATAATGATTTTGGATCTGGATCCTCTCCATTACATTTGCTGTCAAGAGCAAATTTATTCCATGACTGCCTCATTGTTGATATACCAATAACCCCATTGATTTCTTTAATAAAATATCCTAAATAGCAATAGCACTTAGACTTATATACCTCTTTACAGTGCTTTATAGCTTTCTATTAATGGTTTACAGAATCAGCCTCTTGCCCCCAACAATTTGGATCCTCATTTTACCCACCTCAGAAGGATGGAAGGCTGAATCAACCTTGAGCCTGGTGAGATTTGATCTGCCAAATTGCAGGCAGCCGGCAGGCAGCAGAAGTAGCCTGCAATACTGCACTCTAACCAGTGGTGGGATTCAAATAATTTAACAACTGGTTCTCTGCCCTAATGATTTCTTCCAACAACCAGTTCACCAAACTGCTCAGGAAGTTAACAACCGGTTCTCCCGAAATGGTGCAAACTGGCTGAATCCCACCACTGACTCTAACCACTGCGTCATAGTGCAATTGTGTTTAAAAAATATTGGGGCAAGCATCTTCTTTGTTCTACCTCCCCAAAACAATTCATAGCCAGCTTAGTTTTCCATATCATATAACTATTTGTTGGTTGAGTGGAGTGAATGATTCACAATGTCCTCCATTCATCCATTTAGGATGAGATCAAGGCCAAATTGTTGATGGTAGCTGAATTTAAGGGCTCAGACATCATCTGAGCTACCTTCTTACAGATGTATCTCCAACTGTTAGAAATCAGGTTGCAACACTTGGTTGCTGTCATTTAAACTCAGAAAACAATATTTAAATTCTTAATCATAGCCCCATACAGGGGTGAAATCTAGCAGGTTCTAACAGGTTCCGGAGAACCAGTAGCAGAAATTTTGAGTAGTTTGGAGAACCGGCAAATACCACCTCTCACTGGCCCCAGAGTGGGGTGTGAATGGAGATTTTGCAATATCCTTTCCCCAGGAGTGGGGAGGGAATGGAGATTTTGCAGTATCCTTCCTCTAGAGTGGAGTGGGAATGGAGATTTTGCAGTATCCTTCCCCTGCCACGCCCACCAAGCCACACCATGCCCACCAAGCCACGCCCACAAAACTGGTAGTAAAAAAAATTGGATTTCACCACTGGCCCCATAGTTTTATTTTCTTTTGATCTCCTTGTATCCATTACTTTAGCGAATGGTTATTTCATTTTAGCGTAACATATGCTACATTGCTACGTGGTTATGACATGTTGTTTCTACAATAAGTCTATTTGCTTAATTGTTTTGTTTCATTTTCACAAGAAAGGTTTCAAGTTTTTTTTTTTCTCCTTCCATTTTTACTGTTCACAGAAAACATTTACGAAAAAGGAACGTTTGTTTTTCTTTTTGTACAGAAAAGCTTGTAGGAAGATTGTAAAAACCCTTAACAATTTTAATCTAAGGAAGAAATAGAAGATTCGCACCCATCAGCATCAGATGGACAATATTATTTTGATAAATGACATCAAGAATGACTTCTTTGAATATCAGTGCAAAATTTTAAATCTGGCCTCTTACTCAACTGATAAACCCAAATTGCATTTTTCTTAGGTTGTTGTTATTGTTGTTGTTTGTGGGGTGGGGGGTATTAAGTTTTGAACCAGCAAAGTTGCACTGAATACAAATATTACCTTTCCTGCATGTTTATTAAAGATTATTAAAGGCTTTTTTGTGGTTGTTGCCCTTGATAGATTGGAGCCATATGAAAGGCCTGTGGTTTAATTAACTGGCTTTAAATTTATTTATTTTACTCTTTATCCAAGAAAAAAAAAACTCAGTTACTCTAGAGAAACCATAAATAAGAAGATCTGCACCAACCAATTTGTAATCCACCAGGCCTGGCAGCAAAGGACAGAATATGTGACAAAGACAAACAGCAATCTCTTAATTTTTTTTTTGAGTTTGTAATTTCTGTTTTCATGTTAGTTATTATGCCTCTAATCATGAAGGATTGAAAATGGGAAATTTCTTAAATATAGAATTATCTTTCCCTAACTATTCAATAAGAAAGGCTGAGCGCCAAAGAATTGAGGCTTTTGAACTCTGGTGCTGGAGAAGACTCCTGCAAGTCCCTTGGACTGCAAGGCGATCAAACCGGTCAGTCCTAGAGGAGATCAACCCTGACTGCTCTTTAGAAGGCCAGATCCTGAAGATGAAACTCAAATACTTTGGCCACCTAATGAGAAGGAAGGACTCACTGGAGAAGAGTCTAATGATGGGAACGATGGAGGGCAAAAGAAGAAAGGGATGGCAGAGAATGAGGTGGTTGGATGGAGTCACTGAAGCAGTCGGTGTGAGCTTCAATGGTCTCTGGGAGAAGGTAGAGGACAGGAAGGCTTAGAGCAGTGGTTCTCAACCTTCCTAATGCCGCGATCCTTTAATACAGTTCCTCATGTTGTGGTGACCCCTAACCATAAAATTATTCCTAAAACCATTGAAAATATGTGTTTTCTGATGGTCTTAGGCGACCCCTGTGAAAGGGTCATTCGACCCCCAAAGGGGTCGCGACCCACAGGTTGAGAACCACTGGCTTAGAGGAACATTGTTCATGGGGTCACAATGGGTCAGACACGACTTCACAACTAACAACAACAACTATTCAAATTTTGACACAAGTTTCCTTTTGATACTAAAAACCAGAGGGAAAATTGCTACCAAACCTTTTTTTTTCTTTGCCCTCTGAAGTAAAGTTACAATTCATTGACCCTTCTGCTCTTAAATAACAACAGTTGGGGCAATGTTCAAACAGAATAGGATTTATCAACATTTTTGGTCAATAATCAAATATTGTAAATAAAAAGTGTTATGCAATAATAGGAAAGTTCAATTCCTGCTATCTCTGCGTCAAATTCTTGAGGATGGGCCTAAAACATAGGATGGGGGGGGGGCGGGGCGGGGAGGAATCAAAATTCAAACTGTGTCCAGACAGAATTATTCAACTGGAAAGAAAACGATTTTTACCATCTAACAAAGATTTGACATTCATCCAATTTATGAGTATGAACATGTTGCAACAGTTTCTTCTATCCCATTGTGAATTGCAAGGGGAAAAAAAATCATTTGCAAAGATATTTTCATAGTTTGCCTTACTGCATGTTAGTGGACAGACGCAAAACTGTAATAAAGCAAAATGTCTTTGCTAATTGTAATTGATTTTTAATTCTGCTGCATATTTCTTTCTATTTCAACTGTTTCTTTTTCCTAGAATTGTAAATCATTCCAAAAATGGGATTTCACTGAATAACCAATAAATATGAAAAAGAAAGAAAGGGCTTTGGAAGGTGTGTAAATACAAACGGTTTTGGGTCCCTAATCACTGTCACTAAGAGATGAAAAGCATCAAATCACTTTCTATAGTCTAGTTCCTTTCTTTAGATGTTCCTCATTAATTTCTGAACAGAATGCAAAATATATCACAAAGAGTTTGGATTCAAATCTTCTGAAATGTACTTCCAACATTCCACAGTGCAATCCGTCACGAAAGACATCTGAATTGCCCTCCTTGAAAGTAAATTATTATTACATGTACTTGAAACTTCATATTTATCTGTGCTTGAAATTAGTCATGATTCATGGTTGACTTATCTAGATAAACAGGGAATAAAAATATCTATAAAAATGTGCTGAAAACCCTCTTAAAACAAACGTTCTTTAAGCTTCACTAAGCTTCATTAAAACAATGAGCTGAGTGGTTGAGTGAAGAAAAGATGGAGTCTATGGTATCTCAACAGGATTTCTTGAGATCAACTATTCTTCTAAGAAAGTAGATGAGGTTCCTATAAGAAGTGTCAACTGTCACATCATATAAATACATCTACTTGGGAACAAATGCAATAGGTTATTTTTTTTCCCTTTCAGCTGTCATCCAGCAGAGTCAATAAATAAATTAAACAAAATTGATAATACACTGCATTGCTTGGTCAGGCTACTACCCATTGAAAAAGAAAAATAACAAAATGAAACTGAATAGAATGGAACAGAATAGGAATGTAATATAGAATAGAATAGAATAGAATAGAGTAGAGTAGAGTAGAGTAGAGTAGAGTAGAGTAGAGTAGAGTAGAGTAGAACAGAACAGAATTGAATTGAATTTTATTGTCACTTTAAATGTACACTAGTCAGCATACATTCAAATGAAGTTTCGTTGCATTCAGCTCTCAAAGGATTACTGTTATGCATATACCCACATGCACACACATATATGACACAGAGAAACATCACAGTCTAGTTCGAATATATACATATACATGGCAGGGGAAAAAAAGAATCCTGCGAGTTTACAAGATGAATGGCCTAAGGAACAAAGCTGTTACAGAATTGGGTAGTCCTGCTAGAAATACTTTGAAACCTCTTCCCAGAGGGGAGCAACAGAAACAGACCATAAAATGGGTGTATATAGCGCTTCTAAGCAGTATCCTGAATAACTGGAAAGGAGCTTCCTATAATCTTCTCGGCTATCCTCACCACTCTCTGTAGGGACTTTTTATCTGAGGATCTACTGCCACCAAACCAAACATCAAATGTTTTTGAGGATCCTGAGCGTGAAGCTTTAAAAGGTTAGGATTAGGGTTAGGGTGCTAACGAGCCGAGGTGGCACAGTGGTTAGAGTGCAGTACTGCAGGCTACTTCAGCTGACTCCTAGCTGCAGTTCAGCAGTTCAAATCTCACCGGCTCAAGGTTGACTCAGCCTTCCATCCTTCCGAGGTGGGTCAAATGAGGACCCAGATTGTTGGGGGGCAAGAGGCTGACTCTGTAAACTGTTTAGAGAGGGCTGTAAAAGAACTATGAAGTGGTATATAAGTTTAAGTGCTATTGCTAATGTGTGACTTGTCCGATACCAAATTTAACATGCAGCTATGGAGAAACCATCAGTCAAATATATATTTTGTTCTAATTTACACTCATTTTTGTTCACAGCAGTTATATCTTATTTACTGAAGTCATTCCGCCAGTAATAAAAACACATTACAGAAGGAGGAGGGAGAAAACCAAACTTGGGAGCCAGCTTCCCTGCCAATTAAGCCGCAGACAGATTTTGTCATTTTGTTTTCTTTCCATGTCAGTTTAATATATTGGATCATATTAAAAGCACCAGGCTTGTCAATAACACGGATCAGTATCCCATTAATGAAATCACTCTACCAATATAATTGGTTTTTCTCTTTATTGAACTATATAGTATCTGGCGGGGGGCGAGGGGGAAAGACCCAGAAAATGGGATTAAAGGATGGCATAGGATGCCCATCTATTTTGAGATTATATAAACATTGCAGGAATTTGATTTCCTGGATTGAAATAACAATTGTTTAATCACTTTCCCCAATATATGAACTTCATAAAAGAGAACAGCAGAATGCATAGGACTTGAAATCAAATTCAATAATTCCATCATGTGGCCTGATCTCACTACGTTTTCATTTAATTTTATGAGATTTTCTCCTTAAACTCTCTCAATATCATACAGGCAGGAAAAGCGTACGCCCACATAATGTCTCTAAATACACATGGCATAGGATCTCTCCTAAGAAAATGCAGAGAATTGGAATTAACTTGCACCCTAATTTCAATGTTTATTTTATTTCTCCAACATGCTACAACTGGTGTATTTTGTTGAAACTTGAAGCTAGATAATAATTAGGAAAAGCTGTAACATACACATGGAAGATTATTAAGAATTTCAGGATCGTAATGGAAACCCTGATGAAGGTGAACATTGGAGTTGACTGATAGCTTATGTGAATTCTATGGGCTGAATAAATCTCCTAGCTTTGAAGTACATGTGTTTGGCTGGAGATGTAAGTCAGGTGGAATGGAATTATGAAACAAATCATTAACTGTCAATTCATGGACTGTTTTGCAATTATTGCATTTTTGGGCTTAGTTCTATGTCTGGCCAGACAAAAATCTACAAAAGTTGCTTTTTTTCCCATGCTGAAAAAAAATGCATTTTATTTATCCAAAGATTATCAACTGATTGTTTTTTTTTTCCTGTATGTTTGTGTTTACTACAAGAGCCTGTAGTACAGTGGACTAAAGCACTGTTATTAACAGATTAACATCTGCTGCTTGCAATTACTGCAAGTTCAAATCTCACCAGGCTCAAGGTTGACTCAGCCTTCCATCCTTTCTAAGGTAGGTAAAATGAGGACCCAGATTGTGGGGGCAATAAGCTGACTTTGTATAAATATACAAAAGTATGAAGGCTATTGCTTAACACATTGTAAGCCGCCCTGAGTCTCCGGAGAAGGGCGGCATATAAATTAAAGCAAAAAAAAAAAAAAAAAAAAAAAGGAAACATTGAGCATGAACATCCATCCAAGGTATATTATTATATGTACAGAACAGGGGTTGGCAACCCACGACTCTGGAGCCGATGTGGCTCTTTCATCCCTCTGCTGTGGCTCCCTGTCACCGATCAGCTTCACAATTGATAGGGCTTTCGGTTAGGACAGGTAGAGGAAAAAGGATGCCGCACTAGGAGGAGACTCTATGGTGGGGGCATTGGACTTCTGGTCCACAAAGGAAAAAGGACGCCACACTAGGAGGAGACTCTATGGTGGGGGAACCAGACTTCCAGTCAGCAGAGGAAAAAAGGATGCTGCGCTAGGAGGAGACTCTATGGTGGGGGAACTGGATTTCTGGTTGGCAGAGGAAAATGGACGCTGTGCTAGGAGGAAACTCTATGGTGGGGAAACCGGACTTCCGGTCAGTTCCAGAATTGAACCGGCTTCCGGTTAAGACCTTTGTGGCTCTTTGAGTGTTTAAGGTTGCCGACCCCTCATATAGAACAATTCACTTTCAAGTTCCATTGTTCTATATGACATATTTCGAGTTTTATTCCATTGGAAACATGGAACTCACAAAATGTTTTTTATGGCACAAAGGATCCTAATGAAATAATTTTACTCCAAGCCAAGCTTGAAACAAAACATTTTTCCCCCCTATTTCGTGCACACCATCGGCCTCCCATCCAAAAAAAAAAAAAGTAGTATTTTAATCTAAAGAACTACCAGGATCTATGGAATTAAAATTCTTCAAAACGTGTCCACATTCCCCCTGAAAAACGTATCTACTCAGCTGCTATTAAAAGTCAAGCCAAGCAGGAATAAAAACATGTGATGCAGCTATATTGAATTCCCATTTTAGCTTCACAAGTTTGTTTGTTACACCTAATGAGGACTGTAACGGAATTTTAATGTAATCTTAACAATGTAATAATTAGTAAAAAAAGGCTTGAAAACTTTTAAGGAAAGCATACCAAATTAGCAAAATTCTTCACAGGGGACTCTTCTTAGCTTTAGATCAACAATGTTTAGCATCGAGAAAGGGTGTATTTGACACAATGGTTACACTACCACTGCGGATAAGAGGGAAAAAAAAAACTAATAGGGAATCCATCAATTCTCATACAGCTAGGCAAGTTCAAGGAAACAAAGATTCAACAGTGATTATACAGCTGAGATTTTAACAAGATATATATTTTTTTTTTCATGCTGGTTTGGAGTAAATATAGAATCTTAAGAACTGTAAAGACTTCCTACCCTCATTGATACATGCACTCCTCGACTTACGACCACAATTGAGCCAGGGGTGAAATCCAGCAGGTTCTGACAGATTCTGAAGAACCGGTACTGGAAATTTTGAGTAGTTCGGAGAACTGGCAAATACCACCTCTGGCTGGCCCCAGAGTGGGGTGGGAATGGAGATTTTGCAGTATCCTTCCCCTAGGAGTGGGGAGGGAATGGGGATTTTATTTATTTATTTATTTATTTATTTATTTATTTATTTAATTAATTAATTAATTAATTTGTATACCGCCCTTCTCCAACAGGACTCAGGGCGGTGAACAGCCACGGTAAAAACACAACATATAAAATTTAAAAACAATTTAAAAAACATTAAATACTTTTGGCCGTCAATTTAAAATAACCCAATTATAAATTTAAAACCGTAAGGATGGGGTCAAGCAGTATCCTTCCCCTGCCACATCCACCAAGCCATGCCCACCAAGCCACACCCACAGAACCGGTAGCAAAAAAAAATTGAATTTCACCACTGAATTCAGCCCAACATTTCTGTAGCTAAGCAAGACACGTGTTAAGTCAGTTTTGCCTCATTTTATGCTGCTGCTGATACAGTTTTACAGAGGAATGATTGAGTCTGTCATCTGCACCTCTATAACTATCTGGTTTGGTTCTGCAACCCATCAAGACAGACACAGACTTCAGAGGATAATTAGAACTGCAGAAAAAACAATGGCTACCAACCCGCCTTCCATGGAGAACCTATATACTGCACGAGCCAAAAAGAGGGCTGTGAAAATATTTACAGACCCCTCACATCCTGGACATAAACTGTTTCAACTCCTACCCTCAAAACGACGCTATGGAGCACATATCTTGTATCTTGTCTTTTTATGTACACTGAGAGCGTATGCACCAAAGACAAATTCCTTGTGTGTCCAATGACACTTGGCCAATAAAGAATTCTATTCTATTCTATAAAGAATTCTATTTTATGACCTTTCTTGCCATAGTCGTTAAGTGAAACACTGCAATTGTTAAGTTGGTAACATGGTTGTTAAGTGAATCTGGCTACCCCATTGACTTTGCTCGTCGAAAGGGGATCACCTGACCTTGGAACACTACAACAGTCATAAATATGGGTCAGTTGTCAAGTGTCTGAATTTTTATCAGGTGACTATGGGGATGGCTGCAATAGTCGTAAGTGTGAAAAAGGGTCATATAAACGGTACTTTTTTCAGTACTGTTGTAACTTCAAATGGTCATTAAAGGAATGATTGTAAGTCAAGGGCTATCTGTGGTGAGTTCATTAAGGCTGAATCTTTTTGAGGGTGTTGATATGCTTCTTCTTTCCATTTAGCTTAAATTTCTATTTATTAAATAAACTGACAATGGACCCTTAGCCTTGCCACAATATTTTACTTGATCCCATCTTCACACCAAGCTTTTGTGACCAAATTCCCTTGTTCTGTACGGGTACTGAAGGTATTCTGACCTAAGCTTCCTTAGAAAGTAGACAGCACAATCTTAGTCCCGGCAAACCTCTTTAATTCAAACAATTGGGAATTGTTGTCATTCCCAGTCCGAAAGGCTTCTCAAACAGTCTTTCAGGAGAGTGTTTACAAACACCCACCTTATCTCCCTTGGAATGCTGCCAGAGAACTAATTGCCAAACACAGGGCAAGGCCAAACTTAGCACAGAGTCAAACAGAGCTTTTCCAGAGCTTATACCGACCAGATGAACAAATTGCTTCCTGCAAAAGCTCACGTCCCGTTCGCTTCTCTTTTATGCCTTATGGGAGGGGCCAATCATCTCCAAGCCTTACTCCCAAGTCGACCCTGTTTCCTTAATTGTTCCTGTCTCCTGGCAGCTCTGCACATGTGCACACTGAAAACAGGCCTCGTTCTTCTGCCTCGCTGATGTCAGACTCCAGAGACTCCAGAGGCAGCAAAGAACTAACAGATGGCCTTGGCCCCCTCTCTGCCTCTGACTCAGAGCCCTCATCCGAGCCTTCCCCAGACTCCAGGACTGGCCCACATTTCTCCCCAACCCCCTCACTGTCCGAATCTGCTGCCAGCTCTGCTGGCCGCTGGCGGGCCACAACGGAAAGCATTTTTGGCAAATTGTCTCCCTAAAGAAACTACCCACGGAGTATGAGGAAACTCATAACAACCTATCAGCTGGCAACTTAAATAATAGTGAATCTGGAAGAGAGGGGAAAAAAGGAATTAATCAAAACAATTGTTAGCTCCAGGAAATGTTTCAGAAAATACTGGGAAATCTGGTTTTTAAGCGTCCGCTGAAAGAGCAAAGCATAGATGTAATCTACAGCTTACTCTGTCCTTGCAAAATTGGATCCTGTTCACGCTGTTACTTTTTTTTTCTCATCATTTCTATCTCATTTCCATCATCTTTTCTTTGTGGTTTAACACTCGTGTTGCTTCCCGGGGACATGTGTTAGAGCTGGGCATGCTTTGAAAATGATTAGAAAGAAGGGCTTCCTATCCTAGGCCTGGAAAAAAAAAGCCAATCTCCTTTCCTGAATAACAAAGGAGGAGCTGCACTTGTGTTGAATACGCAACATTTTGAAGCATCCAGAACTCCAGTGTGCATTCACTCAAACTACTATGGGACATACAGTGGTACCTTAGTACTCAGCTGCTTTGAAACTCATCAAATGTGCTATTCGACACATTTTGATGAGAAAATTTTTGTCCCGGGGCTCATCGTTTGTTTGGTACTCAACACATACAATCGAAAGTGTTAGTTACCAAGAGCCTTGGTAGTACAGTGGTCTAAGGCACCCTGTTATTAAGCTGGTTATTAAGACCAGCTACCTGCAATTACTGGATTGCAGATTCGAATCTCGCCAAGCTCAAGGTTGACTCAGCCTTCCATCCTTTCTAAGGTATGTAAATTGAGGACCCAGTTTGTGGGGGCAATAAGCTGACTTTGTATAAATATACAAAAGGATGAAGGCTATTGCTTGATGCATTGTAAGCCACCCTGAGTCTCCGGAGATGGGCGGCATATAAATCAAAAAAAAAAAAAAAAAAAAGTGTTGGTTGCCTCCTAACTCACTATCCCCTCCAGCCAAAACAAAGGGTGACACATTAGTCACACAGTAGCTCTTGCCCAGTGGTGGGTTTCAGATATTATTACCACTGGTTCGCCCCAGCGCATGCATCCGGTCTCAAAAATGTGGCTAAATAGGACGGCATAGCACCGGGGGGGGGGGGTAGGCAGGCCCGCCTGCGATCTCCGCTACCAGTTCAGGTAAACCGGTCCGAACTGGCTGAGTCTCACTTCTGCTCTTGCCCTCTGTACATCCTCTTGCAGTCTTAACTTCTGTGCTCATTTTGTGCATATTTGCATTTTTTCCCCTCATCGATACAGGTGAAGTGGAGTTATTATTTTATTTAATCTAAGTATTTGTTAATTTTTAGCTTTATTTCTCATGTAAATTAATGATATTAGTCTGACTCCGTGGCTCAGTGGCTAAGACACTGAGCTTGTTGATCAGAAAGATTGACCGTTCGGCGGTTCGAATCCCTAGTACAGATCTCCTGCGTGGGCAGGGGGTTGGACTAGATGACCTCCAAGATACTTTCCAACTCTGTTACTGTTACTGGTTTCAGTAGAAGCATTTCAGATATACAACCCTATCTTTTTTACATTTTGCCTTAAAAATATGTGTTGCCTTTGGTTTGGGAACACATGAAATTATTTCCTTATGGGAAAAAAATTGTTTGATATTCGGCATTTTTGATACTCATACGCCTCCTGGAACTGATTAATGATGAATACTGAAGTACCACTGTACAGTTATGATTATTCCATAGCCCCTTCTGAATTTTCTAAAATAACACAAATGTTCCCAGAAAGGTGGGAGGCAGTGAAATTGAAATGTATATTCCTTATATTATTTTAATTTTAATTTTAATTCATTAGCCATAAACTAGAGAGACATCAAACTTGGCGAAAACTCAACAGTAAAAATCATGGAACACGCAACACACTGGAAACTAAAATGGCATAAGGCAAGCACAACATACTCTAGAAGAGATTCTCGTGGCTGGCAAAGTTTTTTGCTGAGTTTAATAGAGGAAACACACAAACTCCCTTTTTACAACCTTGTAATCCCGTAATTCAGGATAAAGTTGAGGCAACTGGATGGATCTGAACATTTACTGGCCAGATCCCCTTTCTGACACCTACATAGAGTGCACAGCAGATATTCTCTGCACCCTGATAGAGAAACATCTGTCACTGTCTAGGATTGAACTCTCAATCTTCTGACTGGGAGGCAAGTATTTTCACCACCAGGCCACCACACCACTCAGATCTAGGATTACAATGATAAGTAGAAAGACAAAGTTCCAGATTTAGTTAATTACAGAGCAAATTTACCAGCCTCTGATAACCAATTGATTAATTAATTTTAGCCTTCTCATGACCGGCTAAAATGAAAAATTGAGAAATAGATGGGAAGAAAATGTGAAATATATTTCCTTTCAAAAATGAAAACCATTTTCAATTTTAGGCGTTTCCCCCCAAGAATCACAGCATTGCTTAGCAATCTTTATACAGTTCTACTAAACCTAGTTTGGGAAGCCCCACCCCCATCCCAGAAGAATGAAATATTTTGGCAAATGTTTAAAAAAGGTAGGATAGAATATCTCCCCGAAAGGAGAAGTGGCAAAAAAAAAAAAAAAAATCTTAAGGGAGGCAGAAACCAGCACAGTCTCCCTGCTCCAGTGGTGGGTTCTACTTACCTTTACTACCAGTTCTCAAGGGGATCATATGTGCCAAGCTTCTGCGCATCCGCCAAGCTTCTGCACATGCTCAGATGCTTCTGCACTTGCGCAGATAGCCTATGATGACATCTGGAGTGGTGGGCGGAGCCTCTTTCCGGTTTTACTACTGGTTCTTGTGAACCGGTCTGTACCGGGAGCAACCCACCACTGCCCTGCACCCCCCCCCCAGCAGAAACTGAGGAGGCCAGCTTTTAGAAATGCAGATTTGGAAATCCATTTAAGACAGGATATTTCAAAACACCTTGCAGCAAAGTTCGATAGCTAACAAAGCCAGATTGGTAGGATTAGAAAGCAGTCCCTCGCCCAAGATCCAACCAGCCACAATAGGAATTGCCCAACACCCTTTCAGAATTCAAGCCCTTTCATTGCACTACCCACAGAACCAGAGGTAGGATTCAGCCGGTTCGGAGCGGTTCAGGCGAACCGGTAGAAGCAACCTATGGATGGGGCCGCCCACCCACCCACCTACCCGGCTGCAATCTCTTTCTATATCGCTGTGGTGGACGGTGCACATTTGAGCCTATTCCCATGTTGTTTGATGTCACACGGATGTGTGGATGGTACATGCGAGCAAATTATGATGTTGTTTGACTTCACATGCAAGTGTGGATGGCGTGTGCTCACATTTCCGGTGCTGGGCGAACCAGTGGTGACAGAATATGAAGTCCCCCTCTCCACAGAACAGTTCAAACTTCAAAGTCACAGAAACCTACAGTAGAACCTCTGGTGACGAATGCTTCTGACCACAACCAAATCGGGTTCTGACCAAAAAAATTCACTTTTTTTTTTTTGTGGATGATTTTTCTTTCTATGCCATTTTTTTTTCTTTTGTAAGCGCCAAATTTCCAAAATTAAGTTCAGGTCACGACCAAATTGGGTTGCAACCAAAGTTATGGAACAACTTATGGTCGTGACCAGAGGTTCTACTGTATAAAGGTCCATCCACTCATCCAACCATTCTATCAACTGACCTAGAACCACAAACCCTGGTGGTTCTACTTCATCAATAAACCTTTCTTTCCAATCAGCCTCCATGTTGTTTTCAGCGTCTTTCTCCCAGCTTGGAACTGAACCAGATGGATTTTGACTTCCAAACACTAAGAAGTGATTTTCTGCAACTCATGTTAGCTATGTAAGAAATAAAACCTTCCGGTTTCTAGTAGAAGAATATGTTTGTGATCTTTTGGTCCACAGGGAAGACAAACATTAAAAAAAAGTCCGCCATAGGACAGAAAGGAGACGAAATTTGTACTCCTTCCCCAACGCAATTATAACTTGATTCTCCAAAAAATTTATTTCACACCTGGATGGCGCTAATGGCATATTTGTATGCAAGTAAAGCCATTACTAGCAAGCGCCAAATGTTTATTTCTACATTTGCTTATGCAAACCTTGGTAGTCAATTAAAACTATTTAGATGCAAACATCAGGCGAAACAAAACAAAGCAAAATGCTAAGTCATAAAATATCAGCAGTGTCATTTTAATGGGCTGTTTTCACCAATTATTGTTCTGGGATTAGTTTTTTTTTTTCCCCAAAAAAAATTGTATGCATTTTCAGCTTAATTTGATTATTCATTAACCATATTAATAACAATCCTGGCAGGCTGGCAAAAAAAAGGGAGAGAAAGAACCACTGGGCTATTTATATTGTCTGATTGATTCCATTCTCAAGGACTATATCCAGGGAGTTTTATTGGCAGATTTTTTTATTTAAATTCCCCCGTCAACTTCCTAGTATAATTGACAACGTGCCAGCTTATCCCCCATTCAGGTACTCATCAAAAATTCTATGGAGATTCTCAGTCATCCAGGTCATGGTTGTCCCAAAGGTGCTTTTTTCCAAAAGGCAACTGGATTTTCTGAGCTGCAGAAGCTTCTTGGATGAGAAGCGAAACGCCTTCAAAGAAAAACCCAGAAAGTTCAGTTGCCTCTTGAAAAAAGCACCTTTGGGATATACTAATCAGAACTGACTCTGCTTAGGTTTTTATATGAGGAACACAAGCACTTCTGCAATATTTTGGTCTAAGGTCTAGATCAGGGGTCTGCAACCTTAAACACTCAAAGAGCCATTCGGACCCGTTTCCCACCGAAAAGAAAACACCGGGAGTCACAAAACCCTTCCTGTGCCTGACTATTTCTTGAGTGGCCACAAAACTAACATATGTAGTTGAATTAAACATTATGTTTTCTTCTGAAACTTTTTTTTTTCTTGGATTTATCAGGATTGGCGTAATGGGGGTTGAAAAGCTCAATAAATCACGTGTCGGCAGGTGTCACACATTGGTGGTTGTGACACATATTTTGAGTGACAGGGAGCCGCAGCTGAGGGGTGAAAGAGCCACATGAGGCTGCAGAGCTGCAAGTTGCTGATCCTTGGTATAGATGCAGTGGGTAGAATGTAGTCTTTCTGTCTGACTCTGCCCACAGTCTGGAGTTCAGTTCTGATAGGCTCAAGGTTCACCCATCCTTCCATCCTTCCAAGGTTGCTAAAATGAGGACCCGGATTGTGGGGGCAAACTGCTCAGAGAGTGCTGTAAAGCACTATGGTGCAGTATATAAGTCTAAGTGCTATTGCTGTGGTCAGCTGTTGCTTTTTGACACACACACAAAATGAAGCTTGATCAGTAGCTATGAGTGACCAGTGAAGCCTGTTCACTGGCATTTGTGATTCCTCACCATCCTGAATCAACTTTCCAAACAAGTTCTAATCACGTTGTCCCAAAGGTGTTTTTTCAAGAGGCAACTGCACTTTCTGTTTTTTCTTCGAAGACGTTTTGCTTCTCATCCAAGAAGCTTCTTCACTTATGACCGGATGGTGAGGAATGGAAGGATCAGAAGTGGTCCATCCCTGGAACAGTCTCCCAGTCTTCTCCCAATCTAGTTTCCATCCATTGCTTCTTGTTCTGCCTTCAAGTGCTTTGGAGAAGAGCTTGTCCCCCTCTTCTTTGGGGCAGCTTCCCAAATATTGGGACACTGCTATCTCGTCCCCCCACCCCCTAGTCCTTCTTTTCATTAAACTAGACATACCCAATTCCAGCAATTGTTCTTTAAATGTTTTAGCCTCCAGTCCTCTTATCATCTTTGTTGCTCTTTTCTGTACTCTTTTTAGAGTCTCAACATCTTTTTTACATTGTGGAGACCAAAACTGGATGCAGTTTTCCAAGTGTGGTCCTACCGAGGCATTATATGGTGGTATTAAAACTTCACAATTACACCAGAATGTGGTAGTTTGCATAGTCTCAGTTAACCCTTGGTTTCCCACATTACACCAGTTTTTTTTTCC
Organism: Arizona elegans; assembly: GCA_022577455.1. Classification (NCBI taxonomy): domain Eukaryota; kingdom Metazoa; phylum Chordata; class Lepidosauria; order Squamata; family Colubridae; genus Arizona; species Arizona elegans. Next base: position 5,984,797 of record JAKOOJ010000032.1, on the reverse strand, counting down.
AGGTGCAATTTATGGTATCTACCCCTTCCATAAGATTGGATAGATTGGGTACACTTTAGATCATTCCCTTATATTTAACAGATTAACAGACTTGGGAGGGACCTTGCAGGTCATCTAGTCCAACCCCCTGCCCAAGCAGGAGACCCTACATCTGCCTCTACCTAGGATCGAACTCACAACCTCCTGATTGTGAGGCAAGAGTTCCACCTCTAGGCCACAGCAGCTGGCATATGTTTCCATCTAGCGGCATGCTTTTACTGTAATGTCCCCTGATCTCCGGAAAATCTCCCTCTGACATCCATCAATACCAACTTCTCAAAATCCTTGTCTTTAACCTCTCTTACTTCCTCTCATTTCTCTCATGCAAAGTTAAACAATTGCTTTATGCAATGGGTCAGGAGTTGGACAGAATAACTAATGAATATCAGGGATTCTCTACTAACATTCTCGGAAACAAGAAGGCAAAGATCTCCCTCCTTCCAATTTACAAAAGTAAAACAAATGATATTCCTGGTGGCTGAGCTCAGGGCAGAATACTAGAAGCAATGGAAAATGTCTTTGCTCATCCCCTTGCTAATCTCACAGAAATGGTAGAATCATCTATTTGAACAGGATGTAGTTAGTTAGATGCCAATCTTATCAGGTGTTTTCTACAAGTCTCATTTTTCTTATAGTAATTAAACTGTGAGCCAGTTTAATCCTTGCTCAGGTTATATTCACATCCTTGGGAATTCACCTATTTTCTTCTTCTTTTTATGACCCTGTAATCCCTTGCATCAAGGCAACTGAATGGAGCCAAGCATTTACTAGCTGGATGCCCTTCCTGATGCCTATGCTGAGTTCACAGCAGATATTTTATTTTTCTTTTTTTCTAATAATTTTTATTAAAGTTTTTCTTTTTTTAAAAAAGAAATTTTTTTACAATTTTCTTCTTTTCAATAATTTTGCATCAGTAAACAGTTTTTACATATCCATTTTTCTCCCTTATTTCAATTTGCCATTTATACATATAGTTCATATATTGATTTATATACATACAGATAACAGTGTACTCAATAGTGATCATACATTCTGTGTCCGTTCCATTACAACTCGTATGTTACTGCATTTCAACTCCTATATCTTCCTCATTTACTCTTTCCTTGCCTTTTATCCCTCTTCACAGCAGATATTTTCTCTTTGCACGCTAAAATAGAAACACCTATTGCTGCCCAGGATTGAACTCTCAACCTTCTGAGTGGGGACATGAGAATTCTCCTCTTTAAACCACCACACCCATGGATGCACAAAATGTTTTTGCTCTCCAACAATCCCAATTTCCTTAGAGGGAAAACAAGATACAAGTGAAGTAAATGAATCATTTAAAGGCAAGAAAATGTTCTCGTAAGAAATCCCTCATCTCTGGCCTAGGGTGGATTTTTCTTAGCATTCCTCAATGTCAAGAGTATCCCAAGCAGATTTTGCCTTTAAATCAATGATCTTTAGTCCTTGTTGTTTATGAAGCTGGAAAATGAACAACGCAATTTCCAAGACTGTAATACTTCTTTACAAGTCACACAGTATTGACCAGAGGGATGCAATTATAGTAACATTATTAAGTTAAGATTACTCTTCCCACTCATATTGACGTGGATCTCTGCCTCTGAGTGTACACACACACAGAGAAAGAGACACACACATACAGACAGACAGACACACACTTTTTTAAAAAAAATCTTGGAAGAATGTCTGAGATAATTTCTAAAAGGTTTTTAATGCCTTAAAGAAAAAGAAAAAAGCTTTAAAACCCATTATTTTCCACACACTCTAAATTCTGACTGTCATCTGATCTAGGAAAACAACAAAGTGATCAGGAAATAACACACTGGATGATTTTTCTGTCACTGCAGCAGGATAATTAATTTATTTTTTTTTAATCTGACCATCAAAGCAGGAGGATGCGTGTGAGAGAGTCCATCAAATTGGCAGCTTTAGGATTATAGGGGAAGATCAAATTCTCCAGGACCAAATGGAAGACAACCAAGTAAAAAGTGAAGCAATCTTGAAAAGAATCAAGGAGGGTTCTTTTCGTACGAAAGGCGCCAGTCAACTCGGGCTCTCAAAGGAGATTAAGGTAAAAGTGAAGTTTCCTTCAACTTGAATTCATATAATTTTCTTGGCAGCCGAATGGAAGGAAATTACCTTGATTTCACTGCTCTGAGATTTTATGGTGACCTCCCAACCACAATAAGGGCCCCCGTTTCCCTCCTCCCCTCAGCCTTCTCCTGAGACCAAAACAGATTGGAAACTTCAGACTTGACATCTCCTACCATGCAGTGGTGGGTTTCAAAATTTTTTACTACCAGTTCTGTGGGTGTGGCTTGGTGGGTGTGGCTTGGTGGGCATGGCATGACATGGGATTCCTCCCAATCAGCTGGGAGGATCACCTTGGGAAGCAGAGAATAGATGGGTGTGGGGCCAGTCAGAATTTTTACTACCGGTTCTCCAAACTACTCAAAATTTCCACTACAGGTTCTCCAGAACTGGTCAGAACCTGCTGAAACCACCTCTGATACCATGACCTTACCATTGTTACACTATACCAGGGGTCTGAAACCTTAAATACTCAAAGAGCCATTTGGACCCGTTTCCCACAGAAAAGAAAACAGCGGGAGCCACAAAACCTGGGTGGGCGTGGCCAACTCAATGTCACTCACTTCTACCAGTCACATGATCCCTCCTAGCCATGCCTACCCAGGTCATTAGGGCAGAGAACAGTTGTTAAAAAAATGGGAAATCACAAAATCCTTTTGACATCTCTCTCTCTCCCCCTCCCTCCCCTCTCCCCCCCCATCTCTCTCTGTATCTCTCTATGTCATTCTCTCTCCCCCTTTTTCTGTATCTCCCTGTCTCTGCTCTGGCCGCTTCTCCATTCCCCACCGTTGCCCTTACCTTCTCAGGCCAGGCGAGGAGTGACTGGGAGGGGAGAGCTAGGGATGGGTCCAGCCAGTGGTGGGATCACCTGACAGGGAGCCACAGCAGAGGGCCCAAAGAGCCATATGAGGCTCTGGAGGTGCAGGTTGCTGATCCCTGAACTATACATTGTATTCTCCACTCATGTGCTTTCTCATAGAATTCACAACTCCATGCCTGTTTTTGATTGGACAGGCAGTAAAGCCCAGAATTGACACCTGGATGAAAAGACAACTGGATAGATCCATAACATTTCCTATTTCAAGAGGCAACTGGACTTTCTGGTTTTTCTTTGGAGACATTTCGCTTCTCATCCAAGAAACGTCTTCAGCAGAAAGTCCAGTTGCCTCTTGAAATAGGACCTTTGGGACAAACCATGACCTGGATGACTGAGAATCTCCATAGATATTTCTTTTTAAAGGTTCTCTCTCTAAGGAGAAATCTCCTGACAAGGAGAACAACTAATCAGTGCAGTGACTTGCCTTCAGAAGTTGTGGATGCTCCAACACTGGAGTTTTTAAAAGAAGAGATTGGACAACCATTTGTCTGAAATGGTATAAGTTCTCCTGCTTGAGCAGGGAGTTGGACTAGAACAAGGGTCAGCAACCTGCGGCTCTGGAGCCGCATGTGGCTCTTCCACCCCTCTGCTGCAGCTCCCTGTCACTCAAAATACATGTCACAACCACCAACGTGTGACACCCGTCGGCACATGATTTATTGAGCTTTTCAACCCCTGGTAGGCCAACCATGGATAAATCCAAGAAAAGAAAAGTTTCAGAAGAAAACAGAACATTTAATTCAACTACATATGCTAGTTTTGTGGCCACTCAAGAAATAGTCAGGCACGGGAAGGGTTTTGTGGCTCCCGGTGTTTTGTTTTCTGTGGGAAACATGTCCAAATGGCTCTTTGAGTATTTAAGGTTGCAGACCCCTGGACTAGGAGAACTTGAAGGTCCCTTCCAACTCTGTTATAATGTTATTGCACACTTTGTCATATTCCTGTTTCAGTCCTTTCATCACTCTTACATTCAGTTAAGAATACAAGTGATGGTTTGATTTACATTTTTCTATTCTGAACGAAGAGAACTAGTTTGATGTAGAGCAGAGGTGGGTTTCAGCAGGTTCTGACCAGTTCTGGAAAACCGGTAGAGGAAATTTTGAGTAGTTTGGAGAACTGGTAATAAAAATTCTGACTGGCCCTGCCCCCATCTATTCTCTGCCTCCCAAGTCCCAGCTGATCAGAAGGAAATGGGGATTTTGCAGTAACTTTCTGCTGGAGGGGGAAGGGAATGGAGATTTTACAATAGCCTTCTCCTGCCATACCCACCAAACCACATCCACGGAACAGTAGTAAAAAAATGTACTGGTATAGAGGTTAAGGCACCAGACTAGGAACTGGGAGCTCATGAGATTTAATCCCATATTAGGCACACACTCAATGAGTGGCCTGGTCAGTCATCATCTCTTATCTATCTATCTATCTATCTATCTATCTATCTATCTATCTATCTATCTATCTATCGGTTCGATTTATATGCCGCCCTTCTCCGTAGACACAGGGCAGCTTACAATGCGTTAAGCAATAGTTTTCATACTTTTGTATATACCTGCTTAGTAGGGCTTTTGGGGCCCCCCTAAGCAGTGTTCTTTTTTATACAAAGTCAGCTTATTGCCCCCACAATCCGGGTCCTCATTAGCCCTAGGAAAGAGGCAATGGCAAACCAGGGAATTAATCCTTTCAACCCTTCCTTAGATGCTTTTTTCTTTAATTAAAAATCTATCAAATATGATGCATCCCTTTGATTTTGAAGATGATGGGTTTTTCTCATGAGACTATTTGCATAGGAAACAGTGGCCAAGTTCATTGAGAAGTCCAAAATGACTCTCCTGGAGATGCTACGACTATGGAATCAAAGCCTAACCCTGAGGAGCAAAATCCACCATGACCCAACAGATGAGTGGAGACCACAAAGTCTGTTTGAGCCAAATTTCTTTCAACAGTCCTGAGGACTTCACCAACGCATGGCACAACTTAAGAGAACAAGCCCATCAGAATTAGATTCAGCAGTCCATCTGCATTGACAAGACAAAGGCCACTCTTTTTGAAGACAGCAAGGTCCACATTTTGGACAGAGAGGAGCACTGGTTTGAAAGAGAGGTCAAAGAGGCCATCTAGGTCAAAACTGATCAGCCCTCTCTCAGCAGAGGGGGAGGGATACACCATCATCTATCTCCAGTCTACAACACAGTCCTTTCATCGGTTCCAAGAAGGCTCCACACCCATTTGCACCATTCACCCCTGAGGACACAGATAAACCTCCAGGTGACCTCAATGACTCGCTAAAAGGATGCAAATGACCAGCTGTCTGCAAGGAATACAAATCCTTCCATTCCCCACCATCCAGTCAGAGCTGAAGAAGCTTCTTGGATGAGAAGTGAAACGTCTCCAAGGAAAAACAAAGGAAGTCCAGTTGCCTCTTGGAAAAAGCACCTTTGGGACAACCATGACCCGAATTCCCATGGACAGTCCTGAGGACAGAATGCAAAGGTCTGCTCTCTTAAAGAGTGGGGGCAATCAATCCTTGTATACTAGTATAATAAGTGCTGACCAGTTTTGATGTTGATTGCCAATCGCCTTATTTTTGATAACGTGGGTTGGATTTTCTGCTTGCGGTGAGAATTGGTATGAGTCAGCTTTTGCAGTTAGTTGTTTCCTAGTTCCCAACTTAAAATAGATTAGGTGAAGAAAACTCCTGAGCCAGCATCTACAAATGCTTAAGAAAGCCCATTAGGGAGGCTTACTAGAGTTCTGGGCCATTGGTTGCATGAGACCTTGCTTTGATAGTTGTTCAGGTATTTGTTTTATCTCTTGAACCTAACTTTACATGGGTAACAATGCAAAGGGGTAAGTTGTCAATTCCCTAGGTGCCAACTCATTTCTCTTGACCCTCTCTCTACCTATTCCTGAAGACATTTCTGCTTTGAAGACAACAAACTTAGGTTTTTATTAAAGGTAAAGGTTCCCCTTGCACATATGTGCTAGTCATTCCCGACTCTAGGGGGCGGTGCTCATCTCCGTTTCAAAGCTGAAGAGCCAGCGCTGTCCGAAGACGTCTCCATGGTCATGTGGCCGGCATGACTAAATGCCAAAGGCGCACAAAACGCTTCCCATCAAAGGTGGTCCCTATTTTTCTATTTGCCTTTTTTACGTGCTTTCGAACTGCTAGGTTGGCATAAGCTGGGACAAGTAACAGGAGCTCATCCCATTGCACGGCACTAGGGAATCGAACCTCTGAACTGCCAACCTTTCGATCGACAAGCTCAGCATCTTAGCCCCTGACCCACTGCATCCCTTCTTAGGTTTTTATTAGTGGTATGCAAAATGTTACATTTTGGACCTTTCTGAATTAAAAAGTTCCCATGTTAACCTCCTTCTTCAGATGGACAAGTCACCCAAAACTTTAGTCAGGACATATTTTCTAACTCTGATGTAATGCAAAGAATGGTAGAACAAATGGATGGGTTCAAGACCAAAACTGAAAATAATTCATCTTTGTTAGAATCTGAAATGGTAGAAATAACTAGTTAAAGAAAACAACAAAGCTCTCTAAGGTGCTTTTTCAAAAGGCAACTGGACTTCATTTTTCCTTGAAGGCGTTTCACTTCTCGTCCAAGGAGCTTCTTCACTTCTAAGAAACTTCTTGAAGGAAAAACCTTGATCTGAATGACTGAGCATCTCCGTAGATATTTTAGCTATGCAATTTGGGATGAACACCCTTTGAATGAAGAAGCTTATTGGATGAGAAGCAAAATGTCTTCAAGGAAAAACAAAGAATAGAATAGGATAGAGTAGAGTAGAGTAGAGTAGAGTAGAGTAGAGTAGAGTAGAGTAGAGTAGAGTAGAGTAGAGTAGAGTAGAGTAGAGTAGAGTAGAAAAATGGAATGGAATGGAATGGAATGGAATGGAATGGAATGGAATGGAATGGAATGGAATAGAATAGAATAGAATAGAATAGAATAGAATAGAATAGAATAGAATAGAATAGAATAGAATAGAATAGAATAGAATAGAATAGCAGAGTTGGAAGGGACCTTGGGGGTCTTCTAGTCCAACCCCCTGCTTAGGCAGGAAACCCTACACCACTTGGTTATCCAACATCTTCTTAAAGAAAATCCAGTCGCCTTTTGAAAAAGTACTTTTGGGACAACCATGAACTGGATGACTGAGAATCTCCATAGACATTTTAGCTATGCAATTTGGGATAAACCCCCTTTGAATGAACCGAAGAAATGAATTGGATGAGAAGCAAAACATCTTCAAATAAAAACGAAGCCCAGTTGCTTCCTGAAAAAGCACCTTTGGGACAACCATGACCTGGATGACTGAGAATCTCCATAGATGACATGGCTCCCTAAATTTTCAAACCTCATCTGTGTAATTTTGAATCCTCCTTGGGAACAAAGTTGATTTTTACGAAATCATGACTGGCTCTATAGCAACATTCAGGCAGAAAATTTCCACAGCAATATTGTATTTTCGACTAGCCTAGGATTCTGCAATGCTGACTCAGTTTGGATATTACACCATAATGGGTGAACAAAATTATTTTTAATATTATTAATATTATTAATATTAATAATATTATTATTCTCACCCATATATTTATTTTCTATGTACTTTTCTGTTCTGGCAGTCAGGACTTAGCCATTAGCCCCAGATTTTCAGTTGCGGCATCCTGCAAACAAAATCAATTTATCTGATCATCCCAACAAATCATATGCTGAAATATTGAAACCGATTACTATCCTATAGTACACGATAGGTCCCGAAGGTGCTTTTTGAAAAGGCAACTGGGCTTTCTTTGTTTTCCTTGAAGATGCTTCACTTCTCATCCAAGAAGCTTCTTCAAGTTATGTGAAGAAACTGAAGAAGGTTCTTGGGTGAGAAGCAAAACGTCTTCAAGGATAACAAAAGAAGTCCAGTTGCTTTTTTTTTTTTTTTTTTTAAAAAAAAAGCACTTTTGAGTCAACCAAGATCTAGGTAAGGGGTCAGCAACCTGTGGCTCTGGAGCCGCGTGTGGCTCTTTCCTCCCTCTGCTGCGGCTCCCTGTTGCTCAAAATATATGTCACAACTGACAATGTACGACACTTGCCTGTCGAGCCTAGCAACCTGCTCGACACCACTAATGCGTGTTGAAAGCATCGAGGGACATATACATACTTGGTGGTGGTGGCACTGGGTGTAGGCGGCCATATGCAGGGTGAGGGGAGGTGGTATCGGGTGCGATGGGCTTAGGATGTCTCCAAGATGATGCTGCAACCAGCACCTTCGAGAACAAGCTGAGGACACTTACGCGCTAACAAGGGTGTAGTAATAAACAGGGGCGTGGTTTAAAAGGGTTAATAAGAAGGGAGGGCTATATAAACGCCCATTTCTAGTACACTATAGCGCCAATTTCATTCGTGTTTACGTGTCACAGAGTGTAGCCGTCCACGGACGCGAATAAACCAGCGTGCCAAAAAGTGCTGAAAAGGGTGCTGCTGTGTTTTGATTGCGTCTCGCACGGTCAACCTGAGATTGCCAACACGCAATTTATTGAGCTTTTTGACCCTGGTAGGCCAACCATGGATAAATCCAAGGAAAGAAAAGTTTCAGAAGAAAACAGAACATTTAATTCAACTACATATGCTAGTTTTGTGGCCGCTCAAGAAACAGTCAGGCATGGGAAGGGTTTTGTGGCTCCCGGTGTTTTCTTTTCTGTGGGAAACGGGTCCAAATGGCTCTTTCAGTGTTTAAGATTGCCAACCCTTGACCTAAGTAACTGAAAATCTCCATAGACATATATCAGCTATAGATTGTTGATTATAGAAATGAATGCATTAAGTGGCCAATAGGTAAAAAAACCCTCAAAATTAGAACCTTTTCACTTATTCCATTTCCATGCTGATGGCAGGAACTGCTAATTGCTTTGTGTTCTTTGCTGCATTTTATTTATGAAAGCAATTAAGCAGTTACTTTGAATCCAAATGCAAGAAACAATAAGAGTGAAGTACATCCTCTCTGTCACTCTCATTCATTCGTTCATTCATTCTCCATTCCTCTAATCAGACCAAAGCTTATTTATGTAGATTAGCAGCATCTAACAATCTTATTTACCCAACCTGCATTTATCCCTTGATCACAAAGCTTGTTAACTTGAATGGCCTTTTATTGTTATGATTCATTTCCCATAATTATGCAGTTTAACTCTCGGATCATTTTTTTTTTCTCTCCCTGAATAAAGATGCTTAAACGCGCCAATCACATTAAACCATATTATGCTAAATGCGCAATGAATTGGAAGAGCCATTTCAGGGGGATAAAGCTTGCTGGATCTGATCCAGGGCATGGCCTGGAAATAGTGCTAAGTATAACCTCAATAAGATTAGAATGGGCAAACGGAATGCTGACATATGAATCTCAACAGATTGTCTGGAACTCTGTTGGAAGCTAATCTCGTATCAATCATTCAATTGAGCAAAGCTAAAAATAAACCGCTAGAAGAAAGATGTGGATTCTCCATTTCCACCACGTGGATAAGACCAGTGGTGAAATCCAAATTTTTTTACTACCGGTTCGGTGGGCGTGGCTTGTTGGGCGTAGCTTGTTGGGCGTGGCAGGGGAAGGATACTGCAAAATCCCCATTCCCTCCCCACTCCTGGGGGAAGGATATTGCAAAATCTCCATTCCCACCCCAGTCTGGGGCCAGCCAGAGGTGGCGTTTGCCAGTTCTCCGGACTACTCAAAATTTCCACTACCGGTTCTCCGGACTACTCAAAATTTCCACTACCGGTTCTCTGGACTACTCAAAATTTCCACTACCGGTTCTCCGAACTACTCAAAATTTCCACTACCGGTTCTCTGGACTACTCAAAATTTCCACTACCGGTTCTCTAGACTACTCAAAATTTCCACTACCGGTTCTCCGAACTACTCAAAATTTCCACTACCGGTTCTCCGAACTACTCAAAATTTCCACTACTGGTTCTCCGAACTACTCAAAATTTCCACTACCGGTTCTCTGGACTACTCAAAATTTCCACTACCGGTTCTCCGAACTACTCAAAATTTCCACTACCGGTTCTCCGAACTACTCAAAATTTCCACTACTGGTTCTCCGAACTACTCAAAATTTCCACTACCGGTTCTCTGGACTACTCAAAATTTCCACTACCGGTTCTCCAGACTACTCAAAATTTCCACTACCGGTTCTCTGGACTACTCAAAATTTCCACTACCGGTTCTCCGAACTACCCAAAATTTCCGCTACCGGTTCTCCAGAACCTGCTGGATTTTACCCCTGGATAAGACAAATACAGTCCTCTTCCAAAAGAGTCACACATTGGTTGCTGCACATCATATCATTGAATTGGAAGAAATCTTGGAGGTCTTTCTGGACAACCAATTAAATATGAGCCAATAGTCTGCGGCAGCAGCCAAAAAAGCCAATGCAATCCTAAATTGCATTAACAGAGGGTTACAATCAAGATCAAGGGAGGTACTAATACCACTCTATAAAGCCTTAGTAAGACCACACCTAGAGTACTGCATCCACCACGCTATAAAAAAGATGTTGAAAAAGTGCAGAGAACAGCAACCAGGATGATTAGGTGACTGAAGACTAAAACATACAAAGAACGGTTACAGGAACTGGGCATGGCTAGTCTAGTGAGGAGAAGGACCAGGGGAGACATGACAGCACTGTTCCAATATTTGAGGGGCTGCCACAGAGAGGAAGGGGTCAAGCTATTTTCCAAAGCACCTGAAGGCCAGACAAGGAATAATGGATGGAAACTGAACAAGGAAGAATTCAACCTGGAAATAAGGAGAAATAAATGCCAAAGGTGCACGGAACGCTGTTACCTTCCTACCTAAGGTGGTCCCTATTTTTCTACATGCCTTTTTTACATGCTTTTGAACTGCTAGGTTGGCAGAAGCTGGGACGAGTAACGGGAGCTAACCCCATTACGCGGCACTAGGGATTTGAACAGCTGAACTGCTGACCTTTCGGTCGACAATCTCAGCGTCTTAGCCACTGAGCCACTGCTTCCCCTCATAGATTAGATTAGAGCATGACTTATAGAAGTTGTATACAGGAAAGTATTTCTACGTGAACATCCCACAGAACCACAGCCAATGCAGTGTTTCCCAATTTAATCATAACAGACTCAATGTGATAAATGAAACTGAAATGAAATCAGGGCCGACTGTATATGGATTCACTAGAAGGCCTTCAAGTCCCTTCTGACTCTGTTATTCTGTTAAACCAGCTAGGCAAAATAAGGTGACAGAAACATTTTTCAGAACTGATCAGTGAATTATATGTGGCAATTCACTTGGATAGCTTCCCTGGCTGTTTTATCTTCAGAGACCAGGCTGGTCCAAATATGTGAATCTAAAGCAAAATATGAGACATACAGTAATTCCTTTGAAAACCATTCAAATAAAATTGATCTAAACCAGGGGTATCAAACACAAGAGCCAGGGGCCTGTGAGGTGCTTAGATCTGGCCTGCAGGGCCACCCTGGAAACAGTGAAGGACAGCGAAAACAGAGCTCGTGAGGGCCGTGTGTGACACACAAACACACCCGAGCTCCATTTTCGCTGGCAGAGGGTTGCAGGTCATCCCAGATGAAAATGGTGCTTGGGAGTCCATTTTCTCTGACAGAGCACTCGGGCCTCCACAGGCGCCCCACAACACGAGTGACGTCATGCTGGCCATGCCCACGCTGCCCCCCACCCCACGAGGTCAAACCAGTGGTGAAATCCAATTTTTTTTACTACTGGTTCTGTGGGTGTGGCTTGGTGGTCATGCCATGGGTAGGATACTGCAAAATCTCCATTCCCACCCCACTCCAGGGGAATTATGCTGCAAAATCCCCATTCCCTCCCCACTAGTGGGAAAGGATATTGCAAAATCTCCATTCCACCCCACTCTGGGGCCAGCCAGAGGTGGTATTTGCCGGTTCTCCGAACTACTCAAAATTTCCGCTACCGGTTCTCCAGAACCTGTCAGAACCTGCTGGATTTCACCCCTGGATCAAACACAACCCTGATGCAGCCCTGATGAAATCTAGTTTGACTCCCCCAATCTAAACCTTTTGACAACTTTACTCATAACTTGAATTTTGGACTTCTCATATGTATTTGCGACATCCAGAGCAGCACATGAGAACAAACCATGGGTCCCAGCACATTCAGTAAGGAATATTATTTTAATGAAAAAAAAAATTGTACACATTTAGCAGGTGTGCAACTAAGCTTGTTTTTTTTTTTTTTCTTTTCTTTTCTTTTTTTAATCCATTAACAGCTTTCCATTTCTGGATGTGAATCAGAACAGGCCACGTTGTGAATGGAAGCATCAGAAAATACAGAAGAAAATACCCTCAATTCTGCTCCTGTTTTCCCAAACGAGAGGTACATATCCTGAAATACAGATTGATAAAGGTAAAGGTAAAGATTCCCCTCGCACATATGTGCTAGTCATTCCGGACTCTAGGGGGCAGTGCTCATTTCAGTTTCAAAGCCGAAGAGCCAGCGCTGTCCGAAGACGTCTCTGTGGTCATGTGGCCGGCATGACTCAACGCCAAAGGTGCACGGGACGCTGTTACTTTCCCACCAAAGGTGGTCCCTATTTTTCTACTTGCATTTTTTACCTGCTTTCGAACTGCTAGGTTGGCAGAAGCTGGGACAAGGAACGGGAGCTCACCCCGTTACATGGCACTAGGGATTCGAACCGCTGAGCTACCAACCTTTCGATTGACAAGCTCAGCATCTTAGCCACAAAATACAAAAAGGTGGGTGACCATTTCATTTCCACTGGCAATTGCTCGAGGAAGAAAGCACTGGGATTGATGGGTTTATTTGTGTATTTATTTTAATGGAATATAGAAAAATACAAACACCCAACATTTTACCCACCAAGGCAGAAATTATGCAGGGTTAGGGTTAGGGTTAGGGTTAGGGTTGACCTGGCTGACTAAATGCAAGATGTTCCTTTCCTTTCTTTTTCTTTTCCCCTCTTCATCCCCCCCCCCCCCCCCTTGATGTTACATGTTCAGTTAATGTCAACATGAACTACTTTCATGCTTGGAACATCTGAATGCAGAAGAGTTTGAAACTTGCTCGCTTGTCTCTCCTAAATAAAAGCTTATAAAAGGGTGCTCAAAAACACTTGAGGCGTGGGAGGAAAACTGGGAGGAAGAAAAATTATAGGTTTCCTACCTTCCTATTGACTAAGCTGGAATCGTACCAGGGCCTGAAGGAGGAGCTGGAATGATGTGGAAAGTAAAAGCCAAAATAGTCACACAAACGCAGAGAGAGAAAGAGACATAGATACACATCCTCATATACAGTAGATGAGAGAGAGAGAGAGAGAGAAAGAGAGAGGGAGGAGGGAGAGGGAGGGAGGGAGAGAGTGAGTGATTATGTGTGTGTGTGTGTGTGTGTGTGTGTGTGTGAGAGAGAGAGAGAGAGAGAGAGAGAGAGAGAGAGATGATAGACAGATGGACAGACAAATAGATAGATGATAGATGGTTTCAAAGAGAGAAAGAGAGAGAGATGATAGATGGACAGACAGGCAGATAGATGAGAGAGAGAGATAGATGATAGATAGATAGATAGATAGATAGATAGATAGATAGATAGACAGATGATAAACAGATGGACAGACCAACCAACAGACAGACAGATGAGAGATAGAGTTAGATAGAAATAGATAGACAGACAGACAGACAGACAGAAGACAGACAGACAGACAGATGATAAACAGATGGACAGACCAACCGACAGACAGATGAGAGATAGTTAGATAGAAATGATAGATAGATAGATAGATAGATAGATAGATAGATAGATAGATGATAGACAGACAGAAAGACAGACAGATGATAAACAGATGGACAGACATAGATTAGATAGATGAGAGAGACAGATGATGGATGGATGGATAGATGGATATAGAGTTAGAGCTAGAGAGATGGAGACGGAGATGGAGAGGGAGAGGGAGGGGGATAGAGGTAGAGATAGAGATAGAGATAGAGATAGAGATAGAGATAGAGATAGAGATAGAGATAGAGATAGAGATAGAGATAGATTAGACACAAACACAAACACAAACACAAACATGAACACCGACATAGATATAGGCAGGCAGATAGGCAGGCATTTTTTTTTTTTACCATATATAGCAAGAAGAAGTTGAACTGAGAAAGTGGCAGGTTTCTTAAGATTGTCCATGAAAGATGACCTGATGATATTTTCACTGCGAAACTATAAAAACCATAAGAACTTGTTCTAAAGGCAATACAAATTCAGTTTCGGTGTATTTAAACTGGCTGATTTTCCCCCTTTCCTCCTTCTCCCTCTTCTTTCCTTTCCTTTCCTCCTTTAGAAAATGTTGTGGGAAACAATGGATCGTCACAAAACTTGAATATAATTCCCGACTTCGAGGAACAAACCAAAACACGACACCGTGTCTTGAAACTGTTTCTGGTTCCTAAACTGTAGCTGCAGAAATAATTTTTTAATGCAAAGTTAAAAAAGAATTCAAAAGACTTTTAATCCAACCCCCATATTACTACGAACTCATTTTTTTTAATGTGGGGAGAAAACAAGAGTCCATTCTGAAAGTACCAGATCTGTGAAAGCTTTTTTATTGTTGTTAATAAATGGAGTTGGAATATTTTTATAATAAAGTGTATGCATTAATGGATTTTGTCCTTAATTGCCTCTATTTAAGATACTGCAGCTCTTTCTGGTTTAATATTAATCTAATATTAACAGCAGTTGGAGCATATTTTGGACTGATAATGTGCTTATTCGTGCTAAGAATTGCAGAGGACTTACTGGAGTAGAATTTGTGCATACCGAATGGAATATGGACTCCACCTGACCTGGGGCATGTTCCCACCCAGCTTTCCAAAAAATGACAAACCCTCTGAAGTGAACTCAAAGATTCCTTTATTAGGAGCGCCGGCAGCCCTGGCAAAAAGTTCCTCTCTCAACGCAGGCTAACAAGTCCATCCGGTTGGAAGATGACTAGTTTGTCTGCCACATCTATTCATCTCCGCCCCCTGCCTTTTATTCCCAGAGCTAGGGTGGGGCTTCGCTAGCAGCAGTGGCTCTTCTATCCTAAGGATCAGCCCATACATTTCCACTGCTCTCCTCTCCTCTGCCTTCTGCGCATCAGGCACGGGAGCCAGCTGTTCCTCCTCTTCCTCATCAGCCACCTGCAGGCTGTTGACTCTCCATCTGAGGGCTGACGGATGGTCCAGGCTCCGCCTCTGTCTCTGTCTCTCTCTTTCTGCTCTGTCTCTCTCTTTCTGGGTTCTAAATTATTTTACTACCGGTTCTGTGGGCGTGGCTTATTTTGTGGGTGTGGCTTGGAGGTCATGTGACTAGGTGAGCATGGCTATCTGGTCAGAGTCATTTCTGGAAGGTCCTCACACCTACGACCAGTCCTCGCACTTACGACCCGACTCATTTGTTTGCTTTTAACACTGATCAGCTGTAGGACGGCCCTTTGAAGCCCCGCGGCAAGAGTTTAAACAGTTTTTTTTCCCTCTAGTCATCAGCTGGGACTCAGGAGGCAGCAATAGATTGGGGGTGGGACCAAATAAAAGGTAAGAATAACGTGGGGGGGTGGGAGGGCGGGGGGAGAACCAGTTCGGTGATGTCATATCGTCACTGCTACCGGCTCAGCCGAACCGGACCAAACCGGGAAGAACCCACCACTGTGCCAGCTCCATTCCCTCTTCCCTCTCGAAACTCTCAGGTTGCCTTGATGCTGACCCTGATTCCCACGCTTCCTTCTCCTCCTCCTCCTCCTCCTCCTCCTCCTCCGATTCGATTGTTGAAGGGGTTGGCAGCTGACAGGCCACAACAGGGCAGCTGCATCTTGTCATGGCCTTCCCAGATCTCCAGAGATTCCCCTCCCAGCGATGTTTTGGGAGGCAAGGCTTTTTTCCCCTTCCCAGCCGTTTTGGAAGCTTCCCCCATCCCTCCCAGCCATTTTGGGAGGCAAAGGCTTTTTTTCCCCTTCCCGGCCATTTTGGAAGCTTCCCCCCCTCAGCTGTTTGGGGAGGCAAAGCCTTCCCCCACCCCCAACTCCCAGCCATTTTGGAAGCTTTCCCTTCCACCCCAGCCATTTTGGGAGGTAAAGGCTTTTCCCCCTCCAGTGCTGTTTTGGGATGTGCGGCCAAAAGGGGGGGCGGGTGTTGTGCACGCATTCAGGGGTCACATGAGCATGCAGGGGGGGTCATGCACATGTGCAGAGGGGAGGGGCATGCGGGAGGGGCATTGCCTTATGGGTGTGGGCACATGTGTGCCCACGATAGCGTGCTCGCACATGCTTTTGGCACCCAAAGGAAAAGAGGTCAGCCATCACTGGTGTAAGATCTCCTAGGTGGATTGGGAGATGGACTAGATGACCCCAAGGTCTCCTCCAACTCTGTTCATCTGTTAAATATTGTATTGTCTGGCATTGTATTACTCTTTCAACCACTCTCCTGCCTTCCTAACCAATAACCACAGAGGGTGACAGCTCTAAACAAACTTCCGGGCAGAGGGGTGGGGGGAATGCAGGGACAAGTCCCCTGTTTCCACCCTGATTCTTTATAAGGTAGGTGATGCTCTCTTGATCTGTTACCAGATGGAGAAAAGTCTTAAATCTGCTACATGTACCCATAGCCTGGGGAACCTGAAAAAAAAAAAATGTATTGAGAGAGTGTGACTGTCTTTGTCGCTTTAACAGCGCCTGTTTTCAGCCTGCAAATTAGGCTCTTGATCTCTAGAAGACCAAAAATCACTCTTGCTGATTCAAAGAGGTGGAGATTTATTTCAAAAGTATGATTAACTCTGTACTTATACAACAGGCAATGGGTGGCCCTTCTTGGTTTCTTATGGTGCTGTAACTACCGGTTTCATAATGACATTACTCAAGCAGGGGAAGGAAGGAAAGAAGGAAGCCTTTAGCTCAGTGGTGAAATCCAATTTTTTTTTACTACCGGTTCTGTGGGCATAGCTTGGTGGGGGTGGGGTGGCTTGGTGGGCATGGCAGGGGAAGGATACTGCAAAATCTCCATTCCCTCCCCACTTTAGGGTCAACCAGAGGTGGTATTTGCCGGTTCTCCGACTGCTCAAAATTTCCACTACCAGTTCTCCGAACTGCTCAAAATTTCTGCTACCGGTTCTCCGAACTGCTCAAAGTTTCCGCTACTGGTTCTCCAGAACCTGTCAGAACCTGCTGGATTTCACCCCTGCTTCAGCTGTCATTGGATAATCAACTGGGACTTCTTAGAGGTACAAAAACAATCTAATGGTGGAGAAGAAATTACAGCATTGGAATGAAGAATAGAATAACAGCATTGGAAGGGACCTTGGAGGTCTTCTAGTCCAACCCCCTGCCCAGGCAGGAAACCCTACACCACTTCAGACAAATGGTTATCCAACATCTTCTTTAAAACTTCCAGTGTTGGAGCATTCACAATTTCTGGTGGCAAGTTGTTCCACTGATTAATTATTCTAACTGTCGGGAAATTTCTCCTTAGTTCCTTAGCTCCTTAGTAAAATAAATAAGGGGTCTCATTAGGGTTCAGGGGTTTCATTATCCAAAGGCGTTCAAGGACAGATTATGAAGGAGTTGCTATACCTGTACAATTGTATAAAAGTTGGCATTCTGACAAATGTTCCTTACTGAGTAACAGAGTTGGAAGGGACCTTGGAGGTCTTCTAGTCCAACCCTTGCTCAAGCAGAAGACCCTGTACCATTTCAGACAAGTGGCTGTCCAGTCTCTTCTTAAAAATCTCCAGTGATGGAGCACCCACAACTGCTGAAAGCAAGCTATTCCACCTCTTTCCTAGAATTGCTCACATGTGAATCTTCCAATCTGTAACAATATTCTGCAGTCAAGAAACGAAGAGAAGTGAATGGAAAACATTAACTGGATCTTACTGAACCCACTATTCATATAATACAAACTCCTCTTAAAATAAGATCTTTTTAATTCTCCAGGTCCCTTAGTAAACATTTTGAGGATGACAAACTACAGTATATTATGAATTGCAACAGATACAAATTAACAGAAACGGACCTTGTAGGTCATCTTGTCCCCCACCTCACCCAAGCAGGAGACCCTACACCATTTCTGACAGGTGCTTTGGAAAATAGGTTGATCCCCTCCTCTCTGTGGCAGCCCCTCAAATATTGGAAGAATGCTATCATGTCTCCCCTGGTCCTTCTCTTCACGGAGCCCTGCCCAGTTCCTGCAACGGTTCTTCATATATTTTAGCCTCCAGTCCCCTCATCATCTTGGTTGATCTTCTCTGCACTTTTTCCAGAGTCTCAACATCTTTTTTATAGTGTGGTGGCCAAAACTGGATGCAGTACTCTAGGTGTGGTCTTACTAAGGCTTGTTGGCTTAGTAAGACCACACTTTAGTAAGATCACATCAACACTGTTGGCTCATATTTAATTGGTTGTCCACAAAGCCCTCCAAGTTCTTTCCCAGTTCAATGATATGATGTGCAGTGGGTGGTGTTGGAAGTCTCTGTTGGAAGAGGACTGTATTTGTCTTTTCCACGTCTTTTTTTATAGTGTGGGGACCAACACATGCACGTTACTTTTGGACTCACAATCCGAATATGATTCTCTAATTTCATATCAAGTCATGAATAAAGGAAAGGAGAAGGTAAATCTCAAGGAGGCTGCAGAGATCCTAGGAACCTTTCTCAGAGCTGCTGAGGTCATGGTAATAGCACAAAAATTCACCTGCAGATACACAAAAGGGGTGTGTGTGTGTGAGAACTCAGGAGAGGTGAATTTTCTCACAGACAAAGAGACAGAAGACCCAGGACCTTAATGCTTCTAAGTAGACTAAATGCTTGTAATAAATGTGCTATCACACTAATTTCCCATTATCACTCATCAGCACATGGTGAGAGAATGTTAAGGTCACTGTTGAGACTTGAAAAGAATGAGTGGGAGATTTATTTCCAAGGCTGCTTCAAACGGGTTGGGAAAATGCCTGCCTTCCACTCTTATTTTGCTTGAACATCACAGCTCACTCAATCATCATCATTGTCATCACAATCAGGAGAATGCAGCTAATTCAAAAAGCTTCATGCACGGAGCAGCAAATCCATCCTTCTGAAGATGATCCAAAATAGAAGATCGGGAGACTGTTCCAGGGATGAACCACTTCCAATCCTTCCATTCTCCACTATCCTTGTCATAGCTGAAGAAGCTTCTTGGATGAGAAGTGAAAACGTCTTCAAAGAAAAAACAAGGAAGTCCAGTTGCCTCCTGAAAAAGCACCTTTGGGACAACCATGACCTGGATGACTGAGAATCTCTACAGACTTTTAGCTATGCAATTTGGGATAAACACCCTTGGAATGGTGTGGGAGTAGGAATGGATTTCCAGAGGAAAAAAAAATTGTAGACTACAGGAACCAGGAGCACCACTCAGGTGACCCCGAGGACACAGATAAACCTCCAAGGGCTTCAATGGCCCTCTAAAAGGATGCAAAGGACCAGCTACCTGCAAGGAATTTAAATCCTTCCATTCCCCACCATCCTGTCAGAGCTGAAAAAGCTTCTTGGATGAGAAGCAAAATGTCTTCGAAGGAAAAAACAAGGAAATCCAGTTGCCTCCTGAAGAAGCATCTTTGGGACAACCATGACCTGGATGACTGAGAATCTCTACAGACATTTAGCTATACAATTTGGAATTCATTGCAATTCCTCCAAGGGATATAAATCCTTCCATTCCCCACCATCCTGTCAGAGCTGAAGAAGCTTCTTGGATGAGAAGTGAAATGTCTTCAAAGGAAAAAATAAGGAAGTCCAGTTGCCTCCTGAAAAAAGCACCTTTTTGGGAGAATACTTCTGATGTATTTCAACTGACTTTGGACACTTCCTACTTCAGGACTTGAAAGAGTTGCTTAGCATTCAAAACATTTCACACAACTCTACTTGTTTCCTCTCTTATTTGCACAATTCTGCAAATAGACTTACACTGAAAATGAATATATGGCCAAAGGAAGCTCAGTAGCTCCAGTGGTGGTATTCTGCCGGTTATAGCGAACTGGTAGTGGCAGCTGCGGGAGGCTTTGCCCATCTGCCCAGATGTTATCATGTCCAGTTTTTGACACTCTGCGCATGTGAGGAAGGCTCACGCAAAGGTAAGTGAATACTATCCCTGAGTAGCTCCTATCATTGTGGGAAGAATTCTGGTCTTCCTATTCCAATGTTCTAACAAATACATCGTCCTGAACCCACATCTCTTGTTAAACTGGTCCCTTTTCATGTTCCAAAAGAGTTTTTAAAAATGTTTTCATTTCAATTGTTGATTCCTACTGGATGCATTTAATTGTTTTACATTGTCTTGTGACGTTGATTTCTGCATTACCTTTGTTTTGGCCAGTTACACAAAATATAGAAGGGCTAGCAAACTAAGAAAATAAAGCAGTAATATTACATTGCCCTGGTGGTGCAGTGGTTAAAATGCAGTATTTCAGGCTAACTCTGCCCACAGCCTGGAGTTTGATCTTGACTGGGCTCCAGGTTAACTCAACCTTTCACCCTTTCAAGGTCGGTCAAATGAAGATCCAAATTGTTGGGGGCAATGTGCAAATAATGTTTCTACATTGTAAACCACCCAGTGTCCTGTAAAGAACAATGGGGTCGGAAGTGGTATTCAGCAGGTTCGTACTGCTTTGGGCGAACTGGTAGCGGAGATCGTGGGTGGGCCTGCTCACCCACGCTCTATGCTGTCCTATTTAGGCATGGTTTTGAGGCCAGGGGCATGTGCGGAAGGCGTGGCACATGTGTGGAAAGTGAGCGTGCTCGAGCGGGGCGAACCGATGGTAACAAAATGTGAAATCTACTGCTGAACGGGGTGGAATACAATTTCAAAAGCTATTGCTATTGTTATGCTAATATTAATTGTAATAATATTTGATGGGCAGTGAAGAGGTTGACATGAAGCTAGTATACTATGAAAGGTCACTGAGCACTGGAGAGACCAAACCGGGGTACAAGAAAGACTAAACGAAGAACAGAAATCAGAGACGGCAAGAAGGCACAATATTACAGGACCAGCAGATGAAAAAACATTAGCAGATAACAACAGGTTCACAACTGCTTAAAAGTTGAAAAATTGAAGAAAGAGACGGCGGGACTAATTCTCACTGCACAAGACCAAGCCTTGAGAACAAATGTACAATAATGGCCAAAACTGTGGAAACCTTTTGGGGAAAGTGTATTTTCTAAAACTAGCTAATTTTACCACTTTTTTTGAGAGTAGTACCATAAAATAATATATCAATGGAAAGATAATTGAATCAAGAATGAAATGCAATCACTTTTAGGAAGGATTTGCTGTTAGAATAACAGTTACAGTATAAAGAAGAAAAGGGAAACATGTAGAAAAAACAAAATAGAGAAAAATTATCACCATAGAAAAAATAAGATATCCAAAAATGATCTCCATGTCAGTTAATACTTAGTTGGGTAACCTTTAGCATGAATGACGGCCTTACAACGTCTTCCCATGGAGTGAACCAAGTCTTTGAGTTCTGCAGCTGTTATAATGTGAAACCAAGATTGAAGGATGGCTTCTATTAACTGGGTTTTATTGCTGGGTCGCTCCTGACTAACAAGTTTCTTTAGTCGGCTTCGTAAATTTTCAATTGGGTTAAGGTCTGAGCTATTCCCAGGCCATTCCAGCAGTGGAATAAGATTATCTTGAAACTTTCCCCCAAAAAAGTGGTGTTATTAGCCACCAAACCTCAAAAATACACTTTTCCCAAAAGGTTTCCACAATGTTGGCCACTACTGTATATAAAGCCAGAACTGAGAAGGCAGCAACAGACAAAAAATATTGCCTCTGCAAAAAAAAAAAAAAGAAAGAAAAAGCTGAAGAAACAGTGGATCACCTAGTCAGCCGCTGGAAGAAGATCACACAGACTGATTACAAATAAGAGCATGAGAAATGGTGCATTGGAATATCTGCAAGAAAGAAATATCTTCGCCTGCAATCAAGAACTCGTAGGACCAGAAAATAGACACAGTCACAGAAAAGGAAGCAGCTAAAATTCTTTGGAATTCAGACACAGAAGCACCTGGCACATAACACCCTTGGTTCATAAGATAGATTTTTAAAAAATCTGGAGACAGCAGAATAGAACAACAATAACAGCAACAACAAAAATCTGGACAGAAATACAAAGACCTGCACGCAGAGATAGAATGATTGTGACAAAAAAAAAAAGCAAAGACAGTATCAATAATAATAGGTGCTTTGGGTACAATCCTAAAACATCTGGAGCATCATTTGAACACCATCAGTGTTTACAAAATGACCATCAGTCAATTTCAAAAGGCAGTTTTACTTGGAACAAGCTTACATCCTGCCATGATACCTTTAACATCATCAAACAACAGCATCTGCTTATTCCAGGTCCTTGGGAAGAACTCAATAGGTAGATTTTTTAAAAAGGAAGTTTAAACATCTGGCTGGCTGACTGCGCAACCTACCCTAATAATAATGAAGCTGCAAAAGACAGATTTATTTGGAATAGCTTACATCCTGCAATGGTCTTTCTATCAGTCGGGCAATGCGCGCAAGCAGTGGCAAGTGGCCGCAGAATAAGTGGGCCGGCAAGGCGAGGCAGGTGTGCAAGGCGGCAACTGTCCAAAGGTAAGCAACTCCAGCACCACCCCGATCCATCCCCTCACTTGATTTTTACCCATGCATCTCGCCCCATAGGGACGCAGTGGCTCAGTGGCTAAGATGTCGAGCTCATCAATCGAAAGGTCGGCAGTTCAGCGGTTCGAATCCCTAATGCTGCGTAACGGACTGAGCTCCCGTTACTTGTCCCAGCTTCTGCCAACCTAGCAGTTTGAAAGCACGTAAAAAATGCAAGTAGAGAAATAGGGACCACCTTTGGTGGGAAGGTAACAGCGTTCCGTGCACCTTTCGCGTTTCGTCATGCTCGCCACATGACCATGGAAACCTCTTCAGATAGCACTGGCTCTTCGGGTTTGAAACGGAAATGAGCATCGCCCCCTAGAGTCGGGAACGACTAGCACTGATGTGCAAGGGGAACTTTTACCTTTACCTTACCTCACCCCATCCCATGCAACCAGGTGCAATGGAGTGGGCTGGGTCTTAACTAAGGCTTAATTTGGAGGTAGGGCTTATATTGGGTGCACGGGTAAAAATCAAGCTAGGGCTTATTTTCAGGATAATTCTTATTTTCAAGGAAACACAGTGATAATTAGCAATTCAAAAAAGAATTAGATATAGTACTTCTAATCTCTAACAACATCAAACAAGAACACCTGTCTATCCAGGTACTCGGGCAGGGCTCAACATGGATAAAAATCCAGTTTAAACATCTCGCTGGCTATGCGACTAACCATAATAATAATTATTATTTGCTTAGTCAAAGGAAGAAAAAAAGACTCATCCCTTTCCAAGTCTGTGCTTTTTCCAGTATTTTCAATTCCAACCGGTTTTTTTAATGAGTTGCAAATATTTTGAAATGATATACAGTGCAAATGTTAATGTTTATTATTTGGGCTTTTCCTTGCCAGCCTAATTGGACAGAGGAGGAGAAGGACTGCTCCGACTTGCTCTAAGCAGATTTGCGATAAATAAATTAACACAACCACCAGGCACAGAGCAAAACATTGAGCGCCAAAGCCGTGCTCACTTCAAAAAACGGTTTGGAACAGAAGAAATGCTTTAACCCTCACAGAAGCTTGAGTCCAGCATGTTTTCTGGTTTTGAGATTGGGGTGAGACCAGAAGTGGTATTCAGCAGGTTCTGACCAGTTCTGGAGAACCTGTAGCGGAAATTTTGAGTAGTTCAGAGAACCGGTAAATACCACCTCTGACTGGTCCCGCCCCCATCTATTCTCTGCCTCCTGAGTCCCAGCTGATCAGGAGGAAATGGGGATTTTGCAGTAACCTTCCCCTGGAGTGGGGAGGGAATGGAGATTTCACAGGATTCTTCTCCTGCCACGTCCACCAAGCCATTCCACGCCCACCAAGCCACGCCCACAGAACCAGAAGTAAAAAAAATTGAATCTCACAACTGCGTGAGACTCTTCCAATATCTAAGAAGCGGCCTCAGGGGTGAAATCCAGCAGGTTCTGACCAGTTCTGGAGAACCTGTAGCGGAAATTTTGAGTAGTTCAGAGAACCGGTAAATACCACCTCTGACTGGCCTCACCTCCATCTATTCTCTGCCTCCCGAGTCCCAGCTGATCAGGAGGAAATGGGGATTTTGCAGTAACCTTCCCCTGGAGTGGGGAGGGAATGGAGATTTTACAGGATTCTTCTCCTGCCACATCCACCAAGCCATTCCACGCCCACCAAGCCACGCCCACAGAACCAGAAGTAAAAAAAATTGAATCTCACAACTGCGTGAGACTCTTCCAATATCTAAGAAGCGGCCTCAGGGGTGAAATCCAGCAGGTTCTGACCAGTTCTGGAGAACCTGTAGCGGAAATTTTGAGTAGTTCAGAGAACCGGTAAATACCACCTCTGACTGGTCCCGCCCCCATCTATTCTCTGCCTCCCGAGTCCCAGCTGATCAGGAGGAAATGGGGATTTTGCAGTAACCTTCCCCTGGAGTGGGGAGGGAATGGAGATTTCACAGGATTCTTCTCCTGCCACGTCCACCAAGCCATTCCACGCCCACCAAGCCACGCCCACAGAACCAGTAGTAAAAAAATTTGAATCTCACAACTGGGTGAGAGTCTTCCAATATCTAAGAAGCGGCCTCAGGGGTGAAATCCAGCAGGTTCTGACAAGTTCTGGAGAACTGGTAGCAGAAATTTTGAGTAGTTCGGAGAACCGGCAAATACCACCTCTGGCTGGCCCCAGAGTGAGGTGGGAATGGGGATTTTGCAATATCCTTCCCCCAGGAGTGAGGTGGGAATGGGGATTTTGCAGTATCCTTCCCCCAGGAGTGGGGTAGGAATGGAGATTTTGCAGTATCCTTCCCCTGGAGTGGGGAGGAAATGGGGATTTTGCAATATCCTTCCCCCAGGAGTGGGGAGGTAATGGGGATTTTGCAGTATCCTTCCCCTGGAGTGAGGTGGGAATGGGGATTTTGCAATATCCTTCCCCCAGGAGTGGGGTGGGAATGGAGATTTTGCAGTATCCTTCCCATGGAGTGGGGTGGGAATGGAGATTTTGCAGTATCCTTCCCCTGGAGTGGGGAGGAAATGGGGACTTTGCAATATCCTTCCCCCAGGAGTGGGGAGGTAATGGGGATTTTGCAGTATCCTTCCCCTGGAGTGAGGTGGGAATGGGGATTTTGCAGTATCCTTCCCCCAGGAGTGGGGTAGGAATGGAGATTTTGCAGTATCCTTCCCCTGGAGTGGGGAGGAAATGGGGATTTTGCAATATCCTTCCCCCAGGAGTGGGGAGGTAATGGGGATTTTGCAGTATCCTTCCCCTGGAGTGAGGTGGGAATGGGGATTTTGCAATATCCTTCCCCCAGGAGTGGGGTGGGAATGGAGATTTTGCAGTATCCTTCCCATGGAGTGGGGTGGGAATGGAGATTTTGCAGTATCCTTCCCCTGGAGTGGGGAGGAAATGGGGACTTTGCAATATCCTTCCCCCAGGAGTGGGGAGGTAATGGGGATTTTGCAGTATCCTTCCCCTGGAGTGAGGTGGGAATGGGGATTTTGCAGTATCCTTCCCCCAGGAGTGGGGTGGGAATGGAGATTTTGCAGTATCCTTCCCATGGATGGGGTAGGAATGGAGATTTTGCAGTATCCTTCCCCCAGGAGTCGGGAGGTAATGTGGATTTTGCAGTATCCTTCCCCCAGGAGTGGGGTGGGAATGGAGATTTTGCAGCATCCTTCCCCTGGAGTGGGGAGGAAATGGGGATTTTGCAGTATCCTTCCCCCAGGAGTAGGGAGGGAATGGGGATTTTGCAGTATCCTTCCCCCAGGAATGGGGTAGGAATGGAGATTTTGCAGTATCTTTCCCCTGCCATGTCCACCAAGTCACACTCATCAAGCCACGCCCATCAAGCCATGCCACGCCCACAGAACCGGTAGTAAAAAAAAATTGGATTTCACCACCACCCACCCACCAGCCCGGCTCTATGCTGTCCTATTTAGGTACATTTTTGAGGCTGGGGCGCATTCACAGAGGTGTCACACGCTCACATTTCCGGTGCTGGGTGAACCATGAGGTAAATTAGATGAATCCCACATCTGTACTGCATCCAATGTTTAGAGAAGAAATGATCTCATCTGCCTCTGTGGAATTGTAACCCCGATCCCGTCTCGTTCCCGCTGATCTTTTTTCCGTTGAAATCATAATCAGAACTGATGTGGGATCGCTTAAGAATACCCTGCCAACATGGAGAAATCTTTGCAGCATTTAAAACTTCACTCAAAAAAATATGGCGTCTTCTATATTTAAAGTTGCGACAGGCAGAAGCCGGACTCCAGGAAGTGCTCTAATGAAATGTTCTCTGCAAATCTTGATGTGCTAAATTTGCTTAGTTGCAGCTACGGATTCTACGCTCTTTCCATAAAGGGAAACTCATAAAATTTAAAGTTCAGCGGGGGATGGCACCTGGATAACTGGCTCAGAAAAGAAGCAGAAATAGACCTCCTTGGAACTTGGAAGGGAGAAAATAGAACACAGGAACTAGAAAATAGGCTTGGAAGGAACCTTGGAGGTTTTCTAGTTCGACTCCTGCTGAAGTAGAAGACCCTATAGCCACGGATGGCTAACCTTTTTGCCGTCACGTGCCAAAAGAGCCTTGATAGTACAGTGGTCTAAGCATCCTGTTATTAACACAGCTGCCTGCAATTACTGCTGGTTCAAATCTCTCCAAGGCTCAAGGTTGACTCAGCCTTCCATCCTTTCTAAGGTAGGTTAAATGAGGACCCAGTTTGTGGGGGCAATAAGCTGACTTTGTATAAATATACAAAAGAATGAAGGCTATTGCTTAACGCATTGTAAGCCGCCCTGAGTCTCCGGAGAAGGGTGGCATATAAATCAAATTTTAAAAAAGGGGGGTCGTGAGGGGGGGTCGTGTGCATGCGTGCCCACACCCATAATTCAATGCCCCCCCGTGCCCCCCCCATTTTTGGTATGCAACATCAAAAAGGTTACTGGTAAGCCAGTTTTTTTGCCCTCCTCAGGCTCTTGGAGCCTGGGGAGGGTGAAAACAGCCTTCCCCACCTCTCCAGAGGCCCTCCGGAGGCTGGAAATGACTTCCGGTGGGCTCGGAAGGCCCAAAAATCAGCTGGCCAGTGCGTGCACGCACGCTGGAGCTGAGCCAGGGCAACGCTCGTGTGCCCGCAGATATGGCTCAGTGGTACACATGCCATAGGTTCACCGTCATGGCCCTATACCCATGATGGCAAACCTATGACATGTGTGCTAGAAGTGGCACACAGAGCCATCTCTCTGGGCACACCAGCCATTGCCTCTTGCTCTTCT
Source organism: Arizona elegans (assembly GCA_022577455.1). Classification (NCBI taxonomy): domain Eukaryota; kingdom Metazoa; phylum Chordata; class Lepidosauria; order Squamata; family Colubridae; genus Arizona; species Arizona elegans. The sequence goes on along the minus strand of JAKOOJ010000032.1, from coordinate 5,957,319 downwards.
GGGTTCTGCATGCCAGCCAGCTGGTCTTCGCATGCCAGAAATTGAAAGGCCATGCACATGTTGGAAACTGGAAGCTCAGCTTCCCGGCACACACATGCGTTCCGGGGAGCTGCTCTTCCAGTTTCCGGTGGTATCACCTCCACCCACACGCTCCCATTTCGGCACACAGTGCCAAAAAGGTTCTCCAATATTGCCCTATGCCATTCCAGACCAATGGTCCAATCTCCTCTTGAAAACCTCCAGGCACGGAGCACCACAATTTCTGGAAGCAATCCATTCCACTAATTAATTGTTCTCATTGACAATAAATTTCTCCTTAATTCTAGGTTAGATCCCTCTTTAATGATCTCCCAGTTGTTACTTCTTGTCCTGCCCTCAGATGCTTTGGAGAATAGTTCTCCCGCTAATTATAAATTGCCAAGACGCCAGAGCAACCCACCATCACCATTCTTTCATTTAATAAGAGAGGACGGGATGTCTCCATCCTTAATAAATTCAGTTTTAAAAAAAAATCACTAAATGTGTGGAGGTCTGGAATAGATGTTTCAAACTCCAGGGTTGCAGTGAAAAAGTAGGGTGCTCTTCAAGGGTGAAATTCAAAAAAAAATTCCCTACCGGTTCTGTGGGCATGGCAGGGGAAGGGTACTGCAAAATCTCCATTCACACCCCACTCCAGTGGAAGGATACTGCAAAATCCTCATTCCCTCCCCACTCCAGGGGGAAGGATATTGCAAAATCCCCATTCCCACCCCGTTCTGGAACCAGCCAGAGGTAGTATTTGCCGGTTCTCCAAACTACTCAAAATTTCTGCTACCGGTTCTCCAGAACCTGTTAGAACCTGCTGGATTTTACCCCTGGTGCTCTTGGTAAAGCTTCTCTACCATAATATTCACCTTGGTCCAAAGTCAGTGCAATGTCTACCTTCCCCATTAATCAGAGTTATGGCTGACTATTTTTGGTGGGACTTCTCCAGTGGACACGCTCACCAAGGTGAAAATCCCTGTGGTTTTTCTCCACTGCGCTTCTCAGCAAATTTGCAGCCTCTGTTTGTTTGGTTGTTTTGTTTTATTTTTTTACTCTTTTCTTTCCAAAATTAGATTTGACACAGTCTCACATCAACTACCATGAACAACAGATAACAGAACAGGGCCACATGGGTAAAAGATGAAAAAAAAGAAGGTCGTTGTTTTATTTTATTTTATTTTTAACTCCTGGAGTAAAAAGAGATGCTTTATCTCCTCCTCCTCCTCCTCCTCCTCCTCCTCCCTGCAAAACCCCCTCTCTTCTAGCACTGATGATGTTACTAGTTGAGTAATGAAAAGTCTCCAAGAAAACAATCAAGCACAGAGAGCGCCAAGGAGCCCAGTTCTCCTCCTCCTCCTCCTTCCCTCCCTCCTCCTCCTCCTCCTCCTCCTCCTCCTCCTCCTCCTCCTCCCTGCAAACCCCCTCTCTTCTAGCAATGATGATGTTACTAGTTGAGTAATGAAAAGTCTCCAAGAAAACAATCAAGCACAGAGAGCGCCAAGGAGCCCAGTTCTCCTCCTCCTCCTCTTCCTCCTCCTCCTCCTCCCTGCAAAACCCCCTCTCTTCTAGCAATGATGATGTTACTAGTTGAGTAATGAAAAGTCTCCAAGAAAACAATCAAGCACAGAGAGCGCCAAGGAGCCCACAGTTCTCCTCCTCCTCCTCTTCCTCCTTCCCTCCCTCCTACTCCTCCCTCATCTTCTCTCTTTTCCCTTTGCATCACCTGCGCGCACAGTTGCGATTTCTCCAAATAGACGTCACAAAGTTTTAAAAAGCAAGCAATGGAACAGCATTATATCGTACAACAGCGTGAATATAGCTTAAGGGGTTGTTTTTGTTTTTTTTTTTTTTTTTTTATTCTTCTTCCCCCTTGAAATCTTTTTTCTTTTCGCAGAGACACCTGGTGATTAGGTTGCAGTGGGATTTGACGGTAATCTGTTGGCACATCGTAAACATCAGGTGCTTGGAAGTATTAGAATGTTCTGTAGTTTATCTTCAAATGTAACAGGACTGCCTATTGCAGTAAAGCTACTTGCTGCAGCTTGAGTGCTCCTTGAAAAATTGCCCCTTCCTTCTTGTCATTGTTCGGTTAAAAAAAAAAAAAAACTACAGCCAGCTCCTCTTATTCCATCCTCCCTCCTGCTCTCTTGACAAATCTTTCCCCATCCGACCGCAAGAACCATCCTATAAATATTCTCTGTGATACTCAACATGACGTGCATATGTAGGGAGTTTTCAATGCCGCTTTGTCGCCCGGCTTTAAAAGAAACCTGTAACTGCTCTCTCTCTTTTTTTTTCCCCTTTATCCATCCCTTTCTTTCATCTCTTTTGGAAACGTGAAAAAAAAAAAGAAAAGAAAGAAAGAAAGAAAGCGGTACTTGTTTGCCAGATTTTTTTTTTTTTAAAAAAAAGGAAGAACAAAAGAGAACTGTTTCCTGTTAGCACGGAATTACTGCTAAATTGCTCTTTTTTTTCCCCCTCTTGCCCTGCTTTGCATTCAAGGCTGCCTGCATCTGAAACCAACAGAACAAATGTCTTTTGTCTTCTTTAAATGATCAGGGCTGTAGGAGAGCTGGAGTCTGCTTTGCTGCATCAGACTAAACTCCGTGTAAACCAGTAAACTATCTTCTCAAAGGTGACTTCTGGGCACGCAAGTGCTTTCTACTCCAAGACTGTGGCATTCGTGCTTCGCCGTGGCTTTTGCTCAACCCTTTCAAATAAAGAATTGTGTCTATGCCATGTCACCCCGCGGTTCTTGTAAGAAGCTGCTTCTCCGACTTTCGCGGTTGATCCATTTAACTAACCAACCCTACATTCTAATAATAGATGTTCTACTAAAAAGATGGTGAGACTCTGGAAAGAGTACAGAGAAGAGCACCAAAGATGACGAAGGGGTTGGAGGCTAAAACAGGTGAAGAACAGGAATTGGGTATGTCTACCATGTTTCCCTGAAAATAAGACCCAGTCATTCATATAGATAGATAGATAGATAGATAGATAGATAGATAGATAGATAGGATATAGATATAGATATAGATATATGTATGTGTATATGTATGAATATATATATGTGTACATATATATATATATATATATATATATTGAACCCTGAAATAAGCCCTTGGCCTTATTGCCATGCGCTCAAAAGCCCGATTGGGTTTATTTATTTATTTTTTTAATTTGATTTATATACTGCCCTTCTCCGGAGACTCAGGGCAGCTTACAATGTGTTAAGCAATAGCCTTCATTCTTTTGTATATTTTATACAAAGTCAGCTTATTGCCCCCACAAACTGGGTCCTCATTTCACCTACCTTAGAAAGGATGGAAGGCTGAGTCAACCTTGAGCCTTGGAGAGATTCGAACCAGCAGAAATTGCAGGCAGCTGTGTTAATAACAGGGTGCATTAAACCACTATACTATCAAGGCTCAGGGGATATCTTACTTTGGGGAAAACAGGGTAGTCTAGGGAAAAGAAGGACTAGGGGGTGATATGATAGCTCTGTTTCAATATTGGAGGGGTCACAAAAAATAGAATAACAGAGTTTGAAGGGATCTTGGAGGTCTTCTAGTCCAACCCCCTCCTTAGGCAGGAAACCCTATACCACTTCAGACAAATGGTTATCCAACATCTTCTTAAAAACTTCCAGTGTTGGAGCATTTACAACTTCTGGAGGCAAGTTGTTCCGCTGATTAATTGTTTAGGGCTGGAAGAGACCTTGGAGGGCTTCTGGTCCAATCCCCTTTCCAAGTCAGGAGACCTTATTACATATTGGACCAATGGTGGTTTAATCTTTTCTTGAACACCTCCAGTAATGGAGCACCACAACTCAAAAGTTTCTGTTTAGTTCTCAGTTGGATGTCTCTTTCATGAGCTTGCACCTGTTACTTCTTGTCCTGCCCTCAGGTGCTTTGGAGAATGTCCACCCTCTCTGCCCCAGGATAGCCCTCAAGTGCCAGAAGACCCCTACCATATCACCCCTAAATCTTTATCTTCATTAGGCTACACATACCAAGTTCCCTGTGGTCATGTGGCCAGTATGACTCAATGCCAAAGGCGCACGGAACGCTGTTCCCTTCCCACCAAACATGGTCCCTATTTTTCTACTTGCATTTTTTACGTGCTTTTGAACTGCTAGGTTGGCAGAAGTAATGGGAGCTCACCTCGTTACATGGCACTAGGGATTCGAACTGCTGAACTGCCAACCTTTCGATCGACAAACTCAGCGTCTTAGCCACTGAGCCACCGCATCCTCTAGGTATGCCCATACTGCTGACTTTTTTTGAATCCCTACATTCCAACTGGGTTCTGGGTTCTCCAATCATTTTTTTGGCTCAGTGTGATTGGTGATTCGAACCAGGATAGAATCGCTGGCACCTCTTCTGATGGCCATCTCAATCGGTTTGGCCTCCAATGCTTCACTTAAGCAAACTCTGACCGCACATCTCATCAATAACACCCCACCAAATCATTTGTCAACAAATATCAAGGGAAGGTTAAGGGAAGCTTGCCTGAAAACTCCATCAAGCATGCCAGGCTTGTAAGATGCAACACGCCTTACTTACTCCATTAGTCAGCCAGTAGGTATGACCTACGGAGCTGTCACTTTAGTGACAGCAAAAGCAGGAGATTTCTCAAGCTTAAGATCATGGTTTCCATGGGCGCTGTAGATAAAAGCTAGATTCTGTTGGCACAGTCCCTGCGTTTGTGTAATATGCTCAATTAAAAATAAAGTCCTCATTTGAGTTAAACGTGTTAAACTAAGTCAGTGCAGGTGTTTAATATATAGTTAGGAGCACACTGTGGCCCCAAAACACATATAAAATCTGGGTTGAAATGGGAAACTAAGCAACGATTCAGTATTAGATGAATGGATTTCCTCCCGTTCCTTCATTTAAACATCCTTATGGAAAGGAAGCAAAATATCCAACCACAACCCAAAGTTCAATCTGCCTATAGCAGGGCTGACAAACTCAAGGCCTGTGGGCCACATCCAGCCTGCAGGGTCCTTAGATCTGGCCTGCAGGGCTGTCCTGAAAACAGCAAAAGACTGGCCCATGGGGCTCTGCCAGCAAAAAAGGGCTTGAGAGGGCTGTGCATGGCCGAAAAGGGGGAGGTCATCACAGCAGAAAGTGGGGCCTGGGGGGCTAGGTGCAGCCCACCGGGCTCTGTTTTCACTGGAAAAGTGTTACATGAGGTCATTGCAGCCAAAAATGGGAAGGGAAGGGAAGGAGGGAGGGAGGGAGGGAGGGAGGAAGAAAGGAAAGAAGGAAGGAAGGAAGGAAGGAAGGAAGGAAGGAAGGAAGGAAGGAAGGAGGGAGGGAGGGAGGGAGATTATAATGAGAGGGAGGGACTGAGGGGAATCCTGTCCCCAACATGAGTGAGGTTGAGCTGGCCACACCCACTCTGGCCACACCAGTGGTGGGTTCCTCCCGGTTTGGTCCGGTTCGGCCGAGCCGGTAGCAGTGACGATATGACGTCACCGAACCGGTTCTCCCCCCTCGGCCCCTCACCCCCCCCAACCCACTCATGTTATTCATACCTTTTATTTGGCCCCACCCCAATCTATTGCTGCCTCCTGAGTCCCAGCTGATGACTAGAGGGAAAAAAACTGTTTAAACTCTTGCCGCGGGGCTTCAAAGGGCCGTCCTACAGCTGATCAGTGTTAAAAGCAAACAAATGAGTCAGGTCGTAAGTGCGAGGACTGGTCATAAGTGCGAAGACCTTCCAGAAATGACTCTGACCAGTTAGCCATGCCCACCTAGTCACATGACCTCCAAGCCACACCCACAAAATAAGCTACGCCCACAGAACCGGTAGTAAAAAAATTTAGACCCCACTCCTGAGCCACACCCACTCTGGCCACACTCCCACACCCCCAAGATCAAACATAACCCTGATGTGGCCCTCAATGAAATCGTGTTTAAGACCCCTGGCCTATATCGCTTCAACTCTAGTTTAGGTAGCCAGTATATCTTCATGCAAAGACCTGAATGGCCACTGGTGGCAGCAGAGAGTCTGGTGGAATTTGTTACCCTCAAAACCGCCTGGATTTCTGCATCATGAAATCTTATTTACAGATGGTAGATTAGAATCCGCTTTCAGTATAACACCAAGTCAGTATAGCAAAAATAATAATAATAATAATCTTCCCACAGTTGTGCCAAAAGTGAACTGAGAAAAGGGCACCCATTCAAAAGCAGCTGACATAATTCTAACAAGCTGCTTTAGCAGACCATATATTGTGCGGGAGAAGGTGCTGAAAACTATGTTTCAAGAGGAAAGGTAATACACCGATTATCTCATTCCCTCTGATGGGAGTAAATCCCATTGAAATTAATAGGGTTTGCTGTTTTGAGCAAGCAGAAAGATTATTGTGCAAAGCTCCTTTTGTTGACACTACCCACCTGCTACAGGTTATAAAATTAGTTTCTACATTCATCGGTTGACGTGTTTACAAGAAGTAAAGAGAACCTAGGATCATAGGGCTGGAAGAGACCTTGGAGGGCTTCCGGTCCAATCCCCGTTCCAAGTCAGGATACCTTATTCCATACTGGACCAACGGTGGTTTAATCTTCTCTTGAACACCTCCAGTAATGGATCACCACAACTCAAAAGTTTCTTTTTTAGTTCTCAGTTAGATGTCTCTTTCATAAGCTTCCACCCGTTACTTCTTGTCCTGCCCTCAGGTGCTTTGGAGAATGTCTACCCTCTCTTCCCCGGGATAGCCCTCAAATGCCAGAAGACCTCTACCATATCACCCCTAAATCTTTATCTTCATGAGGCTACACATACCAAGTTCCCTTAACCATTCATTGTAAGAATAGAATAGAATAGAATAGAATAGAATAGAATAGAATAGAATAGAATAGAATAGAATAGAATAGAATAGAATAGGAGTAACAGAGTTGGAAGGGGCCTTGGAAGTCTTCTAATCCAACCCCCTGCTTAGGCAGGAAACCACTTCAGGCAAATAGTTATCCAACATCTTCTTAAAAACTTCCAGTGTTGGAGCATTCACAACTTCTGGAGGCAAGTTGTTCCACTGATTAATTGTTCTCACTGTCAGGAAATTTCTCCTTAGTTCTAAGTTGCTTCTCTCCTTGATGAGTTTCCACCCATTGCATTTTGTCCTACCCTCAGGTGCTTTGGAGAATAGCTTGTCTCCCTCTTCTTTGTGGGAGCCCCTAAGATATTGGAAGACTGCTATCATGTCTCCCCTGGTCCTTCTCTTCATTAAACTAGACAGACCCAGTTCCTGCAACTGTTCTTCGTATGTTTTAGCCTCCAGTCCCCTAATCATCTTTGTTGCTATTCTCTGCACTCTTTCTAGCATCTCAACCAGTGGTGGGTTGCTACCGGTTCTCCCCGGTTCTTGCAAACCGGTAGTGGAAATTTTGAGTAGTTCGGAGAACCGGTATATACCACCTCTGCCTGGCTCCGCTCCGAATCTATTTGATGCCTCCTGAGTCCCAGCTGTTTGGCTAGAAGGAACAAATCAGGGCTCACTTGAGAAAGAAGAGAGAAAAAAACCAAGACACCGTAGCTTTAAATTGAGAAGCCAAGAAGCCTCCCAACTGATCGGCTAGAACCGATCCGCTCCTTGTAATCCGCTCGGTGGTGGTAGATTGGCAATTGAAGCCAAGCTGCCTGAAAGCAGTTTCCGATGCTCTCGGTGGTGGCAGAGCGGCAAAAAACTGTTTAAACTCTTGCCGCGGCACTTCAAAGGGCCGCCCTACAGCTGAGCAGCTGTAAAAGGCAGTGTGGTGGTAGACCAGTGCCCTCCAAAAACAAATGGGTAGACTGGTATGCTCGAAAAGCAAATGGATAGACCGGTACGGCTCTGCAAGCAGTTAAAAGCCTGGTAGACCAGTATCTCTGCTAAATCCTAAAGAATTGTTTGTCACATGACCATCAAACCACACCCACAAAATAAGCCACGCCTGCAGATCCGGTAGTAAAAAATTTTAGAACCCACCCCTCATCTCAGAATCTTTTTTACATTGTGGCAACCAAAACTGGATGCAGTATAATACCTTACCAAGGCATTATAAAGTGATATTAATCCTTCAAGTGATCTTGATTCTATCTCTCTGTTAATGCAGCCTAATTTTGCCCCCTAATCATCTTGGTTGCTCTTCTCCACACTCTTTTGAGGGTCTCAGCATTTTTTTTTTCCTGTATAGTAGCTATCAACTACTTTTATTTTCTCAGCTTACTACCCTGGGGTTTTTTTTTTTTTGTTTTTTTTTTTTTTTTGCTCCAAGATAGCTAAACATGAATATGAAGATGCTACATGCTCAAGGAAAGGGAAATTTGAAAGATTTCCTCCATACTAAACTTCCTTGGTTTTATTGTTTCCTAATATGATTGCTTATCAGTATCCTATGACAGTCCCTAAGTGTTGTATCTTATGATTCTTGACGAATATATTTTATTTTTTCTTTATGTACACTGAGAGCATATGCACCAAAGACAAATTCCTTGGGTGTCCAATCACACTTGGCCAATAAAGAATTCTATTCTATTCTATTCTATTCTATTCTATTCTATTCTATTCTATTCTATTCTATTCTATTCTATTCCATTCCATTCCATTCCATTCTTAAATGTACAAGATGGACTCTGATAGATCACTTTTTTTCTTAGCACACCAGACAATGATGTGAATTCCAACAGGTATACTACAATCTCATCCTTCCTATGTCATGCTTGCTAGACTTAAATTTCTGTGGATCGGAACACTCTTCAGCGATTATTATTATTATTATTATTATTATTATTATTATTATTATTATTATTATTATTATTATTATTATTTATTCATTATAATCTGGTTCACTTTTCTGGGAACCCAGAGTGCAAAGTTGCAGTCTTTACTTCAGCAAAAAGCTCAAAGGAAAAGAAACCATTAAATATCCCTTACCAGGTAGAATATTCCTGCTAAACCATCCATAAGCATTCTGTTTTGAAGGCTAGTTATATATAAATGTAAGTGTTTGTGCCTGGGAACACTGCTGCACCCACTATTTTAAGTGCTTTAACAGCTGAGTTGTTTGCAGTGTCACGGTCTGTACTGTAAGTTGCCTTCACAATATTATCACCAAATGCACTCATAACATTTCAGATAAGTCTAGTAAAATGCTCTGGATATTTTTCAAATGGAAAAAAAGAAAAAACAAACAAACAAACCAGAATGATTTCTCAGCGCTGAAAAATTCAAGGCAACCTATTTTCTAAGGCCGTGATGGCGAACCTATGGCACGCGTAGCCATATCAGTAGGCACGCCAGCTCAGCTCCGAGAGCCTCCGAGGAAGTGGGGAAGGCTGTTTTCGCCCTCCCCAGATGCATAGAGAGGATCTGGAGCCAGGTGAGAAAGAAAAACCGACCTACCAGGCCATCGCATGCCAGGAGCGGGGGGCGGGGGGAGAGGAGGGGTTGCATGCGCATGTGCAGGGCGGGGCGCATAGAATTATGTGTGTGGGCACACGCATGCGTGAACTGTCCCCCCCCCTCCTGGCAAGCAATGGCAAAAAGGTTAGCCGTCACTGTTCTAAGGCACCCATAACTCACAGAGAATTTTCCCTTTTGGTCTGGAAGGTTTTGTGTGTGAAAATCCTGATTATGATTTGTAAACTAGAATTTATAGTCCCGCAGAATATACGCTACCCATCCAGTCATGGCCTAACTCACAAGCCACAGTTGGCTACAGAATAGCAGCATTTGTATGACATGTTGGTTTAGATTTATTATTTATTTATTTATTTATTTATTTACTTATTTATTTATTTATTTATTTATTTATTTATTTATTTATTATTTATTTGATTTCTATACCACCCTACTCCCGAAGGACTCAGGGCAGTGCACAGCCAAACAATAAAAACACATACAATACAAAATTTAAAAATAGAATAAAATCAAATTAAATAATTTGGCCCCGACAAATTTAAAACCCCAAACTTTTAAAACCAATTTAATATTGAATATATAAAATACTAAAATGCATTTATTAAATGCATTTATTAAATGCATTTGCTGCCCATCTCACTGTCAGACAACCCTTCGTAAGGTCTCTTGATTAAAATTCTACTTTTATACCTGCAGGTGGTTGGTTCTCCACTTATGACCGCAATGGAGCCCAAAAATTCTGTGATTAAGTGAGACGTTGGTTAAGACGTTATTGCTTAACGCATTGTAAGCAGCCCTGAGTCTCCGGAGAAGGGTGGCATATAAATCAAATTAAAAAAAGGGGGGGGGGAGTTTTGCCGGATTTTACGACTTCCTTGCCACCGTGAAGTGAATCAGCGCAGGGAGGCTCAGTCAATCTCATGGGACACATGTTGAGCATGGACAATAAAGGTTTGAAATTTGAAGTTGTTAAGTTAGTAACATGGAAGTTACCGTAAGCGAATCTGGCTGCCCTGTCGGCTTTGCTTGTCGTAAAAGAGGATCGTGTGAACACTGCCAAATATGGACCGGTTGGCAAGTGTCCTAATTTTGAACCCATGACCATGGGGACGCCGCAACGGTCATTAAGTGTGGGGAAAAAAAAGTGGTCATTAAGTCACTTTTTTCAGAACTGTTGTAACTTCAAATGGTCATTTGAGCCTCGGTGGCGCAGCGGTTAGTGTGCAGTACTGCAGGCTACTGCTGCTGACTGCCGGCTGCCTGCAATTTGGCAGGCTCAAGGTTGACTCAGCCTTCCATCCTTCCGACGTGGGTAAAATGAGAACCAAGATTGTTGGGGGCAATAAGAGCCTTGGTGGCACAGTGGACTAAACCGCTGCTGTTAAAGTAGCACCTAGCTGCCAGCTGCTTGCAATTACTGCGGGTTCAATTCTCACCAGGCTCAAGGTTGAGTCAGCCTTCCATCCTTCTGAGGTAGGTAAAATGAGGACCCGGATTGTGGGGGCAATAAGCTGATTTTGTATAAAAAAGAACACCGCTTGAGGGTGGGGGCGAAAGCCCTACTAAGCAGGTATATACAAAAGTATGAAGGCTATTGCTTAATGCATTGTAAGCTGCCCTGAGTCTCCGGAGAAGGGTGGCATATATAAATCGAACAAATAAATAAATAAATAAATAAATAATAGGATGACTCTGTATAAACTGCTTAGGGAAGGCTGTAAAGCACTGTAAAGCGGTATATAAGTCTAAGTGCTAATGCTATTGCTAAACAAATGGTCATAAATCAAGGACTACCTGCATGTCAGAAGCTACCAATAGCACCTGCATCAGAATTAAAGGTGTATGCGTGTGTTTGAGATTTTTTTTAAAAAAATAACACTGCACAAACAAGCTCTGTCTTCTTTCCATGGGTGTGTGATGTGATTTTTGCACGCCTGCAGAGTTTGTGTCCTGAGGCTGCAAAGCCACATTAACCATCTGATGATTATCTGTTTGCTCATCTTCCTATCCTGCAGGTGCCTCCGTAAACTCCTTTAAACTGTAAGCTAATTAATTGCGGCCACCAAACATGCCAGCCTACAATGTTGTGTTCTCTGATGTTGTAGCGTGTCACCTGAATCCATCCAACAGCTGAGCCTAGGGTTTACCTGTATTTGTGAGCCATTCTCATCTGTCCCCTGAAGGGATTTGGTCCACAAACAAACCCCACAAACAAGTGGGGACACAGTGGCTCAGTGGCTAAGACGCTGAGCTTGTCGATCGAAAGGTCGGCAGTTCAGCGGTTCGAATCCCTAGTGCTGCATAATGGGGTGAGCTCTCATTACTTGTCCCAGCTTCTGCCAACCTAGCAGTTCGAAAGCATGTAAAAAATGCAAGTAGAAAAATAGGGACCACCTTTGGTGGGAAGGGAACAGCGTTCCGTGCACCTTCGGTGTTGAGTCATGCCAACCACATGATCACGGAGATGTCTCCAGACAGCGCTGGCTCTTCGGCTTTGAAACGGAGATGAGCAGCGCTCCCTAGAGTCGGGAACGACTAGCACATATGTGCGAGGGGAACCTTTACCTTTACCTTAATCTCTACCAAATGCAGATTAGCCAAGTGGCAACCCAGTGCCCTGAAAATGCAACTTCTTCTAATTAAAAACAAAATATTAGAGCCAAATGAGAGAAAAATAAACTGATAAATTATAAATAGGCTAATGTGACTGTAATCAAAGGACACCTGGAAACATCCCATCCTGTTAAGAACCTAAGACGAAGAACCCAAAGGTGAGGTTTGGAAACAACTGGACTTTCTTGGTTGTTGTTTTTTTTTCTTTTGAAGACATTTCGCTTCTCTTCCAAGAAGCTTCTTCAGCTCTGACGGAAGAATGGGAAATGAATCCTGTCCACTATCCTGTCAGAGCTGAAGAAGCTTCTTGGATGAGAAGTGAAACATCTTCAAAAGAAAAAAAAAAACCAAGGAAGTCCAGTTGTCTCCTGAAAAAAGCACCTTTGAGGCAACCATGACCTGGATGGCTGAGAATCTCTACAGACTTTTAGCTATACAATTTGGGATGGACACCTTTGGTGTGGGAGTAGGAGTGGATTTCCAGAGAAAAAATTGCAGACTACAGGAACCATTTGCACTATTCAGGTGACCCTGAAGGACACAGATTTAACAGATTAGCAGAGTTGGACTTGCAGGTCATCGAGTCCAACCCCCTACCCAAGGAGGAGACCCTACATCTGCCTCTACCTAGGATCAAACTCACAACCTTCTGATTGTGAGGCAAGAGCTCCACCTCTAGGCCACTACACTAGGAACACTACTCAGGTGACCCTGAGGACACAGATAAACCTCCAAGGGCTTCGATGACCCTCTAAAAGGATGCAAAGGACCAGCTGTCTGCAAGGAGTATAAATCCTTCCACTCCCCACCATCCTGTCAGAGCTGAAAAAGCTTCCTGGATGAGAAGCAAAATGTCTTCGAAGGAAAAAAACAAGGAAATCCAGTTGCCTCCTGAAGAAGCATCTTTGGGACAACCGTGATCTGGATGACTGAGAATCTCTACAGACAGTTTAGCTATACAATTTGGAATTCATTGCAATTCCTGCAAGGGATATAAATCCTTCCATTCCCCACCATCCTGTCAGAGCTGAAGAAGCTTCTCGGATGAGAAGCAAAATGTCTTCAAAGGAAAAAACAAGGAAATCCAGTTGCCTCCTGAAGAACCATCTTTTGGGACAACCATGACCTGGATGACTGAGAATCTCTACAGACATTTAGCTATACAATTTGGAATTCATTGCAATTCCTCCAAGGGATATAAATCCTTCCATTCCCCACCATCCTGTCAGAGCTGAAGAAGCTTCTCGGATGAGAAGCGAAATGTCTTCAAAGGAAAAAACAAGAAAGTCCAGTTGCCTCCTGAAAAAAGCACCTTTTGGGGAGAATACTTCTGATGTATTTCAACTGACTTTGGACACTTCCTACTTCAGGACCTGAAAGAGTTGCTTAGCATTCAAAACATTTCACACAACTCTACTTGTTTCCTCTCTTATTTGCACAATTGTGCAAATAGATTTACACTGAAAATGAACATATGGCCAAAGGAAGCTCAGTAGCTCCAATGGTGGTATTCAGCCGGTTATAGCGAACTGGTAGTGGCAGCTGCGGGAGGCTTTGCCCACCTGCCCAGAATTTAAATCCTTCCATTCCCCACCGTCCTGTCAGAGCTGAAGAAGCTTCTTGGATGAGAAGCGAAACGTCTTCAAAAGAAAAAAACAACAACAGAGTTCAGTTGACTCCCGAAGAAGCACTTTTGGGACAACCATGACCTGGATGGCTGAGAATTTCTACAGACTCATAAGATGAAGAAACACACCCATTCCTAAGGAGATCACGTCTAAATCACAGGAAATCACAGTGGCTTTCTCTTCATCTTTGGTGAAAACCTGTTTGAGAGTTGTAGTCCTGTGCACACATCACACTTTCCAAAGGATTCCGAGAACTCTCAGACCAGGGATGAAATGCTCCCGGTTTGGACCAGATCGCCCGATCCGGTAGCAATGGCGGTGGGTAATTCGGAGAACCAGTAGCAAAAAATCCCTGTCCCCCCCACCCCACATGCCCAGCTGAGCCGCACGATCATCAGAGGCTTCTTTTTTCCCTTTTAAAAGCATTTTTTTCTACAACCTCTTCGGCCAAAAAAATGCTTTTAAAAGTAAAAAAAAAAAAAAAAAAGCCTCTGATGATCGCATGGCAGCTCAGTTGGGATCATCAAAGGCTTTTAAAAGAAAAAAAAAAAGCCTCTGCCGATCAGGCAACTCAGCTGGGATCGTCAGAGCCTTTTCACAGCATTTTTTTACAACCTCTTCACCGAAGAGGTTGTAGAAAAAATGGTTTTAAAAGTAAAAGAAGAAAAAAATTGGCCACGCCCACCCAGTCACATTACCCCCCCACCAAGCCACGCCCACAGAACCAGTAGTAACAAATTTTAGATTTCTCCACTGCTTCAGACAGTTTCTGAGAGACGCTAAAAGGATGATCAGGAAGACTCAAACCGTCCTGCCGCGAGAGAATGAAGGAAGTGCACAAGGTTTAGGTTGGAAGAAAGACGGTCCTTGACTTACAACATTTCACTTACTGACAAAAGTTACAGCGGCACTGAAATAAGCGACTTACGTCCGTTTTTTTTTTCACAGTTACAACCTTTGCAGCATCCCCATGATCACGTGATCAAAATTCAGAGGCTTGGCAACTTACTCATACTTATGCTACTACCTTAATACTTTTTCACGAATCAATACTGAGTCCCGGTGGCACAGTACTGCAGGCTACTTCTGCTGCCTGCCGGCTGCCTGCAATTCGGCAGTTCAAATCTCACCAGGCTCAAGGTTGACTCAGCTTTCCATCCTTTCCGAAGTGGGTCAAATGAGCTGCTGATTCATTTCTACAGAGGAATGATTGAGTCTGTCATCTGCATCTCCATAACTGTCTGATTTGGTTCTGCAACCCAACAAGACAGACACTGACTTCAGAGGATCATTAAAACTGCAGAAAAAACAATGGCTACCAACCCGCCTTCCATGGAGAACCTGTATACTGCACAAGTCAAAAAAGAGGGCTGGGAAAATATTTACAGACCCCTTGAATCCCGGACATAAATTGTTTCTACTTCTACCCTCAAAACGATGCTATAGAGCACTGCACACCAGAACAACTAGACACAAGGACAGTTTTTTCCCGAACGCCATCACTCTGCTAAACAACTAATTCCATCAACACTGTCAAACTATTCACTAAGTCTGCATTACTATTAATCTTCTCTTCCTTCCTAGTACCTATTTCTTCCCACTTATGGCTATAACCATGTTGCTTGTATCTTTACAATTTATATTGTTTTATTTGTTTCCTAGTATGATTTGATTGCTTATTAGTATCCTATGACTATCACTAAGTGTTGTGTTTTATGATCCTTGATGAATATATTTTATTTTTTTCTTTATGTACACTGAGAGTATATGCACCAAAGACGAATTCCTTGTGTGCCCAATCACACTTGGCCAATAAAGATTTCTCTTCTCTTCTCTTCTCTTCTCTTCTCCTCTCCTCTCCTCTCCTCTCCTCTACTCTACCTTACCCTACTCTACCGGACCCAAATTGTTGGGGGTAATAGACTGACTCTGTAAACCGCTTACAGAGGGCTGTAAAGCATTGTGAAGTGTATATAAGTCTAATGGCTATTACTATTGCCTGTACATTTAATAAACATTAAATCTGGTTTACATAACCACGAGTACATTACATTTATTTTACTGTTACTATCTTGAAATGAATTACTATTGGGTCACAACTTTTGGAAACAAACAGGTTTGGGAAATGATGGAGGAAATACAGTTTAAGCTGAATTGTGCATGTTTAGGAGGGATGTTCTGTTATTTTTCCACAGATTTGTAATTATTCTCTGGCATTTCATACAGGAGTCTCTCCGGGCAATATAGATAGTCCTCGACATAGGACCATAATTAAGCCCAAAATTTCTGTTGCCAAGTGAGACGTTTGTTAAGTGAGCTTCGCCCCATTTTTACGACTTTTCTTAGCACCGTTGTTAAGTGAATCACTGCACTTGTTAAGCTAGTCGCACGGTTGCTAAGCGAATCGGACTTCCCCTTTGTCACAAAAGGTCACAAAAGGGGATCACGTGATCCCGGGACACTGCAACCATCATAAATATGAATCAGTGGCCAAGTGTCCAGATTTTGATCCCGTGACCACAGGGACACTGTAAGAGTTGTGTGGAAAAATGGTTGTAGTGCCGTGGTCACTTTGAATGGCCACTAAATGAATCATAGTAAGTTGAGGTCTACCTGTACTTGAGGTTAAGAACTTTGGCATGAAAAACCGGGCAAGAGAAATGTTCTCAGCAGAATTTCCCACCTCAAAACCAAGAACTGTGGAAGAAAAGTTGCATTAAAAAAAAAAAAAATCCTTCGTGATTAAAATACTAAAATAAAATGGTAATTGTCACTGAAGTGAAGGCCATCTACCAATGTGGCTTGAACAGCAAGTTTAGGATGATGTCTTCTACCATTCGTTCCAATAATAATAATAATAATAATAATAATAATAATAATAATAATAACAACAACAACAACAACAACAACAACAACCCTTGGTGGCGCAGCAGACTATAATAATAAGAGCCTTGGTGGTGCAGCAGACTAAAGTGCTGTTAAGTAATACCAGCTGCTTGCAATTACTGCAAGTTCAAATCTCACCAGGCTCCAGGTTGAGTCAGCCTTCCATCCTTCCGAGGTAGGTAAAATGAGGACCCAGATTGTGGGGGCAATAAACTGACTTTGTATAAAAAAGAACACCGCTGGGGGGGGGGGGCGAAAGCCCTACTAAGCAGGTATATACAAAAGTATGAAGGCTATTGCTTAACGCATTGTAAGCCGCCCTGAGTCTCCGGAGAAGGATGGCATATAAATCGAACCAATAAATAAATAAATAAATAACCCACCAACAAAAGAAAACTAGAATTCAAGCATTCTACTCTGTTTAGTGAATTCTCTTCCTCTTTAATCAGCTTTGTTACTACAAGGTTACAATTTTCTTTTTTAAATATCTCACAGATGTGATTAGATAATACATTCATTTCTCATCCATGGCTATCATCTTGAAGAACTTAACAAAAACTACATTGTGCTTTTTTCCAGAAAGAAACTTCTCTTTCGATTTATATAAATTTCTGAACAAAAAACAAAACAAAAATAGAAGTTAGAATACAGTATACACTGTTTTAAAAGGAAAGTTTATCAACTGGGACTTTATACTACATTGAAACTCTTTAGTAACTCAATGTTGCCCATACATTGTTTGTTGGATTACAATCCTTTAGCAAAATAAAATTCAGTATCTATCAGTAATTATTACATCTGATCAAAGGGGTTTTTTTTTCCCCCCTGGGAAGTTTGCAGAGAACGTAGCTTTGACATTCCGACTTCTTCATTTTACCCCTTTAACAAAGACATGATTTAAACAAGTGACACAGGGGAGCGAAGAAAAAAAAAGTATCCATTTTAAATGCATGAGCTATAAATCAAATTACCTTCAGCTCTGTCCTAGCTTAATGTTCTTCCTCCAACTGTCACTTTTTCTTAAAATCAATTTCAGACATGGAGTATTGCTCCGTTCTTCTAATTGATAGCAACACCCAGTCATGATAAGCATAACATGAAATAGTTTTCATAATGAAACTCAATAGAGGGTTGAAATAGGACAGTGATTAAAAAGCACAATTCCTTTGGCTTCCGTGATGGAAATTTCTGCTCCTGAACTCTGCATATAAATCCTCCTGTTCAAAAAAAGATGGCCAAGATATTTTTATTTCTTCTGAGCCAAAGACAAAAAGGTATCTCCTGAATTTCTGTACCGAAGCCAGTAATGTCTACTTAAAAGGCAACAATAGGATGGAGTTCAGTCTCCAGGGCTGGTGGCAAAGCCATCAGAGATGCCTTCTAAGAAAGGAAACAGTGAAGATAGTCAGGTGCATCTTGGTTTTTTACAATGATGGGCTAGCAAAACACCTACAGTAGTGACCAAAATTGTGGAAACCTTTTGGGGAAAGTGTATTTTTGAGGTCTGATGGCTAATAACATCACTTTTTGAGGGGAGTTTCAAGATAATCCTATTCCACTGCTGGAACAGCCTGGGAATAGCCCAGACCTTAACCCAATTGAAAATCTATCGAGCCGACTTAAGAAACTTGTTAGTCAGAAGCGACCCAGCAATAAAACCCAGTTAACAGAAGCCATCATTCAAACTTGGGTTTCACATTAGAACAGCTGCAGAACTCAAAGACTTGGTTCATTTCATGGGAAGACGTTGTAAGGCCATAATTCATGCTAAAGGTTACTCAACTAAGTATTAACTGACATGGGGATCATTTTTGTATATCTCATTTCTTCTATGGTGATCATTTTTGTACATCTCATTTTTTCTACGTGTCCCTTTTCTTCTTCATACTCTAACTGCTATTCTAATAGCAAATCCTTCCTAAAAGTGATTGCACTACATTCTAGATTAAATTATCTTTCCATCGATATATAATTTTATGGTACGACTCCCCAAAAATAAATAGGGCGTTATTCGCTAGTTTTAGAAAATACACTTTTCCCAAAAGGTTTCCACAAGTTTGGCCGCTACTGTATAAGAGTGAAAGTCAAACTGGGTTGAGATCAGCAGTCCAAAAATGTTGCAAGACTGGAAGAAATTAAAAAGGAAATAGATCACTTCCACTGAAGGAGGACATTCTAGGGGAAGTTTGCCTTCATAGGAACATAGTCATCTAGTGCTACAGGTTACTGTTTCTCATAGGACTGAATTTATTGCCTCTTTGACCCTGTGATTCTCCAAGCTCAAAATGCATGAGATCAAGGCAATGGCCTTCAAATCTTGAGGGATCCTACTGGACAAGCCCTGTTGCCTGTTAGTTACACAGGAATAAGGCAGAAGGGACTGGAAGGCTGCAGAAGAGATGCTTCCAATCCAAACTCGACCCCCAGGCATGTTTACTCAAAAATAACTCTCTTTGCTGTTGCCAAAAAGAACTTTGCTCCCTAGCAAGCGTGGAAAATCAAACCAGGAAGGAAAATAGTAATCACAAGGGTTTAAAAAAGAGAGAGAATGAGACTCTTGTAATGTGCCAGGAGTTCTGCTCGTCAACTGTGTTAGGAACAAGATAACCACTTTCCTCCCATTTAAGTTTGGAACAGGAAAAAAAAAATCAGCCCATTGTCACTTTTGATACACTCCCCTGTGGTTCTGTAGAGGATATTAAAAGAGCGACGGACAAAATGAATGACATGGCCAATGCATTCAGCAGCCATTCACTTAGAGCTCTCCCTGCATAGTATTTTGATAGAAACATCAGCCTGTTTGCTTGTCTGCTCCATACAAAGAAAGACAAATTACACACACATAGATCAAGAGAGTTACACAGTGTGCACTACAGTCTACGTTGCAGGACATGGATCCAGTCTAGGAACGGTTAAGGATTCTCAACGGGGGATCCCGTCAGATTTCAGGGAGCATATTTTTAACAGGTTTCCCTGAACGCAGTTCAAAGTAGCCATTCAAACTCATTTAAAATCTGCTCTATTTCATTGTTCCTTTTTCTCCTTCTTCTTCTTCTTCTTGCATGTTGGGAAGCTGCCTTCTAAAACCCATTTCTTTCCTGTAAAATCGGAAGCACTAGCTTCCATTCCAAATACATAAGGCCTTCTGTGTTTGGGTTTGTGTGTGACATCCCATTCCTTTTTTGTTTTTGTTTTTTTAAAAAAAATTCAAGTGAATTATACTTTGCCCCCCTTCTCCCTGTTAGGAAATAAATAAATAATGCATTTCTCTGCCTGCAACATTTCTCCTTGCTCTACGGAATAAATCTGTAAAGCTTGGTCTATTTTCATTTCTCTTCCATTTTAGTCCAAATGTTAGGCATGGGCTTCTCTCTATCTCTCTCTCTATCTCTCTCTCTCCCCCCTCCCTCCCTCCCTCTCTTTCCTCTTTCTCTCTCTTTCTCTCGGATTTTCCAGTGCTTGGCTGGACTAAATCATGGCATGGCACAGTTTTCCAGCATCGGTTGCAAGTCAAGCATGGAATTTTTCAGCATGATTGCACAATAAGCAAACAAACCATTTAAGTGGTAGTTTAGACTTTTTTTTTTTTTTTTGTATTTTTTTGCCTCACTGGATTACTGTTCCACTGGAAGACTGGAGAATTTGATCACTGGCAGCTGCAGGGTGAGCGAGAGGCTCCATTGAAAAGCACTGCATCTAAGATAACAGCAGCTGACATTAAAATTGTTTTTGAAGGGTTTTGAAGCTTGTGCTTAAGCTATTTACTGAAGCAAGTCACACTTGCTCAAGTTGCAGTTTGCAAACGGGTGACAACCGTCTAGGCATGTATAAATCTAACTGCCCAGTCTCAATATCATTTTGCTAATAGGTGCAGAGGCTTTTAAGCCTTTTCTGCAGAAATCCAGGGTTTTAATTTGGGATGGAGCCTGCTTTTTACACCATACCAAGTAAACCAAACACAGCTTTTTGATGGGTGAGGGACATGGGCTTGGATTGCCCCCATGATAAAAAACAGAGATCGGTTTGTCCCAGGAGATATCTATTTTATGTTCAGCCAAGGGGGAAAATAAATCAACAACTTATGATCTGAGGGATGTGATTGAACTGGATGGAAATATCAAAATATACCGATTTCTGCAAGCAGAGTGTTCAGCATATGCACACAAAAGGAGCACTTTCAAATATTATAAACCATGTTTGTGCCCTAACTTACTGTCCCCCACCTCCACTTTGGAACAAATCATGGTCTTTCTACTTTCCTCAAGACACAAGATAGAGAAACCTGATTCACGTTCAAACCCCAAAGGCAAGACTGGGATCGACTGGATCCTACAGACTAGATCTTACAGACCCTCCCTGCCCCAGTTTTGTGGGGTGCTTCAATGCTAAGCTGTCTGCCCTTCTGTTTTCTAGCAAACGTTTTTTGACCTTGCTACAAAGAAGGACTACAAAGAAGATCGTGGCCTAATCCTAGTTTAGGACCTCAGAACCGAGTCATTTCTGTCCCTAAACACCTATTCTGTGGCTTTTCTCGGCAGGTGTCACTGCAGATAGAAAACGCAACGTGAGGAGAAGAAGAAGAAGTTGTTCCAGGTTATCTCTCAAAGTCTCCTACCTGAATTATGGACATCCGGCTTGGGGGAACCTCGCTGACATTAGTCCCTTGTCCTGTAAAGCTGGTGTGGCATCCCACGTGGCCTTGGGGCACGCTCAAATTGTTGGAAGCTGGTTTCAGGAACATCACCTCCGACCTGGGCGAGCTAAGGGGCAGGCGAGTCTGGTAGTCAAAATAGATGGGCGAGGTGGCCAAGGATGGGCTGCTGACCACGTTCATGACGTTGAGGGGCCCTCGGCTGTCCTCCCCTTCGCTAGGCACCAGCATGATGTCGTTCTTGCTAATCTTCTTCTTCTTGCCCTTGCCCCCTCCGCTGCCCCCACCCCCGCCCCCTCCCCCGCCCCCTCCACCCAACTGAGGGTGGCTGTACTCAGCTATACGACAGTTGTATGTACGGATGTCCTTGTTCTCACGTTTACACTTCACTGCAATGGTGATCATGGCAGCCAGGAGGATGATGGAAACCGTGCTCAGGGTCACGATCAAGGGCAGCGAGAGGTCCCAGTGAGGCCGACGGTGCTGCTCCCCATTGACTTGGGGCTCTCCTGATTCAGGCAGAGGTCCAGCCAAGGCCCGGACAATCAGCTTGGCTACTGCAGAAAGGCTGGGCTTTCCATGGTCACTGACCTTCACCACGAGTTCAGCCACAGGACTCAACTCTTCCCAGTAAGGGTGAAGGGTGCGGATCTCCCCACTCGTAGGGTCCATCTCGAAGAGGTGCTCCTCATTGCCTTCCACAATCTCATAGGTCAGGCGTCCGCTTTCTCCGAAATCATTATCCATGGCCCGGACTGTGCCTACGGGGTAGCCCACTCCGGCATTGCGGGGGACCTGGAGTTCAGCAGTGTCATTGATCAGGGCCGGCAAGACAATCAGAGGGGCGTTGTCGTTGACATCCAAAACAGTGACCCGGACGGTGGCGTTGCTCTCCCGGTGGGGAGAGCCCGAGTCTTTGGCCAACACGTGGAACTCAAAATGTTTGGTCTGCTCGTAATTGAAGCTGCGCAAAGCGTAGATGGCCCCGTTGGTTGGGTTGACAGAGACATAGGTGTAAATAGAGACGTCCCCCACGTGTCCCGGCAGAATGGAGTAGGAGACGGTGCCATTTTGGCCCAGATCGGGGTCCTTGGCCAACACGGATCCCAGATACTCTCCCGGGATGTTGTTCTCAGGCACTTGCAACACATAAAGGCTCTTGCTAAAACGTGGCGGGTTATCGTTCTCGTCTAAGATCCTGACCGAGAAAGACTTGGTTGAGTTGAGAGGTGGGTTGCCCCCATCCCGAGCCAAGATGGTGACATTGTACTCGTCCTGCACTTCCCTGTCCAGGGGCCTGTCGGTGACCACAGTGTACAGGTTGTCATAGTTCTCCTCTAAAGTAAAGGGCACTGCCCCATCTCCCCCACTGCCATCGCTGCCTTGCACCCGGCACTGCAGCTGCCCGTTCTTGCCGGAGTCTCGGTCTGTGACCCTGACCAGGGCAATGACGGTCCCTGGCGGGGCAGCTTCGCTCAGGGCCCCCTGGCGCACCGAGACAAAGCCAATGGTGGGAGCATTGTCATTACGGTCCAGTAAATGCACTGTGACCTTGCAATGGGCAGGGATGGGGTTGGGACCCAAGTCACGGGCCTGGACATCAATCTCCACCAAGTTGCCTTCTTCGTAGTCCAAGTTGCCTTTGACCCGGATCAATCCCGTTTGGGGATCGATGCTGAACAGCTCCCGCACCCGGTCAGGCGTATAACCACTGAAGGAATAGAGCACCTGGCCGTTGGTGCCTTCATCAGCATCGGTGGCGTTGAGGTCCAGGAGAACCGTGCCCAGGGGGACGTTTTCGGGCAGTTCCACCACATAGGAAGCCGCCTCGAAGACCGGGCTGTTGTCGTTGGAATCGATCAAGCGTACGTTGAGCTGGACGGTGCCCGAGCGAGGCGGCTCCCCGCCGTCCAGGGCCGTCAGCACCAAGGTGTGATGGCTCTGCTCCTCGCGATCCAAAGGCTTCTGGACCACCAGCTCGGGGAATTTGGTGCCGTCGCCTCGGGCTTTGACGTCCAGGGCGAAGAGGCCGTAATCGTCGCGGGTGAGAAGATAAGTGCGCAAGCCGTTTTCGCCCGCGTCGGGATCGTGCGCGCTAGCCAGCGGGAAGCGGGTCCCCGGCGCGGCGTTCTCGGAGATGTCCAGATCGACTTGGTCGGAAGGGAAAGCCGGCGCGTTGTCGTTGAGATCCTGGATCTCCACTTTGATCATGCAGATCTCCTGGTCGTTGGCGAAGACCTCGAGGGAAAGCTGGCACTTGGAGCTCCGGCGGCAAAGAGCCTCCCGGTCCAGGCGCTGCTTGGTGTAAAGCAAGCCGCTCTCTCCGTCCACGTCGAGCAAGTGGGGAGCCGAGTTCTCCAGCACGCGGAAAGTGGCCTTTGAGCCTCGGGGGCGCTCCAGCGAGGGCGATCCGCCGCTCGACCCGGACTGCAGCCGGGCATCGCGGCCGATGTTACCGATCACCGTGCCGGCGCCTTGCTCCTCCGGCACCGAATAGTTCAGGTTCCTTAAAGCCAGGGCTGGAGCCCAGCAGAGGAAAAAGCACCAAGCGGAGAGGGACATCCCAGCGGACGGCGCGGACGAGGCTGCCTCTCGGCCAACGCCGCCGCCGCCGCGTTGGCGCCTCTCCTTTCCAGCCGATCGTCGCGCCCCTCCGCTGAATCCTCCTCCTCCTTCTCCTCCTCCTCCTCCTCCTTCTCTTGCTCTCCCCCTTCAAGTTCCCGAACCTGTTGCTCGGCACGATCGACTCGGCGCCGGCACCACCATGGACGAAGCTGGCAACGGGCGGTCGAGGCTGTAACCAGCGGCCAGGGAAAGGGGTCTTTTTTGCCCCCTGTTTCTCGTTTCCTCCTCCTCCTCCTCCTCTTCCTCCTCCGTGCTGCAGTTTCCCCTTGCTCCGTCCAACTTCAGCCAGGCGGAGGGATGAGCAAAACGCTTTAAACCCCTTCCCCTTCTGGAGGCGACCGAAAGGAGCGAAAGATCAGCCGCGTTTTCCCAAATGCAGTAGCTGTTCCTTCCGGGAAAAATAATAATAATAATAATAATAATAATAAAATTCAAACGATGCCAAAGATCCTCACGAGAAGCTTCAAAAGAAAAAAAAAGAGAGAGAAAAAAACCCAAAAGAGGGAGGGGAGCAGAAGACGGGAGTTTTTCTGCCTGGAAATTGGGGGGTGGGGGTGGTCTTTTTAAAAAACAACAACCAAAAACAGCGGCTCCTGGATCCCCAAAACGACTTGGAAACGGGAGCCAAGGGGAATCGCAGAAAGGAAGGATCCGGAGAGGGTGGAAGTCGTAGAACCGCTGGGCCAAACCTTGCCGCTTTTAGATCTCAGGGATGGGAAAAGGGACGCCGCCGTTTTTCCGGCTCCGCAGCGTCTCGGGTGTTGAGTGTGTGTTTTTTCACCGCGGCCGTTTGCTGCCTTTGGAGATCTAATCGCGCCCGTTTGGCTGCTGCGGTCAGCCGCAGCATCGCCGCTTTATCCCCCCCAGTTCCTTCTCGCCCTGCTCCTCTCGCCGGTTCCCCTCGCTCGTCGGCGCGCTTCGCCTCCTCCGCCGGTTCCGAGGCTCCGCAGAAAGAACCGGAAAGGGCCGGTTTCCCCCAAAAGCAAAAAAAATAATAGTATTATTATATATATCTCTCTCTATATATATGTATAAGGTCCAAGTCCCTCCGGATTTGTACTTCCAAAAAAGCCCGCTTTTCTTTCCCAGGTAAAGAGAGAGAGAGAAAGAAAGAAAGAAAAAAGAAAAAAAAAATACGCGAGAATCACATTTCTAGAGGTAAGGTTGGATGGATGGGTGGATGGATGGAGCGAGGAAGCGCCTTCCGGAGATCCGAACCCCGCTCCGGCTTTGCAACGGATCGCTGGGCGGAAGGGCGGCGGGAGGAAAAGGAGGGGAGGACGATGGCGATTCAGAAAGGGAGCCCCGTCCAAAGCGGTTGGGGAGGTTCCACCAGCCGCCGCTTCCTCCAAGACCGGTTTTCCTGGTCCTGATGCTGATGCTGATGCTGCTGATGCTGGCGCCGCCGTCGCCACCACATCGCTCGCTCGCCCGCCCGGCTCTTCTCTTCTCCTCTCTTTCTCTTCTCGTTCCTGCCGCCGCTGCTGTTGCTGTTTGCTGCCTCGGCGCGTGTCTGCGAGTGCTTTTGCGCTTTGCGCTCGCTGCAGTTGAATTTCAGTCCCGCTCGCCTCCCCGCGCCCTGCCTTTGCTAGTCAAGAGGAAATCAACAGGCAACTCAGGGCTGAGCGCAGAGGTTTAAAAAAAAGAGAGAGAGAGAGAGAAGCGCAAGCGAGAGCCAGCCGAGGGTGGGGGCGACAGCGAGGCTACACACACAGAGGCACACAGACACACACACACACACACACACACACACACACACGCGTGCGCCCCGAGCCTCTCCAAAAAAGAAAGGGTGGGGGGGGGAACGCGTCTTGGCGTTCTTAGAGCAGCTCTCTTCGTTTCCTATGCTTCCCTTCGGCTTAAGCTAAGGCCACTCGGTTTGTCCTCTTCGGGGCGAAGGGGGCTCGCTCTTCCACCCGGCTTCTCATCTACTCGGGGTATTAAAAAAAAAAAAAAATCCGAAAAAAGCAAGATGCAAATCCCACCCACCCATCCACCCACCCTACACCGAAAAGCCCAGGAGGGAAGGAGCCCGCTATATATAAAATGTAAAAGCTGCAAGGTGCTTTTTTTTTCTCTCTTTCTCTCTCTCTGTGTGTGTCTCTCTGGCTCGCTTTTATTTTTTTTGCGGTACGTGCCGAGCTGGGGAGAGCCGAGTCTCCCTTTGCAAAGCAACCTTACGGTGGGATTGGGGAGGCTGGATTGAAGGGGAGGGGTGGGGGGAAGAGGGTTGTGGGGTGGGGGAAGCCTCCTCCCCCCTGGATGTAGCGGAGCAGGGGCTGGAAGTCAGGATCCCAGGCAACCATAGCCAGACCTTCAGGTGTTGCGAGACGCTGGGGCGAATCAGAGGGAGCTGTCCAAAAAAAAAAAAAAGCAGGACCTTAAAAAAAAAAAATAAAAAAAAATAAGGGGTGGGTGGAGGAAAACACCAGGAGGCATTTCAAAGCGCCCTCGTGTCGCGCGTGGCACGGGCTGCGGCTTTCCTACCTTAACCTTTGCACGCCCACGCACGGACCAAGATTACAAGCCTCGTGAGAAGGGAAGAACGGGGAGGGGGAGGGGAACCGGTTGTTTCCTTTTTATTTATTTATTATTATTATTTAAAAAAAAAATCAAAATTAAAGAAATAAAAATAAAAAGAGCCAGAGATGTTGCAGCTCCGCTTTTACCATCCTTCCCCAACCCAAAGAGAGGGGGGGGGGTAGAGATACTAATAATATATTTTTTTAAAAAAAGCCCACCCTCAAAATAAACCCACCCACCCCCTTTTTTCCCCAAGTCCCCAGCAAGCGGTTGGATTGGAAAGTCTTGGCCGCTCTCTCTCTTTTTTTTTTCCTTTTTTTCTCCCTGAGAGTTTACGTGTGAAACTCCTGACTCGGAAGGCGGGGCACAAACTCAAACCCACCCAGCCAAAACAAGGCAAGCCCAAATATTATCTCTCTTTCCCCCCCACCCCCCTCAATTTCATCCCGGGGTGAATGGATGGAACTGAGAGAAGAGTTTCTCTGCTTACGGATTACTTCATGGGGAGGAAAAAAAAAAGAGGTCCGAGAATCCTGCGCTTTTTTTCCAGCCAGCCGAGGTGTGCGTGGCGCTTGTCCCTTTGGCCTTTTTTTTTTTTAAAAAAAAATATTATTTATTTTTTTGGGTGGGTGGGTGGGTTGTTGTGTTTTAAGAGCCTTGGTAGTACAGTGGTCTAAAGCACCCTGTTATTAAGACCAGCTGCCTGCAATTACTGCAGGTTCGAATCTCGCCAAGGCTCAAGGTTGACTCAGCCTTCCATCCTTTCTAAGGTAGGTAAATTGAGGACCCAGTTTGTGGGGGCAATAAGCTGACTTTGTATAAATATAGAAAAAGATGAAGGCTATTGCTTAGCGCATTGTAAGTCGCCCTGAGTTTCGGAGAAGGGCGGCATATAAATCAAATTTTAAAAAAAAAACGCAACGGGGGGGGGGGGTTGAGTCGCTCCACCCAGCCAACCGAAGCAAGCTCCCTGAATCCAGCGCCTTCCAAATCTGGAGAGGGGGAAGCCTGTGGATCCCAGAATCCGAAGCAACAGTTGGGAATGGAGGAAGAAGAAGAGGAGGAGGAGAAGGAAGAGGAGAAGGAAGAAGGGGGGGCGGTGATGGTAGAAGGGTGGGGGGGGGGAGAGAAGAAAAGAAAAGAAAGAGGCGACGGCGGCGGTAGCAAAAAAGCGCCTCCTTATTCTGCCGCAGTCGCCGGGCGGCCCACCGCCATCCCACCCGCCACGGAGCCTCTGGCGGACTGACTTCCAGTCACCCCACGCGCGTCGCTTAAACATTGATCCCCACTCGCCGCCGGCCAATCCCGACCCGAGGAAAGGAGCCGGCCTCCTCTAGGAACAGCCAATCCACGGCGGGCGTCTGGAGGAGAAAAAGGAGGGGCTGGGAGAGGACCCCCTCCCACCTATATTCCCCCCTTCCCCTCCCCTCCTAAGGCTGGAGAAATGGGTGGGTGGGCGCGAAGCAGAGCTCGGAAAAGAGAGAGGGGGGGGGAGAAACCAACTGGGGAGACCCAGCCGGGCAGAAGAAGCCTTAGCCGTTCGCCCAGGTGTTTTTTCTTTCTTTCTATTTTTTCTTTCTTTCCTTTTTTTCTTTCTTCTCTCGCTTGCTTTGGCCATGAGCATCTTTCCAACGTCGCGTTTGCTCCGCCCTGCAGCCTGGAAACAGGTGGGAAAGCTTGCACGGACGCCCAAGATGCCCGTTCAGACGTTGCGGGCTACCTGCCTGCCTGCCTGCCTTGGCGGCTGGGTCCCGAAAGCTAAGCCGGCTGGGGAGAGACAGAGGGTCTGCGCCCTGGTGGGTCCGCGCGTCTCCTCTGCGCGTCCTTGGAGCAACCGGAGAGGGCATCTCGCTCTAGTACCTACCTACCCACCCCGCCGGCGGAGCGAGGCTCTGGCCAGCTGGCCCTGCCTGGAGACCCCTCCACGGCGTGTCTTTATTTATTGATTTAATTTATTTTTATGATTGATTTTATCGGGGGTTCAGGCCGTCCGTTTCTCCTGCAAAGGTGTGTGTGCGTTGGACAAAGGCCAATTTGAGGAAGGGAAGGAAGATTTATTCACCGTCTGGGTGAGCTTGTCTCTCTAGCAGAGTGGATGGCTGGAAAGGGAAAAAAAAAAGAGGAGGAGGAGGAGGAGAAGGAGAAAGCAAGGAATGTGTCCGGGAATGTGTCCGAGAGGAGGTCCATCTTCCTTGGGAGATGGGCAAGAGAGTGGAGAGAAGATCTTGGGGCCTCCCCATTCCTTCTGCGGGAGATCCCCACCTAAAGGGGCAATCCAGAAGATCTCTGGCTCTGAGAAATTGCTTTTTTTTAAAAAAAGGAAAAAAAACAGGAAGCCAAATTCCTGGTCCATGTCTCTATTTTGAGGGAGGGGAGGATGAGGGGTGTGTGTGTGTGTGTGTATCTATCTATCTATCTATCTATATGTTTTCTGAGGTTTTCGCGGGTGTTTGTATGTAGGTCTTTGGTTATTCGGGTTTTCTCCCGCGTAAACCTGTTCACACCCCCACTGGCAGTTAAAAGGAAGAAACAGCTGCGATCACACACATTGCTCCTAGAAGCACGAAGCCGAGAACACCAGCCTGAAGATGACGAATGAGACTTCGTCGAAACGTTGCCAAGAAACCTCCAATTTTACGTGGGAGAAAACCCGAATAACCAAAGACCTACATATATATATATATATATATATATATATATATATATATATATATATATATATATATATATATATTATATATATATATATATATATTATATATATATATATATATATATGTGTGTGTGTGTGTGTGTGTTTATGTAAGTTTTATATATATATATATATATATATATACCCATACACACATACACACACACATACATACATACACATACATACATACATACATACACATAAAAGGAAGTAACCTTTGAACCAGGATGATGGCCTGAGGGCCCATCATCCCCCATTGTTCTTCCCTCTTGAGCCTCCAGGCTCTCTGAGTAGGCCTTGAGGCGAAAAGGTGATAATGTAAACCCCTGCCGCAAAGCACAGACTCTCAAAGTCTTGGCCATTATTTGAGATGGGTATGGGACTCAAGCCAGTTTGGTTTAGTGGTCAAGGCACCAGCTGGAAACTAGGGGACAGTGAGTTCTAGTCTTGTTTTAGGCGTGAAAGCTGATTGGATGACTTTGGATCAATTCCCCTCCCTCTCAGTCCATCCCGCCTCACAAGGTGGTTATTGTTATGGGGGGTGGGGAGGAAGCAGAAAGAGTTTTAGGTGTGTTCCTTGCCTTGAATTATTTATAAAAATAAAGGCAGGATGGAAATAAGTGAGTGGGTGGGTGGATGGATAGATAGATAGATAGATGATAGATAGATAGATGATAGATAGATAGATAGATAGATAGATAGATAGATAGATGATAGATAGATAGATAGATAGATAGATAGATAGATAGATAGATAGATTAGAGAGACAGAGAGAGAGTGATAAAGTGATAGCTAGGGATAGATAGAGATAGATAGATAGATAGATAGATAGATAGATAAATGATAGATAGATAGATAGATGATAGATAGATAGATAGATAGATAGATAAGAGAGATGGATGTAGATGATATACAGATTATTATTATTATTATTATTATTATTATTATTATTATTATTATTATTTTAATTAATTTTTATACCGCCCTTCTCCTGAAGGATTTAGGGCGGTGAATAGTCAGAATAACATACATATAATGTGAAATAAAAGCAATGATAGATAGATATATGATAGATAGATAGATAGATAGATAGATAAAGAGACAGAGAGATGGATGTAGATGATAGATAGATAGATAGATAGATAGATAGATAGATAGATAGATAGATAAGAGACAGAGAGATGGATGTAGATGATAGATAGATAGATAGATAGATAGATAGATAGATAGATAGATAGATAGATAAGAGACAGAGAGATGGATGTAGATGATATATAGATAGATAATAGATAGATAAATGATAGATAGATAGATAGATAGATAGATAGATAGATAGATAGATAGATAGCCAGGCTGGCCGGCCACTTGCTCTTACATGGCATGGCTTCAAGACTTTATATCGCCTTTCTCACCTCTTTTGAACATGTTCTTTTGTGTCATAATCCTTTTAGTAATGGGGTGCCCACTATTAAACACAATACTCAAGGTGTGGTCTCTTTCCTGCAGAAGAGAGAATAATGGGGTACTTTCCTTGAGTTACTTATAAACTCGTAAAGATGGAAGAAAACAAAACAAATGAAATAAATAATATTAAATTTCACACCATTCCTGCAGGTAGGAAAAATTATTAAATTGGTGCCATGAAAACACAGGGGGTCATTAATTCTACATGCTCTATGGCCTGAAAGTCCATTCAAGGACCCCAAAGTTACCTTTTCAGTTCCCATTTTCCATCAGCTTCTAGAAGGAATCCAGAAACAGGAGCAGGGACTCCATTTGGGGCATGAGGTCTTGTGAAGTGAGGTTTGGGGTGAAGTCTTAGGAAGAGAAGACAGGTAGTTATGGCCTGTCTGGAGCTGCCACAAAAAAAGAGTTAATCAATGGAACGACTTACCTCCAGAAGTTGTGAGTGCTTCATCATTGAGGGCCGCATCAGGGTTGTGTTTGACCTCAGGGGAACCAAGGAAGGGGCATGGCCAGCTTGACGTCACTCATGTCGGGGGGCACCTGTGGCCCGAGCGAAAACAGCCTCCTGAGTTCTGTTTTCAGCTGCGACAGCCTCCAGCAGTCCTCTGCCAGCAAAAACGGACACACACACACACACACACCCGAGCTCCGTTTTTGCTGGCAGAGGACTGCAGGAGATCGTCGTGGCCAAAAACGAAGTTTGGGAGGGCCACTCGAGCTCCGTTTTCACGGGCAGAGGCACCACAGGGCCGGACCAGGGGTGAAATGCTGCCGGTTCAGGCAAACTGGTAGTGATAAAAACTACTGGTTCCTCCGAACCAGTATTTCCGATGATCAGCTGTGCTGCGCAGTTTAGTTTTGCTAGAAAGCAGGAAATCCTGCTAAATCATGCGACACAGCTGATCCTCCCCTGACTGTTCTACTTACCCAAGCCTCCTTTTGGCATGCACTGCACATGCTCGGCCAGTGAACCAGTAGCAAACTGGTTCAGATTTCACCACTGGGCTGGACCTTTGCAGGGCGGCCCCGCGGGCTAAATCTAAGCACCCCGGTCCGCAGGCCTTGAATTTGACACCCCTGGTATAGGGTCTCCTGTTGAGCAGGAGGTTGGACTAGAAGACCTCTGAGGTCCCTTCCGACTCTTTGTTGTTCTGGGCAGACGGAAGGCTGAGACTGGAATGTTCCTGCTTCTTTTTCATGGATGTTCCTGCCAACCCAAAACCTCTCTTTGCATTTTGTAGCATGTCCCTCTTGTCCAGCCCCACCTTGGCTCCTCCTTTGACGGAGGAACTCCGAGGGCTGTCCCCAGTGGTGGGATTCAAAGAATTTAACAACTGGTTCTCTGCCTTAATGACCAGCTGGGTAGACGTGGCTTGGTGGTCATGTGACTGTATGGTGACTTGGTGGTCATGTGGCCAACTCAATGTCACTCGCATCAATGGGCGCTTCGACTTAGCTGTTACAATGTAATAAGGGTTAACCAGAGAGGCAGTTTCTTTTTGCAGGGTAATAAAGATTAGGCTAGAAACACCACCAGAATGTTCCCTTCCTGCCTTCCTTACAGGATTAGCCCTGTAAAGTGGGAAAAAACAAAATAAGATTTCTTCCAACAACCGGTTCTCCGAACTGCTTAGAAAGTTAACAGCCAGTTCTCCCGAATAGGTATGAACTGGCTGAATCCCACCAGTGGCTGCCCCGCTTCTCAAGTTTGCAAAGAAGAATCTCCAAATCAGAAAGACCACCTGCCCCCCCCCAAAAAAAAAACCTAGCGTCTCCTTGCGAAGAAGATGCATTTGAACTACAGAAGGGCAAACATTTTTGATTGCTCAAACGCATTGATCTCGATTCATAAATAGGAAGCTTCGGCTGCCATTTATAAATTGTGAATGACTCCTGGGTGACTGGCATGAATCATTCAAGAGGGGAAGGTTAGGGTGGGTGGGGGGGAAAGAAGAAGGAGAAGAATAGGGAAGGCTGAAGTTTGGCTCCCACCCATCCACCCTTGGAAAATATTTAATGGCTTCTGTTACTCTTCAGAAAGGTGTTAGATGGCTTTTGTCCCCCCACCCTTTTTTTAACCTTCTTGGAGTCATAAATAAAGATCATTGCCCAGGGACGAGTAAAGTCTTTGGTTTCGTTTGCATTCGCCGTACAGGGCTTGCCTTCCTCGGCCTTTTCTGCAGCTTGGACATGGGGTGGTAGCCATGCAGAACGCCTCGCTTGCTCGCCATTATCCGGCCAATGCTGTGCTAAAAAAGCGAAAAGGAGGAGAGGGAGGGAAAGAAGCCACACATACACACACCAGCACAGGGAGAGGAAAAAGTCCATTCTGTCTTTGCTGGGTCTTGGAAATGGGCGCAGCCCCAACTGAAAACCGGTTAAGGAGGAGAAAAGAGGGCTGGGAGGTTCCGAGCTGGGTTTCCGATCGGTAAATTCAGGTCTGCTGGTTTTGCAGCAAAGAGACAAGCTGATGTGCTTGCTTGTAGGGGGTCGTGCTCCTTCTTTCCTCCCCCTCCTTTTTTAGGGGGCTTTGTTCCCTTATTCTATCAGCTTGTTTTCAGTCCTTCAGCCTTCCTCCTTTCCCTTCCCTTTGTTTTTAAAAATATCTTACTTCTCTTCTCTTCTCTTCTCTTCTCTTCTCTTCTCTTCTCTTCTCTTCTCTTCTCTTCTCTTCTCTTCTCTCCTTCCCTTCCTTTCATGTTCATGTTTCTTTTTATTACTTTTACTTCTTTTTTCTTTCTCTCCACTTTTTCCATTCCTTCTTTCCCTCCCTGCTTGTTCTTTTTAGCCCCTTCCGTCCTCCCTCCTTCCCTCCCTTACTTAGTTAGTTACTTCTTTTCTCCCTCCCTCCCTTTCTTACTCACTCACTCACTTCTTTCCTCCTTCCTTCCCTTAGTTAGTTACTTACTTCTTTTCTCCCTCCTTCCCTCCCTCCCTCCCTTTCTTACTCACTCATTCATTCACTTCTTTCCTCCCTCCCTCCCTTAGCTAGTTACTTACTTCTTTTCTCCCTCCCTCCCTCCTTCCTTCCCTCTCTCCCTCCCTCCCTTTCTTATTCACTCACTCATTCACTTCTTTCCTCCCTTCCTCCGTGTTTATGCAAGACAGTCAAACCAACAAACCTCTGTAACTTCCAGAAATGAAAAACATATAAAACAGATGCAATTGACGAATCAGTGTGTCACGAGCAATCGTTATGGAATAAGTGGAAAAGGAATTTTTTAAAAATTTTTTTTTGATTTATATGCCGCCCTTCTCCGAAGACTCAGGGCGGCTTACAATGTGTTAAGCAATGTGTTAAGCAATATTCTCTTACACTCACTGAAACCTCCTCTTCCTCCTTTTCTCAACACTTTTATTTTATTTTATTTTATTTTATTTTATTTTATTTTATTTTATTTTATTTTATTTTATTTTATTTTATTTTATTTTATTTTATTTTATTTTATTTTATTTTATTAGTTCAATTTATATGCCGCCTTTCTCTGGAGACTCAGGGTGGCATATTTATTTTATTTTATTTTATTTATTTTGTCAAGCATATATAAGTTTACATATAAAAGTATAAACGTGATTATGAATATATGAAATGGATACGAATAATAGGGACATTTTTATATCCTTCCTCCTTCTCTTTTTTTTCCTCCTTTCTTTCTCCCTTCCTCTCTCACCCAAGTTTGCAAACTTTGCAGCTGGACCACCCAGCTGACAGATTCAAGCCGTCTAATCCATGCCTGCTGTTGTTGTTGTGCTCTGTGTATTTATTGCAAATTGCCATTCACAGAACCTTTTATATGGAGAGTAGAAAGAGAGAGGCCATAATGCAATTGGTTGTGGCTCCCTCTAGTGTGTAGAATTAGCACTGCTGCTTTTGGGGTATATCACATCTACCAGGCAACCAAAGTGTGAAGTTGAAATAACTTAAGAGGCAAGAAAGTAGGTGTAGATTTAGTAAGCACACACAAAGAACAGCAAAAACAAGCACAAACTCACACACACACACACAAAAACCCCATAGAAATCCATAAGGTTAAGACCATTTCTATTCAATGTGAAATAGCTTTAAAACAGGGAGTTTTACAATAAAAAATATTGAAGATGTCAACTTCCGTCCTATCATATCATACTTGTAAGCTTGGATACTTGTTCAGAATAGTAGTCCATATTTGGGAGATACTCTCCCAGTTGCACCTGGGATCAGCACTGAACATACGGACAATTTATCCCAGCTTTGAATTTCATTTTATTAAGGATTATAAATGGAAAGAATAAAAGCCAATACAAATGACACAAACTACAAATAAAAAAGGCAAAAGAAAAAAAAAATGTGATAAAGGGGAAAAAAAAAAAAAAAAAAAGCAACTTCTCCCTTTATCCCGACAAATAAAATAATTTTAGTAGCTTATGATGGTTTCTAAATACAATTTAATCTCTCGATTCCCCATAGTTTATTTCTTAATTACTAAAACAACAAACAAAATCCAAATGCTTCGTCAACCATTCCTTGCTAGCCAAAATCCAACAAGGGCAACTAGTTATAACTAGCTTTTTAAAAAAATCTTTTAGCCCTGGTCAAATAGGCTAACCTTATATTCTTTCCCAAAGTTTTTTTTTTTTTTTAGAAATATTCTTTCACCCTTTTAAAGAAAGTCCCAGTGCTATCTTGCTGTTCATCTGGGTGGCAAGGGTTAGGGTGTAAGTTTATCCTTTTGCTTATCATTTCTCAAAACATTTTTCAAAACATTAACAGAGCTGTTCTGTATATTTAAGATAAAGAAGTTATTTGAATCACTTTCCTGATGCAACCTCTGTATATCTCCTTTAAGGAATGAGCCATCCATCACTTTCAGAGGTGGGTTTTACATAATTTTACCACCAGTTCGCCGCGCACCGAAAATGTGAGGGCACGCCTTCTGTGCATGTGTGTGGCCTTCTATGTATGCACACGGCTTTTTGTGCATGCGCATGGCCTTTTGTGCATGTGCTTTGCTTGCATGCGTGACTTGCACGCATGCACATGGCTTACAAAACGTGGCTAAATAGGATGCCATAGCGCTGGGGTGGGTGGGCAGC
Organism: Arizona elegans; assembly: GCA_022577455.1. Lineage (NCBI taxonomy): Eukaryota > Metazoa > Chordata > Lepidosauria > Squamata > Colubridae > Arizona > Arizona elegans. The sequence continues at coordinate 5,921,722 of JAKOOJ010000032.1, read as the reverse complement.
CCGCAGGTCGCCACTACCTGAGGGGGTATTCAGCCAGTTCGGACCGGTTCACCCGAACTGGTAGCAGAAATCACAGGTGGGCCCGTGCACCTGCCCTGACTCTATGCCATCCTATTTAGGCATGTTTTTGAGGCCGGGGCGCCTTGTGGAAGGTGCACATGTGAGCAAAGTGCATGCTCGGAAGGCCAGATGCATGTGAACCAGGCACACGCACGAAGCGAGTGTGCATGTGTGTGTGGCAAACCAGTAGTAACATAATGTGAAACCCACCACTGCTCTGAAGGATGGAAGGCTGAGTCCACTTTGAAACCGGTCAGGATCGAACTGCTGGCAGTTGGCAGAATTAGCCTGCAATACTGCATTCTAACCACTACACTGTTGTGACCCAGGCCCAAGTAAGTAGTAGGAAAATCAGTCAGAGAAAAAATAAACTTTATTCGAACAGCTGAGAATTACTTCATTCCCAGCATCTTTCAACTCAATTAAAGCAAATTCCTCCCAACACAAATTCCTCAGTCCTATCGCAAACCTTGGTCCAATTAGGCAAAACCCAAACACCATTGCTGGTTTGTTTTATTCCTTATGGGAGGGTCCAATCATCTCTTGGCCCTACTCCTGAGTTGTCCTCTTTGCTTGAGCTGCTCTTGCCTTCTGAGACAGTTCTTCTCATGCGCGCACTAGGAACAGGCTCCTCCTGTTCCTCTGCCTGTCTGTTGTCAGCCACTGGAGCTCCGGAGTCCGCACATCATTCCCCGATGGCCCTGGCACCATCTCTGCCTCCGACATAAAGCCCTCATCCGGGCCTTCCCCAGGCTCCAGGACTGGTCCATGGTCCTCCCCAGCCTCCTCACTGTCCGACTCCGCTGCCAGCTCCGCAGGCTGCTGGCGGACCACAACATACCACGGCTTTTCCAAGTTTAACCTTCTTTCCCTTCTTCCTTTCTAAAGGAAGTCTTGTTTTGCTTATCTAGGTTAGATAAGCTGCTTGCTCTAAGAGCCAACCCTTTTTCCTGACTCTACCTCTGAGTTTAATCTGGTGTGCAGTAGGTAGAGGATCATTCAAAAATTCATATATCGTCGTGTTATTATTCATTTTCCAGAAAGGTGAAGCGCGTATGTTTTATAACACAGTTGAAAAAGGACTGCCAGAGGCTGTTTAAGCATTTGTTGAAACAACCTTTTTAACTTTGACTTTTCTTTGATTCTTCCTTTCCCTCCCCGCTCCCCTCCCTCCCGTCCTTCTCGATATTTGTATATTCTTGCCTGAGTTTCCAATGTAAACAAAACCAAACCAGTAACAACAACAACAACACTGCAGATAAGCTTTCAAATTGTTAGGTGGCATTTTACCCACATATCTGTCAAGCAAAAGGTTAGAATTTCCACTCTTCTAAGGAAAAAAAAGAAATGTACCAATTAGCAGCCAGGCAAACATGTTGCAAGCTTAAAACTTTGACATGTTTGCAGAGATAGTTTCCACCTGCTTGTAATCATCTGACAGACATAGACCTTCAGTGACGGGAAGACATCTGTTATAACTAATGGACACCCTATGTCCAGCCAAATGTATAGGCTATAAGGGGAGCGTTCCTAAGGCGTGTTTACTCTACAGGAGCTTCAGGGGATGAACTTCCAAGTAAGAGTAAATATAGCTAAATATAGTAAGTCACATTGAGTGAAGTGGGAAAGTTATGTGCATGTTTAAGCAACTCCCACTGAAATCGGTTAGGATCCTGAGTTCTTTTTCTAGCTTATTCATATTTGTTAATTCGGTTTGTTGGGCCATTCATTCAACTAGCAACTCGTTCACACGTCCTTTTCTTTCTTTAATGCTGTTTATCCAGGAGTAGAAGCTGTTGTCATTTCACATGGAATGGAATGGAATGGAATGGAATGGAATGGAATAGAATAGAATAGAATAGAATAGAATAGAATAGAATAGAATAGAATAGAATAGAATAGAATAGAATATTTTATTGGCCAAGTGTGATTGGACACACAAAGAATTTGTCTTGGTGCATATGAATAGAATGGAGTGGAGTGGACTGGAGTAGACTGGAGTAGAGTAGAGTAGAGTAGGGTAGGGTAGGGTAGGGTAAGGTAGAGTAGAGTAGGGTAGGGTAGGGTTGGGTAGGGTAAGGTAGAGTAGAGTAGAGTAGAGTAGAGTAGAACAGAACAGAACAGAACAGAACAGAACAGAACAGAACAGAACGGAACGGAATGGAATGGAATAGAATGCATTGGAAAGAAGAGTAGAGTAGAGTAGAGTAGAGTAGAGTAGAGTAGAATAGAGTAGAATACTTTATTTGGTCAAGTGTGATTAGACAGATTAGACATTGTTTTCTACAGAGTGGCTGAGATCTGTATGGTTGGAAGTAACCGTACACCTCAGGGGAAATGTAGGATGATAGCCATCAGAAGTTGCTCCATCCGCTAATTTGCTTGCATTGACCAATGTCAGAAAATGATCCATGTTATTGAGCTTCATGATTACCCTAAACCATCTTAAAATGCACCTGAATTGCACTGGGACTATTCTAACTATTTCTAGATCTATTCTGACATCAGCAAGCTATGAATCTGGGCTTGGTTGCATGATTCTGAATCTAGAGAATTTCTTGAGCATCTCAGACAAGTAATTTTTCTTCTCTTTGGCCAATGGCTGAGCAGAGAAAACTCTGGGCCAATCAGTGCTCATTTTAAAACAATGACTGAATGACATGCGCCCCCCCCCCACCTCCTTACGTTCTGCAAGCAAATATGAGGTTACTTTCCACCCTTTACAAAAAATATATATATATATATAAAAGGGATTAAATTCCTTGCATGGGATTGTTTGGTATTTTTGTGCTTCGCATTGCTGCAAAATTCTACTGACAGTAACATTCCTAATGATGGCTTGCTGACAAGCCAACATTTGGGCTCCTTTAGTTAAATCATGTCAGCAGGTGCTACTATAAGCTGCAGGGTGAAGTAAGAACATTCTTCAAGTGATAGCAGAAAATACCTGCACAAATAAAAGGCGTTAATCCCGTACCGCTCCTGAAATTGCATTTTCTGCCTTGAAAATTCATTTGCACAAATACAACACAGCAATATGTTGGAATTTCTCACAGTTGTTAAGCGCGGGCTTTCACGTCTTTTGATCCATTAAGTGCTCTCTTCACCCCGTTGATAGGCCTGCACCTTTCTCTGGATGAACTCTGGAAATACACACTAAAATCTAGCCATTTATTTATTTATCTATCTAACCTACACACACACACACACACACACACACACACACACACATACAGTATATCCAGTCATCTCATATATGTGACTGTGGGAAGCTTACAATGAATTAAAACAAATAGAAAAACAACCCCCCCCCCCCAAAAAAAAGAAGAAAAGAACAATGCAACCATTTAACAAGGAAGAAAAAATATTAAACCAACCTGAAAAAAATCGTGAAATTGATAGTCGAGGTAATCACATCTAACAATAACATTCGATACAGCCACTGTACCAGCTCTGCCACATTTTCTAGCCTACATGCCTATTGGCCTGCAAAATCAGGGCCCATTTAATCCAGAGGTAAGGTGACCAGACGTCCCACTTTTGGCGGGACAGTCCCGCTTTTGAGCAATTTGTCCCGCGTCCTGCGGTGTTTTAAAAAAGTCCCGATTTTTCGTTCTGCCTCCTGAATCCCCGCTGATGGCTAGAGGGAAAAAAAAACTCTTTAAACTCTTGCCGCGGGGCTTCAAAGGGCCGACCTACAGCTGATCAGTGTTAAAAAAAAAATGAATAGACCCATGCCTGCAAAAATAGAAAAAACAGCCCCTGTTAACAGCTTCCGCTAGGTTAATTAGCTGCAAAAAGCTGCAAAAAGTTCCTGGAGCAGATTCCCACCCCCCTAGCTATACTGAAAACAAAGGCGAAAGCGAAACTAAACCTGCAACATGACAAAATGAGGCAGAGAGAGATTTCTTTCTTTTTCTTTTTCTTTTTCCTCACCAAAAAAGGTAGGTACAAAACTGCAAACAATGGGAAATTTTGGGCAAAAGAGGAGAGTTCAAGATTTTAAAACACAAAAGAAAAAAAGCTCTATTTAACTAGGGAATTGTAATAATTGAGATACTATTAATAATTGTATATTGTGTTGAAAGCAGAAATGGTTAAGTTGTGGTTTGGAGGAATATATGGGGGAAATTATTTGGTTTATTATTATTGGTAAATATAATTAATTGATTTGTAAGAAATTGGATTGCATGGAAATAATTGGAATATTCATGTTCATATTGATTAATATACAAAAAAGATAGTTATATAACTAATTGATTTATATTAAAATGTTGAATTTGTATTAAACAACTGTATTACATAATTACATAATTAACCAATGTGAGGATGGATATAAAAATAGATGACAATGGGAAGGGGTATAATATAGAATAGAAGGGGAAAATTGAATTTGATTAAGATTAGAGATGAGGATGAAGGGTAATATTGTTTTTTTAAAAAAATAGATGAGGAATAAATATGGCAAAAAGGAAATACAGAAATTGTAAATTTAATTGAAATGACTAAACGCTGTTTAAATTTGTGAACCAGCCAAATATTCTGTTCAAAGAAAATACATTGCATGTTTGTATGTGTGTTTCTAATTATTGCTATTTATTCATATTTGTTCTCTTTTATTCTTTAAAGTTTAACAATTCATTCTTAATCTTAATATCTTTATATTTGCTTGGGGTTGGCTTTCTTCCCTTTCATCTTTTTTATTGTACAGCAATCTTTCTCCTCAAACCTACCACCACTCTCTTTTCTTTCCTTCTTACTTTCTCTTCCCCCCACCCTCTTTTTCTCCTCCCTACTTCCTCTTCCTTTCTCCTTCTCCTCCTCTCTTCCTCCCTCTCTTACCCTCACTCCTACTCTAATTTCCATTCCTTCATCCCTCTCTATTGCTGTATCCTTTAATGCATATGGACTACTCAGAGGGCTGAAAAAGTTATTTTTGACTGGTCCTCACACTTTTGACCAGTCCTCGAACTTACGACTGTCCTCACATTTTACGTTTTTGCCCTATCTTGTCACCATAGTGAAGAGAAGCAGTTGTGAAATGAGTGACATGGTTGTTAAGAATACTGCACGGGCATAAATGTGAGGATGGTCATAAGTGTGAGGACCAGTCAAAAGTGTGAGGACCTGTCAGAAATGACTTTTCAGCCCTCTGAGTAGTCCCTATACACATAGCCATGGCCACCCGGTCACATGACCAGCTAGCCACGCCCACCCAGTCACATGGCCTCCAAGCCACGCCCACACAATAAGTCATGCCCACAATGGTGTCCTTCTTACCAATGTTAAAATCTGTTCACCTTACCCTATACGCATAGCCATGGCCACCCGGTCACATGACCAGCTAGCCACACCCACCCAGTCACATGACCAGCTAGCCACACCCACCCAGTCACATGACCAGCTAGCCACGCCCACAAAAGAAGCCACGCCCACAATGTCCCTCTTTACCAATGTTAAAATCTGGTCACCTTATCCAGAGGGCAGATGCCATGCCAGAAAAGGCTCTGTCAGACAACACCCCTCTGTCTGTCTGTCTGTCTGTCTGTCTGTCTGTCTGTCTATCATCTTCTTTTAATGACCCCCATAATCCCTTGTGGGGTGGAGTCTAGGCAACTGAATGGAGCTAAGCGTTTACTGGCTGGATGCCCTTCCTGTTGCCAATGCGGTATGCTCAACCTGCCCAGAGAGAGAAGTTTCAAGTTTCAAGTTTATTAGATTTCTATACCGCCCTTCTCCCGAAGGACTCAGGGCGGTGTACAGCCATATTAAAACACATAGGTTTATAAAATTTAAAACCAATTAAAATTGAGTATAAAAGTTTGGCCCGTGAATTAAAACACACATACACCCATTTTAAAATTTGTACTAGGCCAGTCGGGAAATAACTGCCTCTACCTAGGATTGAACTCACATCCTCCTGATTGTGAGGCAAGAGCTCTACCTCTAGGCCACTGCAGCACTCTGTCTGTCTGTCTATCTGTCTGTCTGTCTATCTATCTATCTATCCATCCCTCCCTCCCTCCTCCCTCCTCCCTCTCTCTCCTATCAATCATCTGGCTGTCTAGCTATCATCTAGACATTAGATGCTCCCTCTCTACATTAGGATACAAAAATATCCAACCACAGCTTAATTGCTGCTGGAATTACCTTCCAACTGGTGTTTCCTACACCAAAGACGTAAAGAGCGAATGATACGATTCTTTGAACGCCCACACAGTATTTCTAAGTATAAGGTTTTAAAAGTACAAAAAAAATCCAGGTTACCTTACTCATGTAACGTTTGAGGGGAGCTAAATCTTGTCTGATTGCAGAAGCTTGTGGCTTTCTCCCCCATAGGAATCAGTGGTGGGTTTCAAATTTGTTGACTACCGGTTCTGTGCGCGTGGCTTAGTGGGCATGGCATGGCTTGGTAGGCGTGGCTTGGTGGGCGTGGCAGGGGAAGGATACTGCAAAATCCCCATTTCCTCCTGATCAGCTGGGACTCGGGAGGTAGAGAATAGATGGGGGTGGGGCCAATCAGAATTTTTCCTACCAGTTTTTCGAACTACTCAAAATTTCTGCTACCAGTTCTCCAGAACTGGTCAGAACTTGCTGAAACCCACCTCTGATAGGAATGAGAGAGAGAGATGGCCTCGCCTTGATTTAAAAAGAAATCAGAATTCAGAAATCCAAAAATTGCATTCCGTTTAAGATACTGATTTGCAAAGGAAATAATTACAGGAATTATTCCCATTCGCATAAACACATGGAGTGAGGTAGATGCCTTTATTTTAGTTGCCTTTAGTTTCAGGTTTTCAAATAGCTATTTTGGAATTATTGTCCCATCACCGATTTCCTTTCTTTTACTAGTGAAGTCCACTGTGTTGTAAAATGACAGGCACGATATTGTTTGGAAGTCGAGTCTTAACTTATCCTTCCCATAGAGTTGTCATACAGATTTGATCGGACAGTTATTGTCCATGAATAAAATATGGAAAACTCCTAAAGCACATTTATTCCGGCTCAAACATTGCCACTCAAGGATTAGGATTTTCCATTTCGCTCTTCATCAAAAATCAGTCAATAGGCAACATTCCGAAATGGATGTATTCAGGCTTAATTAAATGCATATTTGGGAAAGTTAATGTCAATGTTAGCCTGGAAGGTTGGTTAATTTTGCTGTAAAGTGGAAACTGTATTGATTGAAGCAAGACGGAAAACTGACATGCCTGCTTCTGAAATATAACATTCACTGTCATGACTATCTCAGGTGCTTCAAGTCATCCAACTGATGCAGAAGAACACCAAACTCTTAATGAAAAACTTAATTGGTTATAAATATGTCAACTATGCACCTCTTAGAAGCTTACCTGCTATTGTGTCTATGGAGATTCTCAGTCATCCAGATCATGGTTCTCCCAAAGATGCTTTTTCCAAGAGGCAACTGGACTTACTGGTTTTTCTTGGAAGAGATTTCACTTCTCATACAAGAAGCTTCTTCAGTTCTACCTGACTGGTAGACTCTTGATTCCCATAGACCAGTGATGGCTAACCTTTTTCTTATTGTGTGCCGAAAGTTTGTGTGCACCGCGTGCCAGCACCCATAATGCAATGTGCCCCCTACACATGCACGCACAACCCCCCAACCCCCATTTTGGACCTAGTAGGCCTCCCTGCAGCCTCCTGGGCCCGAAAACGGGCCACAGGAGGGGCGCACCGCCCCCCCATACCCTGTTAAGGATATTGTTGTGCTACCAACCAGCAGAGTAAGTTCACACAGAGAAACGGTACTGAGAGCAATGAATACAATACATACAAACTGGTTTAACAAAGCTTTTACTTTGTAGTGAAAAACAATTGCATAGTCTTTTAGTCAATCCAAGTCTTTAGCCATTCAAATCAGTCTGAAGTTACAGATATCTTCTTACCAGACAAACAGCAGTTCAACGCTGGTAACAAATCACAATGGTAACATATCCATCCACGTCTTCACACACGACAGTAACAATTCCAATCAACAGTTCCAGTCAAGCAGCAAGTCAAGCTATGATGAGAGCAGGTCCAACAATGACTATAGCACGGCTTCCTTCTTATATACAGTTTACACTAGTAATTATCCTCTTAAGATAAGTGAAGTCAGCAGTGCAATGACTCAACAGTACAATTATGATAATTGCAGTCAGCATTCAGTCAGCAGTCATTAGTCATTACAATGACTCATCAGTACAATTACTAAGCATTACATCTTAAAGTTACAGAACACATTTAAAGTTATAGCACACATATATTGCCTGAACAACTTGTTAGGTTTACACCATATCCTAACATACCCCCTGCGCATGCACGCTTGACCCCCGTGTAGACGCGCACGTCTCCCTCATGCGCTCCCCCACATCCTCAAAATCAGCTGGCCGGCAGGTGGAGCACACGCATGTGCAGTGGAGCTGAGCTGGGCATTGGCTCGCATGCCCGTTGAAAAGGGCTCCACACACCATAGTTTCATCATCACGGCCATAGACCAATCATGAAGCAAAGATACCCTTGCAACATGTTTGCTACCAAAACCCTATAGAGAAGCTTCTGAATATTTTCAAGCCAGAGAGTTGATGTAAAAAATAAAAATAAAAATGAGGTGCCTGACCACTGACTGATAATTTAAGATTAAACTCAAATTTAATCTCAGCACTTCAACCCGAGTTGTAATAGAGATAGGTGTGCAAGTCCAAATCTTTTGGAAGTCCATTCTGGGACTGCATGACTGACAATTTTTTTTTTAATTATTAATTCCAATGCTCATTAGATTAACGTGCTAGGCTTCAAACTTTGCTTGTTTTAATTAATGGTTTTAAACTGTCATTTGTTGCAAGGATTGTGGCTTCTGATATTTTTTTGCGTTTGAAAAGGCCATTTGGAAAAAGGCACCGTATGAAAGAGCAAAAGCACCTAGAAGGTCAGGCAAGAAATTCATTAAATAAAAAAAATGTATTTTAATTAAGAGGCGAGCTACCAATCCTTTTTCAGGGATAGGCTAAACGGCTTAAATTATTTTAACCATCTAATCATACGCCTTTAATTAACGTGTGACTGTGTTAATTGGGAATATATTTTCCCCATTAGAAAACTTTGCACACAGGTGCGTATTTTGTACGCTGCCCCGCTCTTGAATTGAAATCTGAGAACGAAGGAATGATGGTGAATAAAGAATTACCTTCGCTATTCGAAGGAAAAAGGGACAGCGTTTTGTTTTTGCCCTGAAAAATAATACGAAAATTAAGATGCTTTTTTTTTAAAAAAATGGTGGTTGTGTTTTGGTAAATACAGGATGGGATATTCTCCCAGTAAGGAAGCAGCCCTTTACTCAGCAACCTCATCAGTTCTAATGGACATCCATCATTTTAATCAATGAAATTAACTAAGCTGCTGATGAAATCTATCAAAGTTGTAATACAATTATTCTTGGCAACTTTGCTTATGGGGGTCAGTGTGAAAGAGGTCCGAAGGGATTTATTTGTGTTTTTGTTGTTGTTGTTGTTTTTATTTAATTTGTCCCATCTAAGACTAAGCCTTGAGAAGGTAATCTGGATTCTTTTATAATACACAATTCAGATGATGCCATAGACCAGTGATGGCTAATCTTTTTGCCATCACGTGCCAGGAAGGGGGGGGCGGGGGAGGTTCGCGAGTGTGCACGTGCCCACAACCATAATTCTATGCACCCCACCTCCCTGCCCCCCGCTCCTGTCACACAATGGCCCAGTAGGCCCGTTTTTCTTTCTCACCTGGCTCCAGATCCTCTCTATGCATCTGGGGAGGGCAAAAACAGCCTTCCCCACCCCTTCGGACGCCTGAAATGGCCCATTTCCCAACTTCCGTTTGGACAGGAAGTGACATTTTTTTGTTGTTCCCAGCCTCCAGAGACTCCTAGTGAGGCTGAGCTGGCGTGCCAGGTGACATGGCTCCATGTGCCACCTGTGGCACGCATGCCATAGGTTCGCCATCCCGGCCATAGACTATCCACAAACCCATGGATACTATAGGTAACCATAGTCATGAAAAAGCTTTTTGGAAATAATGGTTTGGAAATAATATGGCGGTGAGAACTCTTCAAATATTGTGACTTCTCTCCTTCTAAACGTATTATCCGTGACTTCTATACCCAAACCAGAAACTGGAGTTTCCAGATTGACACAATAGGAAGGGAAGAACCATATTGTCTGAAAATAATTGCTAATTTTATCCAAGTATTTTTTTTTTCAAATTTTCACAAAATGCTTTTCCCCAGTTCTTCTTAATGTAGCCATTGACAATGTCTTCAATCAATCAATCAGAATAGAATTGGAAGGGACCTTGGAGGTCCTCTAGTCCAGCTCCCTGTCCAAGCAGGAGATCCTATATACCATTTCAGACAAGTGACTGTCCAGTCTCTTCTTAAAGGCCTCCGGTATTGGAGCACCCTCAGTTTCTAGTGTCAAGCTGTTCCACTTGTTAAATTGTCCTCACTGTTAGGAAGTTTCTCCTTAATTCCTGTTTGCTTCTCTCCTTGATTAGTTTCCATCCATTTTTTTTCTTGTCTTGCCCTCTGGTGCTTTGGAAAATCAGTTGACGCCCCCCACTCTTCTTTGTGGCAGCCCCACAAATACTGGAAAACTGCTATCATGTCACTCCTAGTCCTTTTCTCTAGACATACTCAATTCCTGCACCCATTTGTTGGAAGAAATGTCCTTCTGGGTTCAGTTCCAAATGGGGAGAAAGACACTGGAAACATGGCGACTGCTTGGAAAAATGGTTTTAATGGTGGACAGGATCACCTGCCTTGAAGATCTTGGGTGAAGAAGAAAAAATGGGAAGAGATGCTGAGAATGCCTGGGTTTTATGCCGTCTCTGGGCTTTTGAAATTGAGCTTGTATTCTGATTGGTTGTCGGATTCCCATGGGGCCATGCAGGGGCAACTCTGTAGGCTGTTTTTTTGAGTCCCAAGTTTGGTTGAGCCTTACTGGGTGATGATGTAGTGAAAGGACTTTGGGCAATTCCTACTATGGCTCTGCCAGAAGGAGGTAGATCTTTGTTATGTAGAAGAGACTGGCTCAGGCCTTAATGACCCATTAAGGTGGGGAGGGCTGAGTTTCTGCCTCCCTTTTAGGGGAAATATTCTGCCCTTGTAATATTTCCTAAAATATCTCATTTTCCTAGGAGAGGGGTGAGTGCTAACATCCTACACATTCTTCATATGTTTTTGTCTCCAGGCCCTTAATCATCTTAGTTGCTCTTCTTTGCACTTTTTCCAAAGTTTCGCGGGTGTTTGTATGTATGTCCTTGGTTATTCGGGTCTTCTCCCACGTAAAATTGGAAGTGTCTTGGCGACGTTTTGACGAAGTCTCATTCGTCATCTTCAGGCTGGTGTTCTCGGCTTCGTGCTTGCTCCTGGAAGCATGAAGCCGAGAACACCAGCCTGAAGATGACGAATGAGACTTTGTCGAAACGTCGCCAAGACACTTCCAATTTTACATGGGAGAAGACCCGAATAACCAAAGACCTACATACAAACACCCGCGAAAACCTGAGAAAACAAATATATATATATATATATATATGTATGTATGTATGTATGTATGTATGTATATATATAATATGCTGACCCAAACTGGATGCAGTGTTCCTCTTTTCCCTAATGTCCACTGGTTTCTGGAAATCCTGGGCCTTCCCTAAAGAATTGTTAAGCGTTTAGAGAGCTATACCTAAGGATCGAAAAAAGATTGGCAGCTTAAAAAGCCAATACAATCCTAAATTGTATTAACAGAGGGAAACAATCAAGATCAAGTGAGGTACTAATACCACTCTATAAAGCCTTAGTAAGACTACACCTCAAATACTGCATCCAATTTTGGTCACCACACTATAAAAAAGATGTGGAGACTCTAGAAAGAGTGCAGAGAAGAGCAACCAGGATGATTAGGGGACTGGAGACTAAAACATACGATGAATGGTTGCGGGAACTGAGCACGACTAGTCTAGTGAAGAGAAGGACCAGGGGAGACATGATAGCAGTCTTCCAATATTTGGAAGACTGCTTCCAAATATTGGAAGCAGTCCAATATTTCCACAGAGAGGAAGAGGTCAAGCTGTTTTCCAAAGCACCTGAAGGCCAGACAAGGAATAATGGATGGAAACTGACCAAGGAGAGATTCAACCTAGGAACGAGGAGGAACTTTCTGACAGTGAGAACAATCAACCAGTGGAACAGAAGTTGCCTTTGGAAGTTGTGGGAGCTTCATCACTTGAGATTTTCAAGAAGAGATTGGACTGCCATCTGTCAGAAACGGTATAGGGTCTCCTGCTTAAGCAGGGGGGTGGACTAGATGGTGGACTAAGGTCCTTCCAACTCTGACAGTTTGTTAAATCTCTCTGTCTTGAAAGCTGGAGGAAAAAAAGAAGGCACACACACACACCAGAAAGAAACCTATTTTGGGGGAAGGGCTTATTACTAGACTCAGCACAGCAGTGACTATCTCCACATCTCCGCAAGCTGTACAAAAGATATGCCTTGTCTGGATCTGAGCACAGCTCCCATCCGTCTCTCAGCCCCAGTCAATTGGCTGTAAGCTCTGGCACACTCTAATTAAGGTCTTAATTCTCATCAGTGGAAGGTGGTGACAAAAATTCTATTTGTTTTAATGGAAATGGCATGGATTTCCTTGGCAAGAGTCTATTTACAATCCTGGGCGAGAATTTAGAAAGCATAAACGGGACATGATTTCCTTCCCCCGACCGCCCACCCCGGTGAATTGTACAGTCTTGAAAATAAGATTTCCCGAAGAAAACCTTATTCTCTTTCAGCAGAAAAGGCTCCCTTAAACCCTTGTAATCCTGAGGATAATTCCAGAGTATATAATTTACCTGGACATTTAGAAAGCAGAGGTTTAGCAAACATGAATGCTACTAAGTTACTATGATCGTTTTCAATATTTTCAAAATATTGTGCCGTGTGCTGCTTATAGTGTTGGCCCAAGGCTGGAGGAATCCGATGAATTTCTTTTAGTAGAGTTAAACAGTTTAAGGAGGAGGAGGAGGAGAGGAGGAAGAGAAGGAAGAAGAAGAAAAGGAGAAGCAGAGGGGGAGGAGGAGGAAGAAGAAGAAAAAGAAGAGGAGGAGGAGGAGGAGAAGGAGGAAGAGGAGGAAAAGGAGGAGGAGGAGAAGGAAGAAGAAGAAAAGGAGAAGAGGAGGAGGAGGAGAAGCAGAAGGTGAGCAAAAAGAAGAGGAGGAGGAGGAGAAACAGAAGGTGAGGAAGAAGAAGAGGAGGAGGAGGAAGAGGAGAAGGAGGAAGAGGAAGACGAGGAGGAGAAGGAAGAAGAAGAAAAGGAGAAGAAGAGGGGGAGGAGGAGGAACAAGAAGAAAAAGAAGAGGAGGAGGAGGAGAAGGAGGAAGAGGAGGAAAAGGAGGAGGAGGAGAAGGAAGAAGAAGAAAAGGAGAAGAAGCAGAGGGGGAGAAGGAGGAAGAAGAAGAAAAAGAAGAAGAGGAGGAGGAGAAACAGAAGGTGAGGAAGAAGAAGAGGAGGAGGAGGAAGAGGAGAAGGAGGAAGAGGAAGACGAGGAGGAGAAGGAAGAAGAAGAAAAGGAGAAGAAGAAGAGGGGGAGGAGGAAGAAGAAGAAAAAGAAGAGGAGGAGGAAAGAGGAGGAGGAGGAGATAAGAAGTACAATATAAAACAACCTGACCTTACACAAATTAGGGAATTAAAAAAAAGCAGGACTGAGGCCTGTTTTTGAATTATTTTTGGTCAATGGTTAAAAAAAAAACAAAGCGAAAAAGAACCTGATCAAAACCAACATTTGATTTAAATGTAAACAAATCAAATGGATGCATTTATATGACTATCCTTTTCTTTACTTCTACCCAGATGCGTTTATATTCAGAAATATTCTAAAAGAATGCATATAAATGCATATGGGGGATCTATATGTGTACATATCTTCTTTTAGAATATTTCTCTCTCTCTCTCTCTCTCTCTCTCTCTCTCTCTCTCTCTCTCTCTCTCTCTCTCTCTCTCTCTCTCTCTCTCTCTCTCTCTCTCTCTCTCCAGCTCTTTCTCCTTTTTGAAGTGAGGCACTACATGGCATTGAAAGACCAAAGCTAAGAACCAATGAAAGCCCATTCAGAACCAAGAGCCAGAATGGGTGGTAAGTCACGACCAAGGCAAAGATTTCCACAAGAGATTCTCACAAGAACAGGTTTCTTTTTTTCCTATCAAGATGACCTTGATAGATACACAAGCTCCATTACTGATGAGGGATGAAACCTATCTTTGGTCCACAACAGGCAAGGACATCTATGGAAGAATATGTCTGGGGACACTTTCCTAATTCATTGGGATATAAGGGGAAGGATACACAGTGCAATCATCATTGGCATCCTTCAGTCCCCAGAGACTATGGTATCGTGCTCTGGAAAGAGGTCCTAAAACAGCATCTAGTGTGACTAAAAAGGCCAATTGGAGAGTGGCAATCCCTTCCACACTAAGGGCAGATACATTCTGTCCCCTGCCCAGTCCCCGGATTTCGCTGGTTCCGGGACTGCCTCTTTTCCTCGGGCTGCCGAACAAGTGTCTCTTCGAATTGGAGAAGGCCATGCTGCGTCTTTAGCCTCCAAGCTGAACGATTGGAGGTCAAGGTTTCCCACTTGTTAATGTCCATTCCCAGGGCCTTTAGGTCCCTCTTGCAGGTATCCTTATATTGCAGCTGTGGTCTCCCTCTGAGGCGCTTTCCCTGTACTAATTCTCCACACAGGAGATCTTTCGGAATCTGACCATCAGCCATTCTCACGACATGCCCCAGCCAGCGGAGACATCGCTGTTTCAATAGTGTATACATGCTACACAATAAGATTTGCAAGATTGTGTTATTACAGCCAATCTCAATAAAAGTAAGTTTTAGCCTTCTTGTAATGTTGATCACCTAATCGGTCTGTCTGACGGGGATGATACTTCCTAGAACAGGCCCATAAACAATCAAAATATTTACATCACTGTTGCTAGAGTTCATTTATCTGTTTTTAACGCATCTATTTTTTATTTCTATTTATGCAACACATCTGATGGGCCATTCTCCTTCCTGGGAGGCTGGTGAATTTAAGAAACAATGATCACTTAGAGAAGATCATGTGAGGGCAATTAAGAAGCTGAATCCTGACCGTGAGTGAACATGGAGAGCTTGACCTGTCTGGAAGATAGATTTCATCATATTGCTTTGATTTTAAATTCTTCTTCTTCTTCTTCTTCTTCTTCTTCTTCTTCTTCTTCTTCTTCTTCTTCTTCTTCTTCTTCTTCTTCTTCTTCTTCTTCTTCTTCTTCTTCTTCTTCTTCTTCTTCTTCTTCTTCTTCTTCTTCTTCTTCTTCTTCTTCTTCTTCTTCTTTTTGCCTTCATGGGGAAAAATTGGCAACTTATCAGCCACAAGAAATGAAGATGAAGGTAAGAATATCATAAGTTAAATTAAAGACCAATCACATATGTTAATAAGTCTCTAATCTCATGCAACATTATTTATAGTCCAACAAGTAACACAGGATGAAAATGAAAAAAACAAAAACAAAAACACACACACACACTCAGGTCATTAAAGGGAAAAATTATGCATACTGTTGATTTTTCAATATGGGAGATGGTTCTTTGTCCTTCCGCCTCCTCCTCCCCCTCCTCCTCCTCCTCCTCCATCATTCCACAACTAGAAAAATGGGCTGGCAGCAACCACATAAGTGCATTTTGCATAGGGAAATGCAATTCTGATAAACAGCACAGTCAATAAATCACGTAGCGCTTAACACATCAGCCAGGGTAAAACTATTTTAGCAAAAGGCAGCGTAAATTATTTAAAATTAAATATGTAAATATATTGTGCTGCCTCTCTGAAATATTACTCCAATTTGGCTCCGACATATGCTAGAGGAAAAAAAAAATGAACAGAAAAAAAAAGAGAGTGGGCTGTTCTGGTACATTATGAATTATCTCTCCAAAAAGAGACTTTCAATCAAAATATTTAGACTGTTACTCTCTGGGAGCGCACATTCGCTCGTGCCTCAGGAACCTGCATTTGTAGTTTTAGAAAGAAATGGAACAGAAGAGCTGAAAACAGCATCCGGAAGCAAAATTTTAAATGAGCAATTCTTGCGGCAAAAACCAGCATTTCGTTCAAAAATTCTAAGAACTTCCCTTTTATAGATAGAGAGATAGAAAGATAGAAAGATAGAAAGATAGATAGATAGATAGATAGATAGATAGATAGATAGATAGATAGATAGATAGAGGTGGGAAGAAAGAAAGAAAGAAAGAAAGAAAGAAAGAAAGAAAGAAAGAAAGAGGAAGGAAGGGAAGGAAGGAAGGAAGGAAAGAAAGAAAGAAAGAAAGAAAGAAAGAAAGAAAGAAAGAAAGAAAGGAAGGAAGGAAGGAAGGAAGAAGGCAGGAAGGAAGGAAGGAAAGAAACAAAGAAAAAGAAGTCAACAGGTTGCACTAATCTTCAAATCCCTCTGTTAACCATCTGTTCTTATATTTAGCGCGTAAATATAATAACAGATAACAAACAAACGGTTTCCAGTCTCTTATAAAAGCGGTCTAGTCCCTTATCTCTACTCAAAGCAGTTAATTTTGTCTTCTCTGCTCATTCAGTCAATTTCAAAATCCATCCCTTTTTCTTTCCAGATTGTTTGGCAAGTACAATCCTCGCCGCCATCACCATGTGAAGGAATAGCACCCCAAATGGTTTCTCAGTTGGCCTGCCCATCATATTTGTAAAAGGGGAGGAGAATTTACTGCTTTTTCTTTCTTTCTTTTTCTTTTTTCTTTTTTTTTTCAGCACCCAGCCAGGGTAGATCCTACATGTTAAATTTATTTGATCACTTTTTAAAATTTTGTTGTTGTTGTTAGAGTTGAATGTATGCTTTTGTTTTGTTTTTGTTTGTTTGTTTGTTTGTTTTTTCTGTTTTATATTTTACTTTTTAGGATAAAATAATAATATTTTTTTTAAAAAAAAAAAAGTTCTAAGGACTTCCAAGAATAATAGCCAAAAAACATAGCCTCCATAGTTACTCTTCTATACACCTAATTCCCACAGCACTGTCTTATGTCTAAGGATATCTAACTATGTAGTAGGACTGTATTACTATTGTCCTTCTCATTTTTCCTTTTGCCTGTCTTATGACTATCATGTTGGTTATTTATTTATTTATTTATTTATTTATTTATTTATTTATTTATTTATTTATTGGTTCGATTTATATGCCGCCCTTTCTCCGGAGACTCAGGGCGGCTTACAATGAGTTAAGCAATAGCCTTCATACTTTTGTATATATACCTGCTTAATAGGGCTTTCTCCCCCTGCCCCTTTAAGCAATGTTCTTTTTTATACAAAGTCAGCTTATTGCCCCCACAATCCGGGTCCTCATTTTACCTACCTCAAAAGGATGGAAGGCTGAGTCAACCTTGAGCCTGGTGAGATTTGAACTTGCAGTAATTGCAGGCAGCTGGTGTTACTTAACAGTGCTTTAGTCTGCTGCGCCACCAAGGTTATATCTTTTGATTTATGATTATATTTTATTATGATTTATTACTTTGTTGTTTGTATGTACACTGAGAACTTCTGCACTGGAAACAAATTCCTTATGTGACCAATCACACTTGGCCAATAAAGAATATTCTGTTCTGTTCTGTTCTGTTCTGTTCTATACTCTGCTCTGCTCTGCTACTCTACTCTATTCTACTCTACTCTACTCTACTCTACTCTACTCTACTCTACTCTACTCTACCCTACCCTACCCTACCCTACCCTACCCTACTCTACTCTACTCTACTCTACTCTAAAATGTTGTCTTCTTATAAGAAAATGAATTGGGACTAATATCTTGGACAAGGTTAGTTGCTTCTATTCGCATGATCTGTTGTAGGTATTTTGTCCCATTTTAAGTATTTCTCATTTAGGGAAAGTCCCTGTTGCAACATTGACAAAAAAAAGTAGCTTCACAACCAAGATTCCAACTTACAACTTTTGCAGCTCTGTAAAGTCTTCCCCAACATCAGGCCACGATGGTGGACCTGACAAAAGCATTCTCACCACTGTGCCACTCTAGCTCTTAGCTAGATTTTCTCCAGGATAACCTCTCTCTAAACCTTCTTCAGGTCTTCCAATGGTTGCACCCATCACTTCTGTAACTGAGTCTATCTACCTGGCTGCTCCCTTTTTTTTAACCTTCTTTTTCCTTCCACCTTTCCCAGTCTCCGAGTCATTTATCATGAATCCAGTTTTGCAATAAATAAATAAATAAATAAAATGTTGAATTTGGTTCACTCTGGATCTCACACATTGGAGCAAAGCAGCCAAAAAACTTCTGAGGTGGAATTTGAGGTAACAGGCAGGGGTGGGCTCAGGGGTGGGTTCTAAATTTTTTTACTACCGGTTCTGTGGGCATGGCTTATTTTGTGGGTGTGGCTTGGAGGTCATGTGACTAGGTGGGCGTGGCTAGCTGGTCAGAGTCATTTCTGGAAGGTCCTCGCACTTACGACCAGACTCATTTGTTTGCTTTTAACACTGATCAGCTGTAGGAAGGCCCTTTGAAGCCCCGCGGCAAGAGTTTAAACAGTTTTTTTCCCTCTAGTCATCAGCTGGGATTCAGGAGGAGCAATAGATTGGGGGTGGGACCAAATAAAAGGTAAGAATAATGTGGGGGGTGGGTGGAGGTGGGAGGACGGGGGGGGAGTACCGGTTTGGTGACGTCATATCATCACTGCTACCCGGCACGGCCGAACCGGACCAAACCGGGAGGAACCCACCACTGGGTGGGCTGCTGGGGGTTTTCAGGGGTTCGGGAGAACCTCTAGCTAAGATTCTGTGCAGTTCAGAGAACCCCCGAATCCCACTCCTGGCTGGCCCTGCCCACCCCACCCCGCCCCTCCCAGGAGTCCCCACATGGTCCATTTTGGATGCAGGTAAGTGCAGGGTGTGTGTGGGGGGGCTCGGGGAGGGCAGAAAATGGGCCTGCTGGAAGTTTGGGAAGGCTGGAAACATGCCCACCTGAGGAGCCTGAGGAGGCCGTTTTTGCCCTCCCGGAGGCTTGAGAAAAGCCTCTGGAGCCTGGGGAGGGCAAAAGCACCCCCCGCCATGGTGCAGGAGACCAACTCGGTCACGCCCACCATGGCCACGCCCACCCAGCAACCAGGAAGAGAACCCTTTGCTAAAATTTTTGAAGCCCATCCCTGGTAACAGGTCCTGTCTTTGAAAAAAAATCATTTTTTTTTCCTTCGTTAAGAATCCCCATTTTCCATTAAACTGAGCAGTTGCAAAGCATTTTTCTGTTAAGGCAGTTAGCAGGTATCAATTAGAATAGAAAGACAATAGATGGTACTTCCATTTGCTTTCTCTTTCCAGACAACAAGTTCCAATCAGGAGGAGGCGGGATAAGGTTTAATCAAAGATTAGAACTTTTTTTTTTTAATTAAAGTGGGCCTTTTGTGGTTAGTCATTTGACATTAATTGCTGTTTTAACTTGAGGCATTCTGATTTGGGAAAGGCCCCAAGTATTGCAAAAAAAAAAAAAAAAAAAGGGAGAAAATGATATTGCACTGTAGAAAATGTTCCTTATGATTGGAAATACAACATTTCCTCACTTTAGCTTCACCCTTGTGTGAAGAAAATGTTATTTTGAAATGCTAGATTGCTGTGTTAGATGAGCAGTGCTAAGAATGCTTAAAGCACCATAGCAGATGGCTCATGAAATGAGAAGTACACATACATTTAATTGTAATGATTGATCAGATCTTCAATCATTGTTCCTTAGAAGCATTCGGAGAGCTAAAGAGTTGGTGTCGGTAACATTTACAGATCTAACCAGATGACTACCCTTTCAGCATTTTAAGGCTAACCAGCGCTATCAACTTAATAGAGGTCATCAATCAAAGCAAAAAGCTACAGACAGAAAGTTTGGGAAAGATTTTCATTTGTCGGACTGCAGAGAGGCAAATGAATATTAACACCAGGTTCGCGATCGTTTGAAATTCATAATCCAGGATGGGACTATTGCAGTCTTCCCTAGTAAGTCCTTCCTTCATGTAATTCCAAGAAGAAAATGGACTGATTTGTGCTATGGTGCTGGAGAAGGCACCTGCATATTCCTTGGATAGGAAAAGTGACTAACAAGCGGATATCGGAGCACATAACACCAAACCTGTCCCTGGGAAGACAAAAAAATCACAAAACTGCATCTCGCTTATTTTGACCCTATCTTGCAGGGAAATTCACTGGCGAAAGCAATTGTGCTGGGAAGAGTTAGCGGTAAAAGGAAACCAACAGGGGTGGGATTCAAACATTTTAGCAACCTTTTCTCTGCCCAGTGGCTGGGTAGGTGTGGCCATGGGCGTGGTCTACTCAGCCTCCTGCAACATGGCGGGGGGGGCATTTTCACCCCCCCAAGCTCCAGAGGCTTTTCTCGAGCCTCCAGGAGCGTGAAAATGGCCTCCCATGGGCTCTGGAGGCACACCGGAGGCTGGAAACAAGTCCATTTCTGGACTTCTGGAAATACTAGGAGGCCCATTTTTCACCCTTCCAGAGCCTCTGGACGGGCCCTGTACTTACCTGGCATCCAAAATGGGCCACATGGAGACTCCTGGGAGGGGCAGGGCAGAGTGAGCGGGGCCAGTTTGTCCTTGCAACAATTGGTTCAGCGAACCAGATGTAAAACTAGCATTCGGTTCACCTGAACTGGTCTGAACCAGCTGAATCCCATTCCTGGAAACTAGGCCACCAAAGACCATGGAGGCTAGACACCATCAAAGCTTACACTAAACTAGAACAACTCAAAGAAGCTGTGCAAGATCAGAAGGCATGGAGAGACCTGGCCCATAGAATAGCCAAAAATTGGTCATGACTAAATGGATCACATCATCAACAACAAAACATCAACAATTTCTTTTGTTCTGATTGCAGAATGTAAGTGAAAGTGTTGTGGCTCCGTTGCCTGAGCCTGGGCTATTGACAGATGCAGACTCTGAGAGTGAGGCAGAGGAGTTGGCAAGGCCTCCCTCTCCAGGGCCCTCCTCTCTGGCAATGCCTCCGGAGGACACTGAAGGCCAAACGATAGGCTCAGAGCCAAGCATGTCCCCGCAGCCACAGGTGGACAGTGATGAAGAAGATAAGTGCTGGCTGGACCCGCAACAGAGGCGCAGGGAGAAGCGTGCACAGCAGAAGGGAAGGCATGCCAGAGATTAGCTGAGTCACTGGACCACACCCCACAGGGTATAAATGTGGGTGTGGTGGCTGGTTCAGTTTGTGATTAACAAAAACTGGAAATACTCCATGATCTCTGTGTTACTGGACTTTGCCTGCTTTATTGGACTGCATTTGGATTAATCCTTGTATTGTTGACACTCTGTCTGTTTTATCGGAATGCTGGCAGTCTAATCTTTGTTTTGTGTGAGTAAAGTCTGAATTGGCAACTAGCCACTGGGTTGCTGCTAGCTTTATTTTCAAAGAGTTTTGTCGTGTGGCTTATTAACTCTGGGCTGTCTGTGGGGGTGCGTGTGGGGTACGGGGACAGAACAGAAAGGGGGAAAAATAGAAAGGAAGAGATGATTGAAATAAGTGGTACCACTCTGGGATGGAAATAATAAGACTGAGCTATAAAGAAGTACAAAGTATCTTTCTCAATTTCTCAATAATTATATCTGGCTGGCTGGCTGGCTGGCTGGCTTTCAGCAGACAGGTTTATATTCATCAATGCTTCACAGACAAACCACAATATTTTGTTGCTTTTAAGGATGCTACCGATATATTCAAAACAGCCCTACTAATATATCAAGAATTAACTCAGCAAACTTTAGCGCTGGGTGAATATCCATTCAATATCTGTGTTGATCAAACTTTTGCACTTTGAATCTATTTATCAGATTTGAATTGTTATCCCAAATGGATGTCTTCAATTTGATTTGAATGATGAGGACACTTCTGTGTGACCATGATAGATAGCTGAATGGATGGATGGATAGAGGATGGATAGATGATAGATAGATGATAGATAGATAGATCGACATAAACAAATCTGCCTCTATGTTACCATTCAGATATCCAAAGCAAATCACATCATCTAAATATTTGAAGGCTGAAGAAGAAGGAAGCAGTTATTATTTAAATAAAGATACAACACTCACTCATCTTCAACGCAACCAAGGATTTATTTAACAATGTGTTAATTATTGGAATGGTGCAGAAGGAAAAAAAAATAAGTTTAAGCTATCAAAAGTATAAAAGTCCTTTATATCCTCTCACTAGCCAACAGTTTTGTAAGATTTCATTTTTGTCCATAATAAGATTCCTATCTGGTAGCCGCTTGCTCTAAGTCTACTGGCAATCAAGCCAAGAACCTGAGCTAAGTCAGCTGGAATGGGGTGGGAATGGAGATTTTGCAGTATCCTTCCCCTGCCATGCCCACCAAGCCACACCCACCAAGCCATGCCCACAGAACCGGTAGTAAAAAAAAATTGGATTTCACCACTGGCTTATAGGTACCTGGGCACAGATGTTCTAGAGAAAGCAGCTCTATTTTTATGATATGATTGCTGCGTTCATTGCAGGAAACAAAAGTTTACTTATTTAAAACATTCATACGGCTACCCAACTAATAACCAACTCTGGGAAGCTCCCAATCAAACTTTTTTTTTTTTTTTTTTAGAATAAATACAACTGGTGAATCAAAGATGGGGTTCTTCATAGTGAAATGAGAGCAACAATTTTCCTTATAGGTAAAATAAGCACAGACTTTGACTCAATTCAAAATAATAGCAACAGTTGGAGACTAGCATAAGAACAAAAGATAAAACCAATCTCTGTTATTGGTTGACCTCAAATCAGAAGGATTGTGCAGTCTCTGATAAATTTATTTACACCATCGATAAACAGGCTGAGATTTTTAAGAGCTTTTTTTTTTTTTTTTTTGCAATTTGCTAGCCATTGTGTTATACGAGCATTTAATTTCTTTTAAGAAACGATATTATTATTTCTTATTTTGATTTGCACCATGGACAGGTCCGCATCATTTGAGGAGATAGTAACCTGCCAGGAGTTTAATTTTAATTGTGACAGGAAGAAACTGAGGGAAGAGGACGATTAAATGAAGAAAGAAAGAAGCGCTGGAAAGCGATACGAAGTTTAAATATCAACTTTGACCTTCTGAATAGCTTCATTCCCAAGTAAATTGGAGTTGATAAGCTGTTTTAATTACATTTTCTTCAGTGGGACAAAACTCACATTCAATCTCTGGGGTTTAATTTTATTTGTAAATGAATCCTGAAAGGTAGAAATCGCAATGTGTTTCATACAAGGGAGAATATGATTACTTCTGTCATCACAAATGTGTGGGGGGGAGGGAGACAGAGAAAGAGAGAGAGAGAGAGAGAGAGAGAGAGAGAGAGAGAAAGAGAGGGAGAGGGAGAGGGAGAGAGGGAGAGAAGCTACCTGTATTTTAAGAGAATTGGATTCAAATGAATGCCTACAATCTTATACATATTTATTCCGATGTAAACATACAGCGCAATGGGAATACAGGGCTGGTGTTACAGGGCTGGTGTTTCTTCTAAGTATTAAAAACAGACTCATCATAGTTCTGTGTTTGGGTATAAATCAATGATGGATTCCTCCTGGTTTGGCCTGGTTCGGCCGAGCCGGTAGCGGTGATGATATGACATCACCAAACCGGTTCTCTTTGTTCGGGAGCTGGGCCCTCCTGCTTCCCCCCCCACCCCGCATGATTCTTACCTTTTATTTGGCCCCACCCACAATCTATTTGCTGTCTCCCAAGTCCCAGCTGATCGGCTAGAAGGAAAAAAAACTGTGTTGCCATGGGACTTCAAAGGGCCGCCCTACAGATGATCAGTATTAAAAGACAGTGTGGTGGTAGACCGGTGCACTCGAAAAACAAATGGGCAGACTGATGCCTCCAAAAAGAAATGGGTAAACCAGTGCCCCCAAATACAAATGGGTAGACCGGAACGCTCCAAGAACAAATGGGTAGACCAGTACAGCTCTGCAAGAAGTTAAAAGCCTGGTAGACCAGTACCTTTGCTAAATCCTAAAGAATTGTCACATGACCATCAAACCACACCCACAAAATAAGCCACGCCCACAGAACCAGTAATAAAAAAAATTAGAACTCACCCCTGGTATAAATCATAGGACAAGATACAACCTCCACCGAATGAAGAGCAGCTTCCTGACAATGGGGAGGAAAGTGAAAGATTTGGGGGTTCAGGTGACCTCCTCTTCAATCATTGAACAACTTAGATTTGGTGGAAGGCTGAAGTCCAGTGAGAGGGAAAAAAAAACACTTTCAAATTAACTTTTGATTGCAATGTTGTTTGCAAGACACAAAAGATTGGATTAACTCTAAGATGCAATTTTAGGTAGGAAAATGAAGTTCATCTCACTAAGAATGGAAAGTGTGGAAGAGACCACATCTTGAGTATTGTATATGACAGTGAGCACCCCAGTTCCAGAAGGATTTTGACAGGTAAGGATGTGTTCAAATGTAATATATATAATGTGTGTGTGTGTGTGTGTGTGTGTGTGTGTTTGTATGTATGTGTACAGATCAAGTCTCACCGGCTCAATTCAGCCTTCCATCCTTCTGAAATCGATAAAATGAGGTAAAATGAGGATTAATGGAGGCAAGATGCTGAATAAAGAATTCTGTTCTGTTCTATTCTGTTCTGTTCTGTTCAGACCCAAATTGTTGGGGGTAATAGACTGACTTTGTAAACCGCTTGGAAAGGGCTGGAAAGCACTGTGAAGCATTATATAAGTCTTAAATGCTGTCGTCAGGCCTGGAAGCCATCTTTTGCATTAGGCCTTCAGGCCTGCCACATTTACTACTGTGGGAAACTGGGGGGGAGGGGAAATTGTATGGCGCATGAGTGATATGTAGTCATAATAGCATTCCTTTCTCAGAGTCAAGGACATCTTGCCCTGCACCTGGAAGGATGGGAGGCATCTCCAGTTGGGACGGTGTTTTGATTGGACCATGTGATGGACTTGTGGGTGTTGGGCAGGGACTTTTCTTTGGGTGGGGAAAACCTGGAAGCTTTCAGATTCAGGTTTTCCCACATGTGCCAACATGACATCTAATAAATTGTAACTTTGAGGAAACTCAAGTCTCAGAGTTTTCTTTTTTGGGGGATGTTACTTGCAACTCTGACAGCTATTTCTCTCTCTGTGTGTGTGTATGTATATGTGTTTGTGTGTGTATACATATGCACACACACACACATACAGATTTGGGAATATACATATTTATTTGTTTGTTTGTTTGTCATGTTCATGTAGTGTATATTGGAGGTGGAGACCCTTTGAGAGCTGTATGCAACGAAATTTCATTTTAATGTTATGCCGATTACATTCAAAGTGACAATAAAGTTATCCTAAGTCTAAGTCTAAAGCTGGGTGACAAAGATGATACATGGTCTTGAAGGCACACCCTACAAGAGTGAGGAAGCTTGGATTATGTATTTATTTATCCTGCCTTTATTATTCTTTATAAAACACCCAAGGCAGCTAATATACTTAATTCTCTTTCCTCCTCTTATTTTCCTCACTATAACCACCCTGTGAAGTGCCTGGCTTGAGAGAGAATGGCTGATCCAAAGTTGGTTTTCACGTCTAAGATGGAAGTACAACTCACAGTCTTATGGTTTTCTAGCTTGGTGCCTTCATGATGAGACCAACTGGTCCAGATGGAGAGAATAAGACTGCAGGGAGACGTGATTTCCACATTTAGGCAGGGAAAATGCTCAGTTGTTATTTTTCTTGGCCATACAAACTGGGGCCAGAAATATGGGATATACTGTAAGTTATGTCTGCCTAACTTTCTTTTAAGGATAAGGAATGATTTCTGATGGTAAAATCCGGAAGCATCTGTCTATGGAGGCTCTAAGTTCTCCATCATCTCCTGAAATTGTTAAGAAGAGTCTAGACCCGTGGTCACCAACTGGTGGTCCGTGGACCACTGATGGTCCACAGAAAAATTATTTGCATTTTTTATATTGCACTAAATCAGAGGTCCTCAAACTATGGTTCCTGAGATGGATAACGTGGAATGAACGTTTGTGTTGCTGCAGAGAGTCTCCCCCTTTGGGGTCTTTTTGTGTGGGTTGGAGGGGGGAAGAAATTCTGACATGGGGTCATTTCAGCCTCTTGGTGTGGGGCTTTGGGCCAAGGCTGGAGGGAAGTGCTGCTAGTGGTGAAGAGCCGGAGGGCCTTGTTCCAGTGGGACTGCACATGGCGTGGAACTGACTGACCATCTCAGCCCGCTGAGCCTCCAGGTGCCGGTACCTGGCCTTGCACTCCCGCAGGTCTTCCCTCTGCTTGGAAAGCCTACACTCCTAGTCCTCAGTGAGGCGCTTCTGCTGAGCCTCCTTCTTGGCCAGATCCAATTTGAACTGAGCCAGCTGTTTTGCCAACTCTTTCTCATGGTGGCTGCTTAGCTCCAGCAACTACTTCCTGTTGGGGTCCTAAGGAGCCCGGGTGGGAAGGCAAGGAGTGGCTGGGTAGAGTAGAGGCCGGCGAGGCCCCCTTCAGCATGAGTGACATCGAATTGGCCATGCCCACCCAGTCACATGACCACCCAGCCACGCCCACCCAGCCAGTCATTAGCAGATCATATTGGTGGTCCATGGGATTTAAAATTATGGATTTAGTGGTCCCTGAGGTCTGAAAGGTTGGGGACCTCTGGTCTAGGCAGCCACCTCTGTTGGATAGTTTAATTTGCTTTCCTGCACTCTGCAGAGGATTAGACTAGAAGATATTTATGGTCCCTACAGCTCCAGAACGTTATGGTGCCATATTAGATACGGATTTATGTAAAACGTATTTTCTGGGGGGAGAAAAGGATACTCACAGTAAAGGAATCTAAAAATTAACATTGTATTTTGTATTCAATGCACTTGTTTTTTTTTTTCTTCTTTAAGAAAGCCAATCAGTTAGAATGATGAATTCTAACCTTTTCCAATTCTTCTAGGGAACATCCAATTTATATTCTTCAAGCTCTCTGCAACTGGTGTGCCATGCTAATGTGAAAATTATTGGTTTTTTTGCAATATTTATAAAGATCTAGTTACAGTTTTTCAAGGACATTGTTCACGTTTCCTCTGGATTTGACCCGTTAGGAATAATTAAAAAGAAAAAGAGTTACAGTACATAGCTTCTTAAAGAATGGAACTGCGCTCTGTTACAGTATATATCCCACTACAAGTTGATTGTTAATTCAATTTTCATAATCAATAGAAAATATAAAAGCTGTATTACCATAACATGCAGATCATGATAGGTAGCAATGTCAAATGATCCAAGTTTTTATCTATCTGTATAGGTCTGTCTGTCAGTCAGTCAGTCTGTCTGTCTGTCTCTCTCTCTCTCTCTCACTCGCTCATCTACCTACCTACCTACCTATCATCTATCTATCTATCTATCTATCTATCTATCTATCTATCTATCTATCTATCATCTATCTATTTATCATCTCTCTATTTATCTATCTATCTATTATCTATCTATCTATCTATCTATCTATCTATCTATCTATCTATCTATCTATCTATCTATCTATCTATCTATCAGGTTGATCCCCTCTCAAATATTGGAAAACTGCTATCATGTCACCTCTAGTCCTTCCTTTCACTAGACTAGATAAACCCAACCATTGTTCATGTGTTTTAGCCTCCGGTCCCCTAATTTTCTTTGTTGCTCTTTTCTGCTTGCTAAAGTGGTAACTTTAACAAGAAATATATCTGGTTATCTATATTAATCTACCCACCCACCCATCCTCTTTCTCTCTCGTCTGTCTGTCTACTATCTATCTATCTATCTATCTATCTATCTATCTATCTATCTATCTATCTACTGTGTTTTCCCAAAAAATAAGACCCTGTTTTATATTTTTTTTTGAACTCTGAAATAAGCGCTTGGCCTTATTGCCATGCACTCAAAAGCCCGATTGGGCTTATTATCAGGGGATGTCTTATTTTGGGGAAAACAGGGTATCTATCTATCTATCTATCTATCTATCTATCTATCTATCTATCATCTATCTATCTATCTATCTATCTATCTATCTATCTATCTATCTATCATCTATCTATCTATCTTCCATCCATCATCTATCATCTATGTATCTATGTATCTACCTACCTACCTATCATCTATCTATCTATCTATCTATCTATCTATCTATCTATCTATCATCAATCCATGATCACATTCATGAAATCCTTTTTGTAAACCTGATAGGTGAGACGAAAACATGTCCAGCCTTTTAGGTGAATTAATACAAATAATAAAGTCTGAGATCTAATGTGTTGTACTAATTCAACAACAAACAGACCTATTAATTATAATACATTTGACAATGATTTACAAGTTTATACTGCTCCTAATGAGATGCATGCTTTATATCCCAGTGCAGCTGAAGTCCACATCGTTTCCTTACAAAGATAGATTTAATATTACATAATGTCAAATGGAGGGTAAATGTTATATGTAATATTCTGCAATGCTGAACATCATTGAATGTCAACATTTAAATATTAGTCCCAGGGGAAAAAAAAGTTTTCAATTAACAATCATCACACCTTGGATAAACCTCATGATGCCACCACTGCGCAAAGCAACTCATTTTATAAGTCCTTACTTGACAAAATGTCCATGAAATTCAGATCTCTTGCGTGTGTTGTTGTTACTACCGTAACAGTATGATAACAGTGTCTTTGAACATAGTTGAATTCTGTTAAACTATCCATAAATTGAGGCAAGCTTTGGCTACCTATCAATGATGTCTAATTGTCACACACAATTATGTCCTGTTTTGTTTTATTTGCTTTCAATTTTTATTCTGGTTTGAAACCGGAATAAAAATGGATGGATGGATGGATGGATGGATTACTTCTAGGTTAACAGTCTTTCACAAAGCTAAGTTATGGAGCATCTAATTTCCAATTGATGTTTCTAGATGATGGTATTTCTTCAGCCTTCTAGACAGTGGTGAAATTCAATTTTTTTTATTACCGGTTCCATGGGTGTGGCTTGGTGGGCGTGGCTTGGTGGGCATGGCAGGGAAAGGATCTCCATTCCCTGCCACTCCAGGGGAAGGATACTGCAAAATCTCCATTCCCACCCCACTCTGGGGCCAGCCAAAGGTGGCATTTGCCAGTTCTTCAACCTATTCAAAATTTCCGCTACCGGTTCTCCAGAACCTGCTGGATTTCACCCCTGCTTCTAGATAAACATATGAGGTTGGAGAAAGTTGGGAAAGTTGAAAGAAACTTTTTTCCAGAATTAAACTGGAGTCAGAAAGAACTATTGATTATTTCTACTTTATTAGGCAGAGCTAGAAAATTGTGGAATGTTCATTTAATATATAATAGTCATATGATTCATTCTTTATCTTACCCCTGTGTGTTCATTAGAAGAATGTGTCCCTATGAATGGGTAGATGTGAATTGATCAAGTGAATTTGTTAACACGGGACATGTCACAATATGGAAAAGAGCTTCAGGGTGTCAAAACCCATATGGGTACTTGAGATAAATAAAGCAACAGATTACAGTAAGATATATTTAATGCTAGTCAGGGGCTAATACAAATTCTTGAAAACTGTAAGAAGACTGTCTAACTTTCATTTATGCTGAGTTAATTAAGGAGGAATTTCTTTGAGTGATTGAAAACAATCACTCCACTTGGGTTAAATCAGGGGTGAAATGCTACCGGTTCACATCTGTTCGGGCGAACTGGTAGCAGCAGCAGCAGGTGGTTCAGTGAACCAGTAGCGGCGGCAGCACGAGGCTCCGTCCACCTGCTTGGACATCATTACTTCCTGGTTTTAACCAGGAAGTAACCTGTTTTTACTCTCTGCACATGCTCAGAGGGTCCAAAATCGCACATGACGTACGTATGTGCATGCACTTCCAAACTGGTAGGGAAGGTAAGTAAACTTCACCCCTGGGTTAAACGGCGGTTTATGAAATAAACTGTTGGTTGACTCACTCACCCCATGTTCTTGCAGTTGCTTATATCTATGTTTTCATCCTTTCCTTTCACAGACACCCCATAATTTTGCACTCAGAGAGACATGGAGAATTAGGTATAGATGCCTTGAATAAGTTGAACTAGGGAGATTATTAACATCACTTACTAGGCTGTGATATAAATCTAAGAAATAAACGAGCAACATAAAGCAACTTAAAAAATGTTCAAGCACATATGAGCCAACTTGATAAGTCATATATTTATTTTTGAGCAAGTATCACTGAAATTTAATCATAATATTTTATGATTATATTGAAGATTGACGGCTTTTTTTTTTTAAGAGAGATAGTTGCATCTTATAAATTTTCTCCCATACCCACCCAATTGTCATAATTACTGGAGGTACAAAGTGGTATTTTCGTCGCTAAAAAGGCTACCGTTTTGAATTTTCTGGTTGGTCTGATCTATCTTGCTGCACATCAGTATTAATAAATTTATTTAACCTTTGGGAAGATTCATATCAAGTGGTGCATCAAAGAATGAATTTGGCCTTTCAACCAATGAAAAGATATTCACTTGCTCCCTATTAGAGCTGCCAATTTAAAAGGTGACATTTGAAAGCTAATATCTGCTTGACAAGACTTCTTCTTTTCTTTCCTAACTGCAAAACATTCTGAATTCTGCAATCAATACATACAAGATAATCACAGCAGGAAAACATAGATAAGCATAATAAGCTATAGTACAGTCCGCACTACCCTAAAGATCTACACAATGAAAGAAAATTTATTAAAATTATGAAATGATGTGATGAATCAGAATTGTTTGCTTCCCCCAAGAACGGGGACTGACTTTTGTTAATCCGATCTAGGCTTCATTCAAAGACATCGATGGGCGTATTTAGCGAGTTATTAAAGAATTTAGGAATCATATTTCTGCGCAAAGGAGCCACGGATGTGTTGTGCAATTTTGAAAACCGTCTCCCTTACCAGCCAAATGGAATTAAAAATGGAAGAAGAGCAAGAAACAAATTTGGAAACCAATCAGATAACAAGGAAATTCAATTACAAGTACTAATGTAAAGCAAGACACAATTATTGGACCCACCGAAAGGGCAAAGGATATATAAAGTTCCAGGAAATGTGATGATCCACTAAAAATGAAATAAAACAAAGAAAGAAAGAAAAAAAACCAAATAACCCTCTTCTGTCTTTGAAATGAAGTTCTTCTCCTGAGATGACTTTATTTATTTTTTTAAGAAAATCTATATGGCCAACCTACTCATTCTTAAAAGGGACATGGTGGCTCAGTGGCTAAGAACGTTGGCAGTTCAGCGGTTCAAATTCCTAGTGCCACGTAACAGGGTGAGCTCCCGTTACTTGTTCCAGCTTCTGCCAAGCTAGCAGTTCAAAAAAGGGGTGAAATGCTCCCGGTTCAGACCAGATTGGGCGATCCGGTAGCGATTGTGGCAGGTGGTTCAGAGAACTGGTAGCGAGGCTCCATCCACCCACCCGAGTGTCGTTACTTCCTGGTTTTAGCTCTTTAAATGTGTTTTTTTACCCTCTGCGCATGCGCAGAGAGTCTGCACACACATGTGATGCACGCGTGTGGGCGGGGCACATGCACTTCCGAACTGGTAAGGAAAGTAAGTAGATTTAATCCCTGGTTCAAAAGCACGTAAAAAATACAAGTAGAAAAATAGGGACCACCTATTTCCAGCATTCCGTGCGCCTTTGGCGTTTAGTCATGCCGGCCACATGACCACGGAGACGCTCTTCAGATTTGAAACAGAGATGAGCACTGCCCCCTAGAGTCGGGAACAACTAGCACATATGTGCAAGGGGAACCTTTACCTGTACCTTTACTCATTCTTGGTGACTCAGAGATGCTTGGTTAGGACTCAGCGAGTTGGCCAAGTCAGCTCTATTATGATCCTTTTGCTCCCTTCCATTGTGCCTTAAACCAAGTTACCCAAGGTTGGTAATCCTAGGAATTCCAGCTCAATGCATGGTATTTGTAGGAACCTCATAGCTGATCCGAAGAGAGAATTTGATGTTGCTGAGCAAGTACGCAAAGTTATTAAAATGAGAGGTTCTGTCTAGAGCAGCTAAGGTTTTTGTCCTCCATGGTTCCAGTGGGTGGAAAAGGGTATTTCCTTTTCCACTTATTTCAATATGATAATCCTTGCTACAGCATACTCATTCTTCAATTACATCTGTTTTATATGTTTTTCATTTCTGGAAGTTACAGAGGTTTGTTGATTTGACTGTCTTGAATAAGCGCGAAGGAAAGGAAGGAAAGAAGGGAGGGAGGGAGGGAGGGAGGAAGGCAGGTAGGTAAGTAGGTCTGGATAAGCCTGGTTTAGCTCAACAGACAGAAGCACTGTAATTTAACACCAGCTGTCTGCAATTAAAGTAAGATCGAATCTCTCCAGGCTCAAGGTTGACTCAGCCTTCCATCCTTTCTAAGGTAGGTAAAATGAGGACCCAGTTTGTGGGGGCAATAAGCTGACTTTGTATAAAATATACAAAAGTATGAAGGCTATTGCTTAACGCCTTGTAAGCCGCCCTGAGTCTCCGGAGAAGGGCGGCATATAAATTAAATTAAAAAAAAAAATTACATTGCAATTTGGGACAGAACTGGCAACAACTAGATACATGGACTTTTTTTTCCCTATTCCATCACTCTGCTGAACACTTAAACTGTCTTACATCTAAATACATTTACCCATGTAGTATGCCTGTATTACTGTTATCCTCCTCATCTTTCCCACTACCTTCTCTTATTGGTCTCATTATTATGATTATCATTACTTTGTTATTATGATTATTATTACTTTGCTCTTTTGCATCTACATGCAATTTATGTACTGGAGACAAATTCCTTGGGTGTCTAATCATACTTGGCCAAATAAGATATTGCATTGTATTCTGTTCTGTTCTGTTCTGTTCTGTTCCGTTCCATTCTGTTCTATAATTCCATTCCATTCCATTCCAGGAAATATCAAATCAACATTCTAGAACGGCTAATGTGACTTTGGGGGTGCAACTAGGGACATAGCATTGTTTAGCATTTGGTGTTTGAGTATCATTTAGAATCAGAATAGAGCTGGAAGGGACCTTGGAGGTCTTCTAGTCCAGCCCCCCTGCTCAAGCAGGAGACCCTATACCATTTCACACAAGTGGCTGTCCAGTCTCTTCTTAAATATCTCAAATGATGGAGCACCTACAACTTCTGAAGGCAACTTCTGTTCCACTGGTTGATTGTTCTCTCTGCTAGGAAGTTTGTCCTTAATTCTGGGTTGCTTCCCTCTCTTCCATCCATTGTTTCTTGTCCTACCTTCAGGTGTTTTGAAATTTAGGCATAAGGAGAGTCAGTGCCCCATATTAAATAAAATTCTCTGCTTCAGTTAATATCACTTCCTAATCCCCTCTATCCTTGTTGAACAATCTCTCAGCCTTCCACACAAACCAGGCAGATGAATCACACGTTTGGAGAAAGTTCATCTTATAACTTGCAAAATGAGAGCTATTGTGGTCCGCCAGCAGTCTGCGGAGCTGGCAGCGGAGTTAGACAGCAATGAGGCTGAGGAAGAACATGGGCCAGTCCTGGAGGCTGGGGAAGGCCTGGATGAGGGCTCTGCATTGGAGGCAGGGCCATTGGGAAGTGATGGACGGACTCCGGAGCCTCCAGAGGCTGACAGTAGAGAGGCAGAGGAAAAGAAGGAGCCTGTTCCTAGTGCATGCATGCATAGAGCTGCCAGAAGGCAAGAGTAGCTAAAGCAAAGAAGACAACTCGGGAGTAGGGCCAAGAGATGATTAGCCCCTCCCATAAGGCTTAAAAGATCAGCAACGGCTCTTGGGCTTTTTGTCGGAAAACAACCTTGATAGACTTGTTCTTGTCTTGCTGCACTTATCTCTGGTCGGCGTCTTCTGCTTCTGAACTTTTGCCAAGAGAAGACTTTGGCAGTTTGCCTAATTATACCAAGATTGGTGATTAGACTGAAGAATTTGTGTTATGAAGAGTTTGTTTTGATTTAGTTTGGACTACGCTGAGAATGAGTTAATTCTCAGCTGTTCTATTAAAGTCTGTTTGTTTTGGAACTGTTTGCGTCGACTACTACCTACAGATCTGCAGACTGAGTTCTATCTTGTAATTAAAAAACACAATTCTGTTCAAAACATCACAGAGAATGTATTTTATTTTATTCCTAACCTTGATCATGGTTATCTACACTACTTCAACATATTTTTGACTTTACAAATTACCCCTTGTATCTAGGGAACCATCTAGGTTATGATTCCCTAGATGAGAGGCTCCATATTTCAGGTACGGGAGAAATTCATATATAACGCAACCCAAGAATGTTTTCCAAATAGAATTAAATTCTGTATCAGATTTACGTTTTACAAGGGAAATTATTCTAAGCTATTTATTTCAGTCACAGGCAGGTTAACATAGTAAAACTGATAAAATCTAATGTAAGAAGTTAGCATATAATAAGGGTACAAATCTAGATACTGTATTTGATTTGGAAAGAAAGGTTCTACATTTAGGCAAGAAAAACAAAATGCACAGGTACAGTATATGCGGTATCTTGCTCAATAATAGTAACTGTGAGAAGGATCTTGGAGTCCTAGTGGACAACCATTTAAATATGAGCCAGCCATGTGCAGCAGCTGCCAAAAAAGCCAACACAGTTTTAGGCTGCATAAACAGAGGGACAGAATCAAGATCATGTGAAGGGTTAATACCACTTTATAATGCCTTGGTAAGGCCACACTTGGAATATTGCATCCAGTTTTGGTCACCACAATGTAAAAAAGATGTGGAGACTCTAGAAAGAGTGCAGAGAAGAGCAACAAAGATGATGAGGGGACTGGAGGCTAAAACATATGAAGAACGGTTATAGGAACTGGGTATGTCTAGTTTAATGAAAAGAAGGACTAGGGGAGACATGATAGCAGTTTTCAGATATCTCAGGGGTTGCCACAAATAAGAAGGAGTTGAGCTCTTCTCCAAAGCACCCGAAGGCAGGACAAGAAGCAATGGGTGGAAACTAATCAAGGAGAGAAGCAACTTAGAACTAAGGAGAAATTTCCTGACAGTCAGAACAATTAATCAGTAGAACAACTTGCCTCCAAAAGTTGTAAATGCTCCAACACTGGAAGTTTTTAAGAAGATGTTGGATAACCATTTGTCTGAAGTGGTGTAGGGTTTCATGCCTAAGGGTTGGACTAGAAGACCTCCAAAGTCCCTTCCAACTCTTCTCTTCTCTTCTCTTCTTTTCTCTTCTCTTCTCTTCTCTTCTCTTCTCTTCTCTTCTCTTCTCTTCTCTTCTCTTCTCTTCTCTTCTCTTCTCTTCTCTTCTCTTCTCTTCTCTTCCCTTCCCTTCCCTTCCCTTCCATTCCATTCCATTCCATTCCATTCCATTCCATTCCATTCCATTCCATTCTTGCTTGAATTTGATCGATACACACTTCTAATATTCACTGATCTAATGCTTTCTCAGTGGAAAAGCAGCATATTTTATCTGCTCTCTCTCATAAGCAGAACAATTCTTAAATAGACAAATATCACAATTCCATATTTTTTTAAAAAAAATACTTAAAGGTGATGAAAAATGAGTACATCTAGATTTATAAACTTTTCCATAACTGGAAACAGAGCTTTGTTTAGGTGATTAATATTTAAAATCTCAGTGGAGAAGGATTGGATTTTTTCCTCCTTTTTTTTATACTCATTTTAAAGATATATTTATAATTTTATTAAAGAAAGTAAAAAAAAGGAAATTAAAAACTAATGCAAATGAATAAAAATCGGAAAAAGAAAAGAAGAACAAAGAAATAAAAAGGAAAATTAAAAGTGGAAGAAAGGAAAACAAGTGAAACAAAAATAGAAAAGAAAGGGAAAAAAGATACAATGAAGCATAATGAAAGGACATTTTATCATCCTACTGCATGGATAAAGAAGTTTGAAAAAAAATATCTAAATTTAAATGGATATTCAGAGGATTTTAAGGATTAATATACAATTGAGATCCAATCCTTTGGGATTGTCAGACAAACAGTTGGGGAAAAAAACCATGGAAGCTTTTCATACATGATTCCATGATCTTTTATAGATGATCTCAACTTGCAGCAATGTAGATGGCAAAAAATAATAATAAATAAATGATTCATTGTAGCGAGATTATTGTACCCACAAAGATGGAAAGATTGGGAGTATCTTTCTTTTCTTTCTTTTCACTTTTTCTTTTCCTTTTTTCCATTGATTTAGAGAGTTAATCGCACCATGTGGCCTCACTCAGCTTTGATGGCATTCCAAAGAAAAGCCACACTATAGTGTAGTTTGTAATTCTGCAAAACTAAGAAGTCCATTGAATCCCCTGATTTCCCCCTGAGTTCTTACCGTCTCTGTTTTAATTCAAAACTTTAACTTAATTCAGCATTCTGATCTTAAAAAGTGATTTCATTGAATCTCTATCAAAGAGATTTAAGAGTCACATGGTCTAGCTTTTTTCATCACATAAACTAATTACAAATCAATCAATCTATCTGTCTACAGTATCTATCTATCTATCTATCTATCTATCTATCTATCTATCTATCATCTATCTATCATCTTTCTATCTATTGCTCATCTATATCTATCTATCATCTATCTATCTATCTCATCTATTTTTCTATCATCTATGTCTGTCTGTCTATATCTATCTATCTATCTATCTATCTATCTATCTATCATCTTTCTATCTATTGCTCATCTATCTATATCTATCTATCTATCTATCTATCTATCTATCTATCTATCTATCATCTATCTATCATCTTTCTATCATCAATCTATCATCTATCTATCTATCTACCTACCTACCTACCTACCTACCTACCTACCTACCTATCTATCTCTATCTATCACCTATTTTTCTATCATCTATGTCTGTCTGTCTGTTTATTTCTATCTATATATCTATCTGTCTATCTATTTATCATCTATCTATCTATCTCATCTATTTTTCTATCATCTATGTCTGACTGTCTATCTCTATCTATCTATCTATCTATCTATCTATCTATCTATCTATCTATCTCATCTATTTTTCTATCATCTATGTCTGTCTGTCTATATCTATCTATCTATCTATCTATCTATCTATCTATCTATCTATCTATCTATCATCTTTCTATCTATCTATCTATCATCTTTCTATCTATCTATCTATCATCTATCTATCATCAATCTATCATCTATCTATCTACCTACCTACCTACCTACCTATCTCTATCTATCACCTATTTTTCTATCATCTATGTCTGTCTGTCTGTTTATATCTATCTATCTATCTATCTATCTATCTATCTATCTATCTATCTATCATCTACCTATCATCAATCTATCATCTATCTATCTACCTACCTACCTACCTACCTACCTACCTACCTATCTCTATCTATCACCTATTTTTCTATCATCTATGTCTGTCTGTCTGTTTATTTCTATCTATATATCTATCTGTCTATCTATTTATCATCTATCTATCATCAATCTATCATCTATCTATCTATCTACCTACCTACCTACCTACCTATCTACCTACCTACCTATCTATCTCTATCTATCACCTATTTTTCTATCATCTATGTCTGTCTGTCTGTTTATTTCTATCTATATATCTATCTGTCTATCTATTTATCATCTATCATCTCTCTCTCTCTATCTCTCTATCTATTGTCTATCTATATCTATCTATTACCTATTTTTTCTAGCATCTCTGTCTGTCTGTCTGTCTGACTATTTCTATCTATCTACCTATCTATTGATCATCTATCATCTATCCCTATCTATCTATCTATCTATCTATCTATCTATCTATCTATCATTGAATTAAGACCAACACAAAGAACACCCATTATTGTTTGTATAGATAGTGCAGTATTTGTACACAAATGCGCTCTCTCCATCCATTCTAAGATTATTGATGATTTTATAATTAAATGTTAATAACTCTCTTGAGTCAAGCCCAAAGTTGAATGACTTGTTCATTGTCATGGACAAGTTTCATGTAGTTTTCTTGTGAACAGTATTTCATTGTTGGCTATTGCTTTTGTTTGACTTCTGACCACAACATTTCCTGGTGACCTCTTAGTTAAATGCTAACCAGATGTACTTCAATGTCTTGTTTTCAGAACCACACGGTTGATCTAGGAACAATCATTTTGTAAAATCTACCTGATGGAAGCCATCCAATGAATTAAAACAAATTAAGACAACAGCTATCACAGGAAAAATAAGTCAGTTTTACCCTATGCTTGTAGATTTTGTGTCATTCAAAGAAGCTGGTATTCAAAGAATTTCCTTTTTACAAATCTTTTCTTTTGTAGGCATTTTGTTTACTGGCCAATATGCCTGAACCAAAAGATGC
Organism: Arizona elegans; assembly: GCA_022577455.1. Taxonomy (NCBI): domain Eukaryota; kingdom Metazoa; phylum Chordata; class Lepidosauria; order Squamata; family Colubridae; genus Arizona; species Arizona elegans. Next base: position 5,883,222 of record JAKOOJ010000032.1, on the reverse strand, counting down.
CCTAACCACAGTTCAGTTCAGTTTAATTGAGGGCAAAAGGCTAAAGTATCTGTTCCACTCATAAAATTACATTTGAAAAGGCCATTAAAGCCAAAAGAACAAAAAAAATAAAAAATATAAAAAAAATTGTGGCTCTCCAATTCTTGCAGTTGGATCTGTCACAGAAACCAGAATTCGCTTCTAATTTAGGTCCCCTGTTGAGGGCAAAGATAATTATGGGTTACGATATGAAGTGGACAGTTTTGAAAACGATCAGCTGCTAAAAAGAGCTTAACCTTTTAAAAAAAGTGTATTTGGGGAGAATCCTTTCTTAATGTAAACAGTGGACAGCTAATAGCTCAGATGTCAAAGGGAAATTTAAATAGGCTTATTAAGCTAATATAAGATCTAACGCAATCAGATCTTTACCTCATTAGCAAACTGGTCAGGAACAAGGCTGTGAAAGTTGGACCATAAGAAAGGCTGAGCGTCAAAGAATTGAGGCCTTTGAACTCTAGTGCTGGAGAAGACTCCTGTGAGTTCCTTGGACTGCAAGGCCATCAAACCGGTCAGTCCTAGAGGAGATCAACCCTGACTGCTCTTTAGAAGGCCAGATCCTGAAGAGGAAACTGAAATACTTTGGCCACCTAATGAGAAGGAAGGACTCACTGGAGAGAGTCTAATGCTGGGAATGATTGAGGGCAAAAGAAGAAAGGGACGACAGAGAATGAGGTAGTTGGATGGAGTCACTGAAGCAGTAGGCGTGAGCTTAAGTGGACTCCAGAAAATGGTAGAAGACAGGAAGGCCTGGAGGAACATTGTCCATGGGGTCACAATGGGTCAGACATGACTTTGTAACTAACAACAAGAAGAGGTAGGGTTAAGTTTAGTTTTGATTTTTGGGTTAGGGTTAGGGTTAGGGTTAGGGTTAGGGTTAGTATGGCAGCAACACTGCAGAAATTCCTAAATTCCTACCCTTGGGAGTAATGGGTTCTGGCATTCTGTGTATTATTTGTGGTACCTTTATTGACAAGATTTTGCCCTATGATGCAGTATTTCACCGAATGGAAGGTCATAAACAGAGACAAGACACCTGTAGACAAGTAGTCTACTATCAATATTCATAAATGTATCCACTCACTCTAGTTTCCCGCCCCCCCTACTTATGTATAATTCTCACTCAATTTTCCCACGTCAAACGAACTTCGCAACTAATAACAACAGGAACAAGGAAGAGGGAGGTTTTCAGAAGTCTGCAAGCAGTGGTCAAGACAATGATTTTCAAAATAAATAAATAAAATTAAGACTCTTCCTATAGTTTTGGAAAACGTATCTCTGCAAATAAATTAATCTCTAACATTGAGAGGAAAAGCCATTTTGATGGTGCATATTTTCTCCGGAAGCCAAATGTTGCCTGAATCATGTTGAATGAGAAGCTCACTATCAACCTCCAAATATTGTATGCAGAGCGTTTCAAAATAATGCATTTTTTGAAACATTATTTCAGCCCTTGCAACACTATTCCAAGGAGCTACCAAAATAATAATAATAATAATAATAATAATAATAATAATAATAATCCAAAGCTCACTAGCTTTGCGCATCTGCTAGTCTCTATTTTCTACCAGCCTGCTAAAGGGACATATTACGGTTACCTAGGAGGACATCAATCAGATGCAGGTTGAAGGAAACCTGTCATTGTGTTTTCCTTTCCCAGCAAATTATTTTCTCTGCCAGTCTATCATGCCACTAATTGGCTAGACAGAGGAAGGCGCTTGGGACTATTAGAAGGAGTATTTGCTGCCGATGTCCCCTTCCCCATTTATGAGCCTGAAGGATGAATGCACAATACTGTAGGTTGCTCTTTCAACCAATCTGTCATATTTACTAATTTTGGGATAAATGCCCTGAATCAAGTGCTAACTTATATAGAATATATATTTCTCCCTTATATTCAAGTTTATTTTTTACATTAAAGATTTCTTAATATATAGTGCTGTAAATGTAGAAAAGCTTTGTGAAATAATTTGTTGTACATATTTCCCCAAACTACCCTGTTTTTCCCGAAAATAAAACCCAACTGGAAAATAAGGCCTGGCATGATTTTTCAGGATGCTCGTAATATAATCCCTACCCCAAAAATAAGCCCCAATTAAGATGGAGGTGTTTAATACTGTATTTTCCCCAAAATAAGACCTAACTGGAAAATAAGCCATAATGCATCTTTTGGAGCAAAAAATAATATAAGACCCAATCTTATTTTGGAGAAAACATGATAACAGATACCCCAAACTAAAATGTGCTTGTCTGGTTAGATTGGGAAAGTGATGCTCTCTACTGGGTACATTCAACTGAACTCAAATGTCATGTTTTGCTAAAAGCATAGTCTACTAAATGCACTCCTGCTATTTAAGACAATTGACTGTGTTTGGTTGTTGTGTATTTGCACTGATGGCCAGTTCTGCTAAGCAATGTAGCTTCAGTACATGTAAAGAAGTAGACATGCAATAAATGCAAAGAAGTAGAGAAGCAATAAAGTATTAGGGATCTTTAGAACTTCATTCATGACTCAATTTGCTAAAACTCCAATCAAACCAACTTACTGAAGCAGATTAAACTGGGAGATTCCAATCAGCTCTGCATATTCTGTCCTTTAAGGGAAGAGTAGAGTATAGAGTAGAGTAGAGTAGAGTAGAGTAGAGTAGAGTGGAATAGAATAGAATAGAATAGAAATCAAATAATAGAGTAGAGTAGAGTAGAGTAGAGTGGAGTGGAGTGGAGTGGAGTGGAATGGAATGGAATAGAATAGAATAGAATAGAATAGAATAGAATAGAATAGAATAGAATAGAATAGAATAGAATAGAATAGAATAGAATAGAATAGAATAGAATAGAATAGAATAATACGGTACCTCGGAGTTCTTCTAATCCAACTCTCTGCTCAGGCAGGAACTCCTATACTATTTCAGGCAAATGGTTGTCCAATCTCTTCTTAAAAATGTCCAATATTTGAGTATTCACATTTCACAACTTCTGGAAGCAGGTTGTTCCACTGATTAATTGTTCTAACTGACAGGAAATTGCTCCTTAGTTCGATGTTGCTTCTCTTCTTGATTAGTTTCTTACTCACAATATAGATATTCACAATGCTCATGGAAAATACCATAATGCAAAGTCATATATGTTGTTGCAACTTCAATTCTGGATTTGAGTAGGCTGAAAAGGAGAGTCCAGAGAAGTTTGATGGGCACCCTGGCCTTGACATGAACAGTTGGCCAATGAGATTTGAAATCCAAGGATACCTGGCTGTTTAGGTAAGACACGACTAATATGGCTTTGGGATTTCACTCATTTGAATTGATAGTAGTAACATTGGCTGGGGACAAGGTGAAAACAATATAATCAAGATACAGTAAAGGGAAAGGAGGAGGAGGAGGAGGAGGAGGAGGAGGAGGAGGAGGAGAGGAAGAGGAAGAAGAAGAAGAAGAAGAAGAAGAAGAAGAAGAAGAAGAAGAAGAAGAAGAGGAAGAAGATTTGCCACAATTACATGAAAGTAGAGGATTAAGATTTTCCAAATGTTTAATTGGATTTTTATGACTTTGCAGAATGTATTATCCAAATCAGGTCAGTCACATTATTATTAAAACTATTATCCACAAATGGAAAGTAAAAACATCAATGTAAGAGTAAGAACTTTCTGCATTTATGCAAAAACTCTTTCATGTTTGCTCTGATGTAGAGTGATAGATTAATTTACACGGAGTGATTAGAAGAAGAAGAAGAAAAAACCCCGTCGGTCTTTTCAGGAAACTGAAGCGAAATCATATATAATCTTCAGCCATCTATGTAAATTTCCTAATGGAGTTTTATTCATCGGTTCATTCATTCATTCAACCTCTGAGTCAGCCTGACATTAAAAGCACTGCAAATATGACATAATTCCTTGAAAATGAAGCAAACAAATAATGTGATCTGGCAAAGCAGAAAAACATTAAAAGCAACTGCAAACAAACTTTTTTCACTAGTGAAACATGGAAATTAAAACTGATTTGTTACTGACAATGTCTTTGACTAGGTTGCTCAAGGGCTAAAACACTGAGCTGTCGATCAGAAAGGCTGTCTTTAGAAGAGCACTTGACGGCCGTGACTGGGAGGATTTTTCATCAGGTTCGCCTGATTTGCCAGTTGCGTCCCTTTCTGGATCGGGACTCCTTACGCACGGTCACTCATGCCCTCGTCACCTCCTGCCTGGATTATTGTAACGTTCTTTACATGGGGCTCCCCTTGAGGAGCACCCGGAGGCTTCAACTACCACAGAGTGCGGCCGCATGGGTGGTAATGGGAGCAACATGGCACTCCCATGTAACACCCCTCCTGCGCGAGCTGCATTGGCTCCTGGTGGTCTTCCGGGTGTGCTTCAAGGTTTTGGTTACCACCGTTAAAGCGCTCCATGGCTCAGGACCTGGGTATTTGCGGGACCGCCTACTACCACCAATAGCCTCCCACCGGCTGGTACGCTCTCATAGAGAGGGGCTCCTCCTCCGTTGACTGGCGGCCCCCAGGAGAAGAGCCTTCTCTGTGGGGGCACCTACTATCTGGAACGAGCTCCCCCCGGAGATACGGAGGATCCTGGATCTAGGCACCTTTCGCCGCGCTCTAAAGACCTTTTTATTTCACCAGGCGGGCTTGGCCTAACTTTCTCCCTCTTTTTAAACAATTTTAATATTTTTAATATTTTTAATCCTCAAAGTTTAAATCTGTTTTAAATTGATTGGGGTTTTAATTTGTCTGGGCCAAACTATTTAATTCGATTTTATTTCTGTTTTTTTAAATTTTGTACGTATGTATTTTATTGTTGGCTGTTCACCGCCCTGAGTCCTTCGGGAGTAGGGCGGTGTACAAATCAAGTAAAAGTAAAAAGTAAAAAGTAAAGAAAGGTCAGCAGTTCAGTGGTTCGAATCCCTAGTATAGGTCTCCTGCGCGAGCAGGGGGTTCAGCTAGATGATCTCCAAAGTCCTTTCCAACTCTATTACTGTTACTTCATAGCAAGTTAAGGGAAATTAAGTGATCATTTGAAAGTCTTCTTTTTTTCTCTACATGTAAAGATGGTTGGATTGTCTCAGCAAGGTATCTTCAGATCTATTCTTCCTTAGTAGGATGTCCCACAGGTGTTTTTTCATGAGGCAATTGGACTTTCTTTGTTTTTCTTTGAAGACATTTCGCTTCTCATTCAAGAAGCTTCTTCATTGATGTGCATTGATGTATCCACTGAAAATAACTATTTAAAAAGATGACCTATAACTACATTCTCTTCCAACTGTATGGTTCTTTCTAATTTGCATTGTATGGTGCTACTGGATGTAGACTAGACTAGACTGGACTGGACTGGACTGGACTGAACTGGACTAGACTAGGAATAGGAATAGGAATAGGAATAGGAATAGGAATAGGAATAGGAATAGGAATAGGAATAGGAATAGGAATAGAACAGAACAGAATAGAAAACATAGAATGGAATGGAATGGAATGGAATGGAGTGGAGTGGAGTGGAGTGGAGTGGAGTGGAGTGGAGTGGAGTGGAGTAGAGTAGAGTAGAGTAGAGTAGAATAGAATAGAATAGAATAGAATAGAATAGAATAGAATAGAATAGAATAGAATAGAATAAACATAGTTGGAAGGGACCTTGGAGATCTTCTAGTCCAACCCAGGAAACCCTATACCATATCAGACAAATGGTTGTCCAATCTCTTCTTAAAAACTTCCTTTGTTGGAGCATTCACAACTTCTGGTGGCAAGTTGTTCCACTGATTAATTGTTCTAACCTTCAGGAAATTTCTTCTTGGTTCTAGGTTGCTTCTCTCCTTGATTGGTTGCGTCTCTCCTTGATTAGACTTCCCAAAATCTAAAATAAATTGGCAGCTTCTGCCTTGGTTCTAAGATACAGATGACAATTTGAAAGTTCAAATTCTCAACAGAATCCTTTTGGTGGGTAAAAATCCACATGTCCCTAACAGTCTGTTTAAAATTCCCCGCCCACTTTTAAGGAATGATTCATTGGTTCTTAGAATAGAATCTGATCTAGTCTTTTAGCAACGAAACTGACCTGCTGTGGAGTATATAAACAAGAGAAACAGCAAGCAAGATTCTGATGCAGGACCTGCTGTTAGCCAAAGATTACATTAAGATTTTCTCCAGGAAAAAACAAAAAAGCACAGCAAGATGTTTTATTTTTATTTTTAATGGTGCTAACTTCCAAAGAAGCTGATTCAAGTGAAAAAAACAACAACTTCGGAGTCTCTGTTTCTCTTCTGGAGCACTTTATGGTCTTCCTTCCAGTCTGATAATATACCTTTTAAAGACAGCATCATTACTGGAAGTTTTTAAGAAGAGACTGGACAGTCACTTGTCTGAAATGGTATAGGACCGCAATGGTGAACCTATGGGAAACGTAGCCATATCAGTGGGCATGCAAGCTCAGCTGAAGTTGTCCCACTGGAAGTTTGCAAATGGGCCATTTTTGGCCTCTGGAGGACCTCCAGGGGGGGTGGAGAAAGCTGTTTTCACCCTCCCCAGACTCCTAGAGAGGCCCTGGAGGCTGGGAACAGCAAAAAACAGGCCTTCTGGTCCCACCAGAAGTTAGCAAATGGGCCGTTTTTGGCCTCTGGAGGACCTTCAGGGGGGTGGAGAAGGCCGTTTTCGCCCTCCCCAGACTCCTAGAGAGGCCCTGGAGGCTGGGGACAGCCCAAAACAGGCCTTCCGGTCCCACCGGAAGTCGGCAAACGGGCCGTTTTTGGCTTCTGGAGGATGTTCGGGGGGGGGGAGGCCATTTTCACCCTCCCCAGACTCCTAGAAAGGCTCTGGAGCCAGGTGAGAGAGAAAAATGGGCCTACCAGGCCATCACGTGCCAGGAGTGGGGGGAGCAGTGGGAGTCATGTGCACATGCATGGGGCCGGGGCACATAGAATTATGGGTGTGGGCACACACGGGCACAACCCCACTGCCCCCCCTTTCTGGCACACGATGGTAAAAAGGTTAGCCATCACTGGTATAAGATCTTCTGCTTGAGCAGGGGGCTAGACTAGATGATCTCCGAGGTCTCTTCCAGCTCTATTCTGATTCTGAATATTATGACTAAGAGATACATAAAGGTATTACACTTTTAAATACAGGAGCGATGTTGCCATTCAGTGAAACTTAGGACTTAGCTTCATCTCCCTAGCTTGCCTGAGACAGACTGACAGACAGTCAAGATTAAATTTCCCCTTGATTTTGAAAGAAAGATAGTATCGTAGGGCAATTTAATTTGGATGTTCCTTTGAGTAAGCCATCGTCTTGCCATCTGTGAATGCAGGTCTGACTTTTACAAAAGATCTCTGCTTGTCATGCCACAAGGTGACATTTTGGAATCCAGAAAGCTTAAGAGAATCTCTTGCAATTACAGCAGAATGTTATCTACCCTAAAAAAAAACAAAAAACAAAAAAACAGACTTGTCCGAAGGCCGCTAAACAAAATGGCAGAGATACAGTTAATCTCATTCATCACATGCTTTGTCACTTTGCAGTAATAAAAAGTTCCACTCCCAACACTGGAAGCAGATTTAAAAATCAGTGAACAGGTTAAAATATTTGTAAGGGGAAATTTTGCAAAACGATTTGATTTGCAAATAAACAAATTCTTGTAATTCAGAAGAATCCATTTTTTCCTTTCCCATTTCATTCATTCATGTATATATATATATATATATGTATATATAAAACTTACATAGACAAATACATATATATATACATACATATATACATATACATACATACATACATATATATATATATATATATATATATATATATATATATATATATATATATATGGGATTTCACAGAATGAGATTCACAGAACTAGGGCTGTAGAACAACTTAGCTTATGTAGGTGGAAACAGGCTAGAAAGAATATGCATATATATATATATGTATGTATGTATGTATGTATGTATGTATGTATGTATATGTTTTCTCAGGTTTTCACGGGTGTTTGTATGTAGGTCTCTGGTTATTCGGGTCTTCTCCCACGTAAAATTGGAAGTGTCTTGGCGACATTTCGATGAAGTCTCATTCGTCATCTTCAGGCTGGTGTTCTCGGCTTCGTGCTTCCAGGAGCAATGTGAGATCGCAGCTGTCTCTTCCTTTTAACTGCTAGTGGGGGTGTGAGCTGATTGGGTGAGAACTTGGCTGTGTTCTGATTGGTTAGGGGCTTGGCTGTGCTCTGATTGGATGGGGGGTTGGTTGTGCTCTGATTGGCTGGGGGTGTGTTCTGTTTGGGTGGGGGCTTAGTTGTGCTCAGCTTAGTCTGAGTTGCAGGGGGATTTGAGCTGGTGAGCTGCGTTGTTGTTTGGCTTCATGTTTGTGGCCGTGCGAGCTCTTCATGGTGGGTGTCAGTCTGCTTCATGTATGGATTGGGGGGGGGGTTTAAAGTGGCTAATGACGCAGCTGCGGTCTGGCTTCTGGTCCTTGGTCGTGGCTCATTATCAGTGTGGGTTTGAGTCTGCTTTCTGCGTGGATGTGTGGTGGTGACATCCTGTGTGGCTCTCGTGAGTGTGGGTCTGGTGTCATTCGTCGTGTTAGGGACTCGTTTGTCAATAAGGGCGGGTTTCCAAATGGCTGGTAGGCGGGAGCACAACCAACCCCCCCATCCAATCAGAGCACAGCCAAGCCCCTAACCAATCAGAACACACCTCCACCCAATCAAAACACAGCCAAGTTCCCACCCAATCAGCTCACACCCCCACTAGCAGTTAAAAGGAAGAGACAGCTGCAATCTCACATTGCTCCTGGAAGCACGAAGCCGAGAACACCAGCCTGAAGATGACGAATGAGACTTCATCGAAATGTCGCCAAGACACTTCCAATTTTACGTGGGAGAAGACCCGAATAACCAAGGACATACATATGTGTGTGTGTGTGTGTGTGTGTGTGTGTGTGTGTGTGATGGCAAACGGGTGGCGGCAACAGCAAATGGGTGGCAGCAAATGGGTGGTGGTGAATGAGATACGGCGAATGGGCTGTGGCAAATGGATTGCAGCGAGCGGATCAGATGAATACCGGATGGATGCTGGACGACAGAGGCAGATTTTTTTTCTTGTTTTCCTCCCCAAAAAAGGGGAGCATCTTATAGTCCGGAGCATCTTATAGTCCGAAAAATATGGTAATTTATAGTTTGTTTGTTTATTTATTTATTTATTGGTTCGATTTATATGCCGCCCTTTTCCGGAGACTCAGGGCGGCTTACAATGCGTTAAGCAATAGCCTTCATACTTTTGTATATACCTACTTAGTAGGGTTTTTGGGCCCCCCAAGCGGTGTTCTAGTTTATACAAAGTCAGCTTATTGCCCCCACAACCCAGGTGCTCATTTTACCTACCTCGAAAGCATGGATGGCTGAGTCAACTTTGAGCCTGGTGAGATTTGAACTTGCAGTAATTGCAGGCAGCTGGTGCTATTTAACAGCAGTTTAGTCTGCTGCACCACCAGGGCTCTTGGTAGTTCTGTATTTCCCTATTTATATCCTTTCGCATTTGAAGAATACAAAATTTCAAACCAGTGATTCCATTTCACGAAATTCCAGCCCAAATCATAATATTAAAGCAGAATGCAGATCGAAGCAGGTACCCACTTAAAAACAAAACCTTGTTTTGCAAAAGATGAAACAACTTTTAATAAATGGCATTTCTATATTTGTGGCTTGATATCCTCTTTGCTTGTATAAACAATCAAGGTAGCTTAAAATAAGTTTTATATGTGTAATGAACAGTAGCAATAAAATCAGTTTAATTAAAATTTAAATCAGAAATTAAAATCAATAGCAATAAATTATCATTACCATATTTTAACGTCTTTATAAATATCATTACTCCCCGCCCCCCCACAGTTAGGGAACGCTGAAGGCAATAAGGGTTGGGTTTCACAGTAACAATCAGAATTTCTGACACTGTTACATAAGAGCAGAATATCAAAGCTACAGATATTTCCTGGACCAAGTTTGCTTTTCTCCATAGCTCAGTTATCTCTTTGAGATTGTAGCCCATAGAAACTGTCAGAAGAATAAATTGGGGTTCCAAATCCAGCTGGGGTTGCGTAAGAATAAATAAAAATGAGATCCAGACAGCTGTGAGGAAAGAGGAAATATTTATTCCTAAAAGCAAAGAGTTTGCCTTCAGGGGCAGCTGCAGAGAAATGGGGTACAGCAACACAGTTTTTAAAGGTGGGGCTTATTCTGGGTGCGGAAATGACATTTGAGGGTTGTGTGTGTGTGTGTGTGTGTGTGTAGGTATAATTATGAGGTTTATTCTTGTCAACTTGCAGTTCTGTTGGGAGACTTACTTTAATTAACTCTATTGATATTTGCAGGCCTTATCCTTTGATATGTGGATTAGGTCTGGGTAACTTATTTGGGAGTTTGAGGAAGTTTGATTTAAAAAAAAATTCCTCCATTTTATATTTTATAACAATGTCGGCTGACGGCCCCCAGGAGGAGAGCGTTCTCTGTGGGAGCCCCGACCCTCTGGAATGGATTGCCCACCGAGCTCAGGACAGCCCCCGACCTCCTTTCCTTTCATCGCGAGCTGAAAACGTGGCTCTTTCATCAACTCAACTGATCCGTTTGGGGGTACACTGTCATAATTTTAAACTGTTTTTAATAGGGTTGCTGATTTTAATTTTATTTCATTGTGATTTGTATTGGAATTTGTCATTTTGTAAGCCGCCTTGAGTCCCCTGGGAGAAAGGCGGCATATAAATTGCAATAACAAACAAATAAATAAATAAATAAATTTTCTATTTTTTTACTTGATTAACTTAGTTTCAGCCTGACTGTCAGTTATCTAATGGGGACTCTGTTTCACAGTCCATTGTGGATTCTGTTAATGTCTTAACGGAAGATGGAAACAGTATAAAGAATAATATATATATTGATATAAAACTTCTCACATAACCTTCTCCTGACTTACTAAAATACACTTTTTTAAAAAAAAAAAAATGGAATCTCAGGATGGATATAATTTAATTGGATTGGATTGCCATCAGATCTGAAATCAAGCACAGAATCGGATCATGCCTCCTTCAGATTTAAAAGCTCTAGTTTAAATTTTATTTTATTTTATTTTATTTTATTTAAAAAAAGCTGGTCTCCTCACTACACAGATGAACTATTTTCTCATATTTTCTTGACTATATTAGAGATGCTACCCACTAGTTGAAACCATTCAGAGCCGAGAGGTTAGAATGCAATATTGCAAGCTACTTCTCCTGACTGCTGGCTGCCTGCAATTTGGCATTTCGAATCTCACCAGGCTGAAGGTTGACTCAGCCTTCCATCCTTTCCAGGTGGGTAAAATGAGGACCTAGATTGTTGGGGGCAATATGCTGACTCTTTAAACCCCTTAGAGAGGGCTGGAAAGCACTGTGAAGCGGTATATAAATCTGGGTGGTATTGCTTTTCCCCTCCCTCCCTCCCTCCCCCCCTTCCTTCTTTCCTCCCTCCCTCCCTTCCATGGTGCACAGTGGTTAGTATCAGGGGTGGGTTCTAATTTTTTTTACTACCGGTTCTGTGGGCGTGGCTTATTTTGTGGGCGTGGCTTGGAGATCATGTGACTAGGTGGGCATGGCTAGCTGGTTAGAGTCATTTCTGGAAGGTCCTCACACTTACGACCAGTCCTCACACTTATGACCCGACTCATTTGTTTGCTTTTAACACTGATCAGCTGTAGGACGGCCCTTTGAAGCCCCGCGGCAAGAGTTTAAACAGTTTTTTTTCCCTCTAGTCATCAGCTGGGACTCAGGAGGCAGCAATAGATTGGGGGTGAGACCAAATAAAAGGTAAGAATAACGTGGGTGGGTGGGGTGGGAGGACGAGGGGGAGAGAACCGGTTCGGTGATCTCATATCGTCACTGCTACCGGCTCGGCCGAACCGGACCGAACCGGGAGGAACCCACCACTGGTTAGTATGCAGTATTGCAGGCTAACTCTGCCAATTGCCAGCAGTTTGACCCTGAGCATCTCAAGGTTTACTCAGACTTCTATCCTTCCAAGGTGGGTAAAATGAGTACCCAAATTGTCGGGGAGGGAGGCAAGATGCTGACTCTGTAAACTGCTTAGAGAGTGCTATAAAGCACTGTGAAGCGGTATATAAGTCTAAGTACTATTTCTCTTGCTATTCTGCCAGCTATCAGAACATTCAGAGGCAGGATATCTCTTTTAATAAAGATGCATCATTTACACAGCAATTATGTAGAGAAGTCTACAAGCCATTCAGCTAGTTGGCAGCCTCTCGATGACCTTGGTTAAACAAAGTCTTGGATGAAAGAGTTCCAGGAAATGATAGGACCATCTATCAGACTTGGAAGCTATAACACGATCCCAGAAGAAGGGAATGGCAAACCATTTCCATATTACTGCCAAGCAAACTACATGAATGTGTTCCTAAAAGCACTAGGATTCCACTCAAAAGAGACCCTTTCGTCAGTAAAAAGCCAACAATTTAATAAAGAGGTCTCGCAGGCAGAGCAAGTAAAGTCAAAAGCTGCATGATTCCGGGAAATCGAAGCTACAGAGAAGTCCAAAGTGTCATGAGCCAATGACATCAAATGAATACAATATTGGACTGATTGAATCTTAAGCCCCCCCCCCCCCCCCACAAAGCTTGCTTTGATCAGGAGCATGTAGCACATTAGTGTTTCTGTGTCTCTGATTCTTACTCTAGCTGATTCTAGTGAAGCCCAATGTCCCACAGGTGCTTTTTCAAGAGGCCACTGGACTTTCTGTTTTTTTTCTTTGAAGATGTTTTGCTTCTCATCCAATCAGCTTTTTCAGTTCTGACTGAATGATGGTGGGGAATGGAAGGATCACCATCCAGTCAGAGCTGAAGAAGCTTCTTGGATGAGAAGTGAAACACCTTCAAAGAGAAACCAGAAAGTCCAACCACCTCATTCTCTGCCATCCCCTTCTTCTTTTCCCCTCAATCTTTACCAGCATTAGGTTCTTCTCCAGTGAGTCCTTCCTTCTCATTAGGTGGCCAAAGTATTTGAGTTTCATCTTCAGGATCTGGCCTTCTAAAGAGCATTCAGAGTTGACCTCCTCTAGGACTGATCGGTTTGATCGCCTTGCAGTCCAAGGGACTTGCAGGAGTCTTCTCCACCACCAGAGTTCAAAGGCCTCAATTCTTTGGCGCTCAGCCTTTCTTATGGTCCAACTTTCACAGTCATACATTGCAACTGGGTAAACCATAGCCTTGACTATACACACTTTTGTTGGCAGGGTGATGTCTCTGCTTTTTAGTATACCATCGAGATTTGCCATAGCTTTCCTCCCCAGGAAATGGATAAATGAAGAAGGAAAGAAAAATGAAGAAAGAGACTTCTATACATGTTTTAACTGGATGCTGAGTGGAAATGTTAAGAAAAACCTGTTCTGCACATTTGCAGAATCCTCTTTGGATTAGATTCTGTTGAGAATTGAAGGAAACATCTTCAGAAGAAAAAGGAAGTCAAGCCATGTGGCTTCTTGTAGAGTTGAGGGGTTCCGTAGTGCTTGGTCAAGCAATATCAGAAAAGTGGTCTTCAGAGCTTTTCACAGGCCTGTTTATGTATTTGGAATGACATTTGTCTCCTGGGATTTGTCCAGAAAATGAAATGGAAATTTTCAATAAGTGGGACATACAGTAGAAGACCTCCAAGTCCTACGATTCTATTATAATCTAGATTTGATTAAACACGTTGCAAAATAGTTTAAGGAACACCTCATTGTTTCTCTGTTTTGGCACCTGGTGCATGTTAATTTGTTTACACATATGGTCTAACACCTGTTAGAAAGTAAGATTGTTTTGATCAAGCCTTTGCTTACAATGCAGTGTGAGATACAACAATCATGTATTTGCTCACAATACAATACCTTTTGAAAAGAGCCACACAACCAGGGTTTAGCAACCTAAATCCTGCTATTTTCAAGGGGGAACTTTGGAAAACACTGCTTTGCACAAGGTGAAGACACTGATTTTCTTACCCTCTGAATCAGATCAAACAACCCCTTTTCAGAAATCAGTTTTCCTGCAGAGGTCTACTAGGACATATGAAGAATAATTACAGGAACTGGGCATGGTTAGTCTAGTGAAGAAAAGGACCAGGGGAGACATGACAGCAGGGTTCCAATGTTTGAGGGGCTGCCACAGAGAGGAAGGGGTCAAGTTATTTTCCAAGGCACTTGAAGGCCAGAATAATAGGAATAATAGATGGAAACTGATCAAGGAGAGATTCAGCCTGGAAATAAGGAGAAATTTTCTGACAGTGAGAACAATCAACCAATGGAACAGAAGTTGCCTTCAGAAGTTGTGGGAGCGTCATCACTGGAGGCTTTCAAGAAGAACTTGGATTTGTCAGAAATTGTGTAGGGTCTCCTGCTTGGGTGGGGGGTTGGACTAGATGACCTATAAAGTCCCTTCCAATCTGTTAACACTCTCAGATACTGTAAAACAAGGGACATTTCATGGAGGATTCATGTAGAACCATAAAAGATTGATGAAGATCTTGATCCCATCTGGGACAATTCTGCATAAGAAACAAATGGCTACAAAATGGTGGTCTGGAGAATTAGTTGGATATAGTTTTGAACATTTACACCAGATCTGGGAAGATCACATACAGATTCCACCCTCAACTAAAGAAGAGGGATGCTACGTCAGTCACTCTCTCTCAGTCCAGCCTGCCTAATAAGCATGCTTGTTAGGAAAATTTGTAGAAGGAATAAGACAAATATAGGTTCAGTAGGGTCTATGACAATTCACCGTGGCCAACTCACCATGGCCAACTCACCACGACCAACTCATCACACTCAACTCACCACAGTCAACTCACCATGGCCAACTTGCCATGGCTAACTCACCACAGCCAACTCACCATTGCCAACTCATCACAGCCAATTCACCACAGTCAACTCACCATGGCCAACTCACCACAGTCAACTCACCACAGCCAACTCATCACAGCCAATTCACCACAGTCATCTCACCATGGCCAACTCATCACAGCCAATTCACCACAGTCAACTCACCATGGCCAACTCACCACAGTCAACTCACCATGGCCAACTCATCACAGCCAACTCACCACAGTCAACTCACCATGGCCAACTCATCACAGCCAACTCACCACAGTCAACTCACCACATTCAACTCACCATGGCCAACTCACAGTCACCACATTCAACTCACCATGGCCAACTCATCACAGCCAATTCACCACAGCCAACTCACCATGGCCAACTCACATTCACCACAGTCAACTCACCATGGCCAACTCACAGTCACCCCAGTCAACTCATCATGGCCAACTCATCACAGCCAACTCACCACAGCCAACTCACCATGGCCAACTCACACTCACCACAGTCAACTCACCATGGCCAACTCACAGTCACCACAGTCAACTCACCATGGTCAACACACCACAGTCAACTCACCATGGCCAACTCATCACAGCCAATTCACCATGGCCAACTCAACATGGCCAACTCATCACAGCCAACTGGCCACAGCCAACTCACCACAGCCAACTCGCCATGGCCAACTCGCCACACCCAACATCTGTGCAGCTGGCACTCGAGTCAGACAATGAGGAGGCTGGAGAAGATGTGGTGCCAGAGGCGGGGATTCAGCCAGGGCCTTCAGAACCTCCAGAAGCTCCTATAAATGAAGAGGAAGAAGAGGAGGAACCTCTTCTCGATGCACGAACACGTAGAGCTGTTAAAAGGCAGGAGTGGCTCCTCAGGAGGAGGTCTCCTCGAGAGTAAGCCTTGGGTCTAATTGGCCACTCCCCTAGCCTATTTAAGGAAGGACGATGACTGATGCAATTTGCAAGAAACAACTTCATTCAAATACCTTTGCATCTTGATTCCAGAAACATTTTGATTCGACTCTTGTTTCTCTCTTATCAGTTTTCCTGCAAATTGCTTCTGGGCATTCTGCCAACCACAGTAAAATTACGGTTGTCTGAAATACTGTGCCTCATAACTGAATTAATATTATTTGAATTCTTGTCGGCTGTTAGTAAACTAAGGTTTGTACGGACTTTGTGTGTGCTGCGTATTTGGGGTCCGTAGCTGGGGCAGAACAGTAAGTGGAATGGTATTCAAGACTTAATTATATCTGCTGAAAAGGAATAAGATGATACCCGTCCCACTTCGGGCACTCGTTCACATACATTTTCTTCTGAGACCACGATTGTGCTTTTGCACCAACTGATTGTATTCATTAAAAGGCATCACAGAACATATATTAATGTTTCGCGTTAAATTGAGACACAAAGGTTTGAAGCACGAGGGAGGTTCAAATCAAATGATCTTAGGCAGGGGTGAAATGCTCCCGGTTCAGACCGGATTGTCCGATCCAGTAGCGATGGAGGCTGGTGGTTCGGAGAACCAGTAGCAAAAATCTCTCCCCTCCCCCACCATGTCCAGCTGAGCCGCATGATCATCAGAGGCTTTTCCGATGAAAAAATGCTTTTCAAAGTAAAAAAAAAAAAACCTCTGATGATCGCACAGCTCAGCTGGGATCGTCAGAGGCTTTTCAAAGCATTTTTTTCTGCAACCTCTTGGCTGAAGAGGTGGTAAAAAAAATGCTTTGAAAAGTCTCTGACAATCCGAGCTGAGTTGCCTGATTGGCAGAGGCTTTTCAAAACATTAGAAAAAATGCTTTGAAAAGTTAAAAAAAAAAAGTTGGCAACGGCCACCCAGTCACATTACCCCACCACCACCAAGCCACGCCTACAGAACCAGTAGTAACAAATTTTACATTTCACCCCTGATCTTAGTTTGGTTTTTTTTCCCCAGTGGCTGCATGGATGATCGATGGAAAATACATCTGCAAGCAATTTTCTTGGACTAGTTTTACAACGTCCCATAACTGTATCATCGGAATATATATATATTTCCTATTTTAGTGCCTAATGCTGAAACATTCAAGCAATATTGCATAAAAGCTTTTCAATTCTCCTTTAACCTTGGAGATGCATATTGTTCACAGCCTCGGAGCTTGATTATTAATCCAGGCAATTTAATGGTAGGATTTTGTTCCTATTTTTTTTTTTTTTAAGAGACCTAATCTGTTTTTGTTTTTCGTTTTAGACAAAAAGAGCAACCTCTAAAAGTCTTACTCACCGTTGACTTTTATCTCCCCAGCTCTAAACAAAATGCCAAAGAATAAATTCTAGGAAATACCTAACAAATGTATTATTCGTGTGCAATTTTTTTTTTTAAAAAATAACATTTTTCTAAAAAGAGAGGCAAATGACTCAGTGAGCTGATACTGATGCAGTAGTGCAACTGATGTTTCTGATTCGTGAAAAAGGGGAGGCTTATTTTTTCAGCATGGCTGAATCGAATGACCTCAAGGTTATAAAAGCATTCTGATTATTCTTTCGATTGTCCCTTTGTATTAGGTGATGTCGTCTTCATTATATGCTCATATGCTTAGAATTCGAGGAAGGAGCATATTCAATTTAGCTTAGCTGCTCATTATCACTGTGATAGGAGTTACATACTGTATCATCAAACATTTCCAGTGATCACTTTATAGATTCATTGCTAAACTTTAGAATAACAGAGTTGGAAGGAACCTTGGAGGTCTTCTAGTCCAACCCCCTGCTCAGACAGGAAACCCTATACCATTTCAGACAAATGGTTATCCAATCGCCTCTTAAAAACTTCCAGTCTTGGAGCAGTGTTAGAGCCACCGTGGCACAGTGGTTAGAGTGCAGTACTGCAGGCTACTTCTGCTGACTGTCGGCTGCCTGCAATTTGGCAGTTCAAATCTCACCAGGCTCAAGGTTGGCTCAGCCTTTTATCCTTCCGAGGTGGGTAAAATGAGGACCCAGATTGTTGGGGGCAAGAGGGTGATTCTGTAAACTGCTTAGAGAGGACTATAAAGCACTATAAAGTGATATATAAGTCTAAGTGCTATTACTATTTACAACTTCTGCAGGCAAGTTGTTCCACTGATTAATTGTTCTCACTGTCAGGAAATTTCTCCTTAGTTCTAAGTTGCTTCTCTCCTTGATTAGTTTCCACCCATTGCATTTTGTCCTACCCTCAGATGCTTTGGAGCATAGCTTGACTCCCTCTTCTTTGTGGCAGCCCCTGAGATATTGGAAGACTGCTATCATGTCTCCCCTAGTCCTTCTTTTCATAAGACTAGACATATCCAGTTCCAGCAACCGTTCTTCATATGTTTTAGCCTCCAGTCCCCTAATCATCTTTGTTGCTATTCTCTGCACTCTTTCTAGAGTCTGAGAAGAGCAAGAAAGATGATTAGGGGACTGGAGGCTAAAAGATATAAAGAATGGTTGCTGGAACTGGATATGTCTAATGTCAACATATTGTATCATAAAAGGGCTTTCTTAGAAAGCCTGCATTTGTGTTTATAGAAACCACCTCACGGATTCTTAACATGAGACTATTGATCCCAATTTTCCTTTATATTTATCCATCTGGTTAAAAGAATACATCTAGATTTCTCAACGTTGAGAGTACTTTTGGAATTCTTTAATATTGAATTAAACAAAACCCTGCTACTTTCCAGGCGTTTAGGAGTTCTGCAGAACCTTTTTACCTTTATATGAACTGACTAAACAGGAAGAAGAAGTGATGAGTAAATAAGTGATTACAGCTTTAGAGGTGGTCCCCAGTATTAAGTAACTGGGGGTGCAGATAACTAACAATCTGAACTGGTCAGATTCATGCCATCCTTATTGAAACGTGGAAACCAGCATCTGCATTTCCTTTGTCGGATGAGGAGAGCACCTCTTTCTCCTTCTGTCCCGGCCACTTTTTACAGAGGCACGACTGAGCATTTTAAGAAACTGCATCACTTGTTTGATTTGATGGCAGCAGTGCCTCACATAGAAAGTCCCTACAGAGAGTGGTAAGGACAGTCGAGAAGATTATAGGAAGCTCATTTCCAATTATTCAGGATTCTGCCTGTAAGCGCTATGTGCTTCAAATTGCAGCTTTGGAAATATTACTCAAAACTAATTCTATTGATCTCCATTATCTGCACTGCAGGACAGACTCTCTAAAATTAAATAGGCTTTTAATTCTCAAAACTCTGTTTTGTTTTGTTTTGTTTTGTTTTGTTTTTTTTTTTGGAAAACAAATTTACAAAACAATCTTATGTACAATATTATGGAGACAATATTAACCCAACTAATGATGTAAATACAGCTAATAACACAGCTTTAAGATGTTAATCCAGTATGTGATGTGCATGCATTTGCAGCTAATCCAGTGTGCCATTGTGCATTATTTTAGACTTTGCTTTGGAAATATAGCAAATAATACATAACATTTTCCTAAACAACCAAACCTAGGAAACACTGTTCTTTTTTTTTATTTTATTACTGCTTTAGCAATGTGGAACTACCATCAATTCCCATATTTTAAGTCACAAAATTTAGATGATTCATAGTATAGGAGAAGGATTCAGTCTTGTAAAAGCAAAACTACACACTCTGTGAAACATATAAAATATGCTTATTGTTGGTTGTAGGAAGCTTTTGTCTGACACAGTACTTCCAGTTCAGATTAGGCTGCTTCCTAACTTTTTGCCAAAGTGACATGCAAAGAGTTTTGGAGCAGAAACCTAGTTTCTAGGACATCCTTTGTTGATTACTGGGGTAACCAATGCAGGATGGAAGGAGGAGGAGGGGGGGGGGAGGAGGAGGAGGAGGAGGAGGAGGAGGAGGAGGAGGAGGACACCACAAAACAGCATAACTGTGGAAACATTTTTACTGGTTTGCACAAGTACCATCTGACCCTAAAGAGGAATATGGAGTAATTCTCTACTGGCCAATTTTGCCGGCTTGATAAAATTTTAATATGTCCTCAATTTTGAGAAACTTTACTTCAAAAGAAACCTTTACTGGATTCTGAATTCTGCCATGAGATGTATATAGAACAATTTCTACAGAAAGGTTGTTGGTCCTTCTAAAGCAACAATCAATACTGACCTGTAACTTTTCTTGGAACCTTTTACAGGAGAAGTCAATCGCTTTAGGCAAAGTCACCATAGCAACCTTGAATCAACTGATCAGTTAAAAAAAATAAAAGGTAAAGTTGGTTTCTCAAAAAGATCGACAGAGTATGAATAATGAAAATAAAAAGAATAAAAACACCTTATCGCATCACCTGTGCCAATTCTTGGCTTTTAGGACGACTACTGATTATTTGACACAGCTCAGATCTGATCGAAGTTTAATTCTTAACGTGTCCGTGCCTTGCCTATCTGTCAAAGGGGAAAAATGAAGAAATACAATTCTTAGTAATGACACTCACAAATACACGCCAGCCAGTGGTGGGCTGTTGCCAGTTCTGACAGGTTCGTGTGAACTGGTAGTTCCGGTGAGCAGTTGGTCCCGCCCACCCGCCCCTGCCCTATCCTGTCCTATATTTCCGTGTTTTTCAGCTCAGCTGATTCGTGGATTGCCGCGCCTCAGCTGTTTTACTCACCGGCACTGCAGTAGAAGGTAAGATTTAGAGCTTAAAATGGACAGTTTTTTAATTCTGCGCATGCACGCTTACCGAATCTGTTTTTAAACTGGTTGCAGTCCACCACAGACTCCAGCCCTCAACATTTAAAAGCTAAGAGAACTAATTCTTCATTATTTGATAGTGAGAAGGTCTCAGACAAGGAAAGAAAGTTTAGCGGGATCTCTCCACGATCTGTGTGCGAAATATATATATATCACACATATTTTTAAAAAGAGATTTAAGTGTGGTTTGTGGACTTTCCTCCACCTCCACCAACGTTCCCTGTGGTTAGAAATCAAAGATAAGTTATAGAGAAACTTTTAGGTAATTACTGGAGATCAGAGGTTGTTTGATCTCTTGGCAGTGCAATGGGACTTGTTATTTTATCCTTTTTTTCATAAAGATAACTAGTAGGCGGTGAAAGAATCGCAGGATATCTCTTTCAAATATGTACAGTACAATGCTGGGATTCAAATAATTTAACAACCAGTTCTCTGCCCTAATGACCGGTTGGGTGGTCGTGGCCATGGTGGTCATGGCCATGGGGTGTGAGAAGTAGCACTCAGCCTCCTGCAGCCCCCTGGGAGCAAAAACAGGATGTGGGGGGATGCGACATTCCCCACCCAGTTTTGGGCCTAGGAGGCCTCCCTGCAGTTACCTAGGAGCCAAAAATGGTGCACATGGGGACTCCTGGAAGGGGTGGGGTAGAAATGTGCATGGCCAGACAGCAATTTAACTACCTGTTCACATGAACTGGCCCGAATTGGCTGAATCCCACCACTGGTACAGTAGTAAAACAGATACAAGTGATCTTTAGTGTAGGATGAAACTAGGTAACTAAAATGACCTACTCCAAAATGACATTTCCCTCCACCACCACCCCAGAAATGCAACAGTCCCAATTAGTATATGCCCCTGAATATTGATAGTGTTTGCTCAGAAAATATTGTTACAAACTGGCTGGAATTATTTCTGTAGCAGTGTACAGCAGCTGCCAAAAAAGCTAACACAGTTCTAGGCTGCATTAACAGAGGGATAGAATCAAGATCACATGAAGTGTTAATACCACTTTACAATGCCTTGGTAAGACCACACTTGGAATAATGCATTCAGTTTTGGTCACCACGATGAAAAAAAGATGTGGAGATTCTAGAAAGTGCAGAGAAGAGCAACAAATAGGATTAGGGGGCTTGAGGCTAAAACGTATGAAGAATGGTTGCTGGAACTGGGTATGTCTAGTTTGGTGTAAAGAAGGACTAAGGGTGACATGATAGCAGTCTTCCAATATTTCAGGGGCTGCCACAAAGAAGAGGGAATCAAACTACTCTCCAAAGCAGCTGAGGGCAGGACAAGAAGCAATGGATGGAAACTAATCAAGGAGAGAAGCAACCTAGAACTAAGGAGAAATTTCCTGACAGTGAGAACAATTAATCAGTGGAACAACTTGCCTCCAGAAGTTGTAAATGCACCAACACTGGAAGTTTTTAAGAAAAGACTGGACATCCATTTGTCTGAAATCGTATAGGGTTTCCTGCCTGAGCAGAGGGTTGGACTAGAAGACCTCCAAGGTCCCTTCCCACTCTGTTATTCTATTCTGTTCCGTTCCGTTTCGTTCCGTTCCATTCCATTCCATTCTATGTTTGTAAAAATGCAAAAGAAAAATCACAGATGTGAAAAATAATGTTAAAACTTACAAGGGAATTGGGAGATGAAAGAAAGTTAGAACATGGTAAAACAAGGTTTTATTTTCTCGGTTCTCAGCGTAGTTTTGGAAGGTAAAGCTTTTATTTGATCGAAATAGGACCTGCATTAGTTGTAATTCAATACAGGATTATGGATGCTTTAGTTAAGAGCAATGCTTTTGAATACATAGGATTTACTTGTAACTAAGCCTGTATTTAGAATGCCCCGTATGTGGATTGAAATCTCTGGCCCTCATCAGTTTAATCATATTTTAGACTACATCAAACTGTGGTCCTAAGTTTGCAATTGAACTAAGGAATTTATGTAGAAGTCCTCTTTTTTAGAGATGTTAGAACAGGATTTATTTCATCTTTCCCTGGTACCGAATGAGTTTTGCCCCATTTATGTTTTAAAGAAGATCAGAATATATAAATACATTGGATAGAAATAAATGAAAATGTAAAGACACAAAACCGGGCTCCATTTAATTCAGTAAAGCATGGTTTAATAATTTTTTATTAAAATAGTGGGGCTTAAACATTTTTTTTATTCGTTAAGCACGCCTCTTTGGTTTCCGGTTAGAATTTAATTTCTTTCTCATCGCTCTACAAATATTAGCATCAGCTCAGCTGATTTGCATTCAATTTCATGAAAAATCACAGGCTAGGTCAAATCTCAACAAATGGACTTCTAATGAAGGTTGTTATTTTTTGTGAGAGCAAATAAACATCCGTATAATGGATCTGTTGATGGAATCAGGTCCTTTCTGTAGTCATTTACTTGGTTGGAAATGAAAGGACAGTTAGAACAGCTGAAATTTGTTCTATGTTTTAAATCTTCCATGCATGCAGCCGGCCTTCCACACATGTGTTTTGCTAGCTCATGTGCCTTCCGTGCATACTGTTGTGGTCAGCAGCCTGTGGAGCTGGCAGCGGAGTCGGACAGTGAGGAGGCTGGGGAGGACCATGGGCCAGTCCTGGAGTCAGGGGAAGGCCCGGATGAGGGCTCTGTGTCAGAGGCAGAGATGGAGCCAGGGTCATCTGGGAGCGATGTGCAGACTCCAGAGCCTCCACAGGCTAACAAAGAGGCAGAGGAACAGGAGGAGCCTGTTCCTAGTGCATGCATGCAAAGAGCTACCAGAAGACAAGAGTAGCTAAAGCAAAAAGGACGGCTCAGGAGTAAGGCCAGGAGATGATCAGCCCCTCCCAGAAGGCTTAAAAGAGCAGCAACGACTCTTGGGATCTTTGTAGGAAAACAACATCGCTACATTTGTTTCTTGTCAGCGTCTCTTGCTTCTGAACTTCGTGGGGCTTTGCCAAAAAAAGCCTTTGGCAGGGTGCCAAAGAAGACAAATGTTGGTGATAAGGCCGAAGGACTGTTTATGAAGAATTTGTTTTGGACTTAATTTGGACTAAGCTGAGAATGGAGTAATTCTCAGCTGTTCTGATAAAATACGTTTGTTTAGGACTGATTGGGTCTGGTAATAACTACTTGGGCCTAGGTCACAACACATGCACCTGGCCTTCTGCACATGTGCCCGTCCTCAGAAATGTGTGTAAATAGGATGGCATAGAGCCAGGGTAGCAGGTCGGGTGGGTGGGGGTGGGCCCACCCGCTATCTCCGCTACTGGTTCACTCGAATCAATCCGAACTGGCTGAATCCCACCTCTGAGATGAATCTATTATTCCTATAGTGTGTCCACCAGGAAACAAATGGAAGTGTGCAGTTAAATTAGTTCTTTTCAGTAAGAAAATAAAGGATACTTTGCTTCTAATTGACATAATGAAGCAATCTTCAAGAAGCTAGGGCAGAAAAATGTATAGAATTGTATTGATTAAATTGCCGCCTTTCCCTCCCATCCTAATTTGCCCCTTCTGGAATTTGCAAAGTACAGTTAATAGAGGAGAATATAAACATTACAGAAGCTAAAAGCATTATATAAAAAGAATATGAGCAAAAAATTATCTGGTTATAAAAATATTATAAATCCTGGGCACACAACATGATTTTTAGCTAATTGAAAAGTTTAAGTTTAAAAAACAGCAGAAGCCACCAAAAAAAAAAAAAAAAAAAAACAAACCCACCCCTTCCTCAGAATTTTTCATACAAATGTTGTACTATCAAGAAAGCACTGTTGAGGCTCTCTTCCAGTGGTGAAATCCAATTTTTTTTTACTACCGGTTCTGTGGGCATAGCTTGGCGGGCGTGGCTTGGTGGGCGTGGCAGGGGAAGGATACTGCAAAATCTCCATTCCCACCCCACTCTGGGGCCAGCCAGAGGTGGTATGTGCCAGTTCTCCAAACTACTCAAAATTTCTGCTACCGGTTCTCCAGAACCTGTCAGAACCTGCTGGATTTCACCCCTGCTCTCTCCCCATTACTCCGTGTTTAATGAAATCAGCCCAAGTATAAAATTCTGTGAAGATATCTTTTTTTTAAAAAAAAAAATCCTAGGTTAGTGGATTGAAAGGATACCTCATATAATAATACTATTTAATAGTCAGATTCATACAAATCTCTATTTTAAATTCAACTTCTCTATTGCTATCATTATCCAGGATATGATTTCTTCTACAATAAATCAATTTCTCAACTTATCTGGTTATAATGATCTTGGCTCTTATTCTGTCTTCCTGCAGTTTAACAAAAGAAGTCATTTTAAAATCATGTTATTGTTCCTGAGTATCTTTGTTAGGCAATGTATTCCAAACGTAATTTTTCATTAACCTTACTGAGAAATTTCTTTGTGTTCAGATTATGCATTA
This sequence comes from Arizona elegans, assembly GCA_022577455.1. Lineage (NCBI taxonomy): Eukaryota > Metazoa > Chordata > Lepidosauria > Squamata > Colubridae > Arizona > Arizona elegans. The sequence continues at coordinate 5,858,232 of JAKOOJ010000032.1, read as the reverse complement.
CCTACCCTTTTGTTCGAACTCAACAAGTTCATTTGATGATTTGCTGGCAAGATATATTTGCTCACTATTTGTCTAAAGGGGTGTCAGTCATAAAGAGATCATTGAAGAGGAAAGAAGAAACCTTAACACTTTGACTTCAAAAAAATTCGCTTTAATAACCCCACAATCACTATGAAAAGTGATGGATGATTAGCTGTATGGATGCATTGGGAGTCAGGTTATGAAAAGAAATTGAGTTAGGTAAAAAGGAATGCAAAGTCACTGGTAATTTCTTGGATCCCATTTTTTTTTTAAGTTCTTTTATCTTAACATTGACTGAGAAGATGGATGCTTTCATTTCATTTTGAAATGTTCTATGTGACAATCGCATATTTTGAGTTTCAAATTCAAAAGATGCTGAATGCCGGAAAGTTGGGATAGATTTGGAAGTGAGCTCACCTCTTTTTTTTTTTTTTTTTAAATTTGATTTATATGCCGCCCTTCTCGGGAGACTCAGGGCGGCTTACAATGCGTTAAGCAATAGCCTTCATTCTTTTGTATATTTATACAAAGTCAGCTTATTGCCCCCACAAACTGGGTCCTCAATTTACCTACCTTAGAAAGGATGGAAGGCTGAGTCAACCTTGAGCCTTGGAGAGATTCGAACCAGCAGTAATTGCAGGCAGCTGTGTTAATAACAGGGTGCTTAGACCACTGTACCATTAAGGCTCTTGTTCTCATCTGCAGAATCAAAAGTCTATCTAGATGCAGACAAATCAGAAATGACTGATCAAAATGGTGTGAAACTTCACTGCAAAGAAAAGTATATATATATTTTTGTGGTCCTGCATTATAGCTAATTCGAATGATTCACCCTTCCCAACCCATCTTCCTCCAAATATTAGACTATGAATCCCATCATCCTAAAATATGATAGCCAAATATGTTTGATGAGGGGAACCCAGACTGGTGTCTGTCTAACCTGGTTAAGGTATCAGGCTAGAAACCAGAAGGCTGTGAGTTTAATTTAGTTTAGTTTACTTTATTGTCATTGCACCTCGTACAGTGAAATTAAATGCCATCTTCAGTGTACATTATAACTATAAAAATAAAACACAAACACACATCCTTCACATTCTTATCAATTGAATTGAAAACCCCTGATATTGTGTTAATTGTTGTGGCTCCGTCCTCCGAGCCTATCTTATCGGAGGAAGAAGGCTCTGAACATGAAGGAGAGGAGATGGCCAGGCCTCCCTCTCCAGGACCCTCCTCTCTGGCAATGCCTCCGGAGGACACCGAAGGCCAAACGATAGGCTCAGAGCCAAGCATATCCCCGCAGCCACAGGTGGACAGCAATGAGGAAAATAGGTGCTGGCTGGACCCTCGCCAGAGGCGCAGTGAGAAGTGTGCGCAGCAGAGGGGAAGGCGTGCCAGAGGTTAGCTGAGTCACTGGACCACACCCCACAGGTTATAAAAGGGAGTGTGGTGGCCATTCCGACTCTGTGACGGACAAAGCTAAATCTCTGGCAAAGCACTTTGCACCTTTGGACACAACACCTATTTTGCTGTGGATTTAATTACGAACTGGACTATTCAAACTGTGTGTATTTTTGTCTGTGTTATCGGAGTAAAAGCTCTTGGCAGGCAGCCACGGAGTTGCTGCCAAGTTCCTTATCACTGACGTTGTGTGTTTGAAGAGTTTATTTAACCCTCGGCTGGCTGGTTGGGTGTGTGCTTGGTGCGGGGACAGAACATTAATATTGCACTATACAGTAGAATTCAATATAGTTACTGCCCTGGGATAGAAGCGGTTTTTCAGCCTGTTTGTCCTTGTTTTTATTGTCCTGTACCGTCTGCCAAATGGTAATAATTTTTTTTTTTTTTAAAAAAGGTGCCCAGGATGAGATGGATCTTTAAGAATGTTTTGAACTTTCTTAAGGCAGCGGGAGCAATAAAGCTCTTCCAAGAAGGGAAGAGGGCAACCAATGATCCTCTGGGCAATGACATTAACCCTCTGGAGTGCTGTCCTATCTGCCACTGTACAATTGGTAAACCATGCACAGGTGCAGTAAGTTAAAATACTCTCTATGGTGCAGCGGTAGAAGGTCACCAGCAGTTTTTCATTCAGTTGTTGTTTCCTGAGAAGTCTCAGGTAGTATAATCTCTGCTGGGCCCTTTTATTTATTTATTTATTTATTATTAAATTTATATCCCGCCCTTCTTCCCGAAGGGACTCAGGGCGGTGAACAGCTGAGAATTAAAATAACATACAATATAAAAGTTAAGATAATTAAAAATAAATTAAATTAAACGGCCACCCCAATTTAAAACCCCTAGCTATACAATTAAAAAACTAACCCATAAAACCTATTCAGGCCAGGCCGGCTTGCTGAAATAAAAACGTCTTCAGGGCCTTATGGAAAGTGCAGAGATCCGGAATCAGCCGTATTCCGGGAGGTAGCTCATTCCAGAGGGCGGGTGCCCCCACAGAGAAGGCTCTCCCCCTGGGGGCTGCCAGCCAACATTATTTGACCGACGGCACCCTGAGGAGGCCCTCTCTGGGAGAGCGTATTGGCCGGTGGGAGGTTATCGGTAGCAGAAGGCGGTCTCGTAAATACCCTGGCCCTAATCCATGGAGCGCTTTAAAGGTGAGAACCGACACCTTGAAGCGCACCCGGAAGACCACTGTTGCAATGTGTTGACCAGTGTTGCAATGTGAGTGCCCCAAGTCAGGTCCTCTTTTATGATAACACCCAGAAACTTAAAACTGGGCACTTGCTCGACTCGGTCTCCATTGATAAGCAAGGGCTGGATGTCTGATCTATTCCTTCTATAGTCCACTATAAGCTCCTTGGTCTTATTTTTTTTTTCTTTTTATTTCCCCCCCCCTCTTCCCTAACCCCCCCTCACCACCCATCCCCCCGTGACTTCCTCACAACAATAGGCTATTTCATAACTAATTACATACATAACATCTTCCCTTTCCCTTACTCCCTCCTCAGAATACTGACCCTTAGCATATTATTCTTATAACTCCCATTTTTACGATAATCTGCCCTTTTTCTCCTCCCCTAAACTTATAGTGTATTATTACAATTTAACATTTAATCTTTTATATATATTAATATAACATTTTAAAGCAGCCTTCTCCCTACATCCAAATTTAACGTTTATTCAGTTCTATCCAATTCCTCCACTCCCCTAATTATATGACTTAAAGATCCTTTTTCTTAGACTAATCAATCAGTAAACTAACCTATTTCAGCCCTTCAATTCCTACAAAGTCATGCAATACAATTCTAAATATAACCCACTGCCCACTTTACTAAAATATACACATATCTATATATGCATTCCATTTTATAAAAATAAAAAAAAGGACAATAACTTTAAATTTATAGTCCATATAATATCTTCTTTGATGTCTTTCTTGAATCTTTACAATAATCTGCCCTTTTTCTCCTCCCCTAAACTTATAGTATATTATTACAGTTTAACATTTAATCTTTTATATATATTAATAATATAACATTTTAAGGCGGCCTTCTCCCTACATCCAAATTTAACATTTATTCAGTTCTATCCATTCCTCCAATTCCTCCACTCCCCAAACTAACCTATTTCAACCCTTCAATTCCTGCAAGATCATGCAATACAATTCTAATTCTAATTATAATCCACTGCCCACTATACTAAAATATACACATATCTATATATGCATTCCATTTTGTAAAAAGAAAAAAGACAATAACTTTAAATTTATAATCCATATAATATCTTCTTTAGTGTCTTTCCACTGGATTGTTAAATCCATCACCCATAATAGGGTAAAATAACATGCTGGTGCAACAGTTTGTTCAAAATCTTCAGTCATCTTCTGCCCCCATCAGTAGTAGATATCCTCGCATCTATATAAAAGTAAAAACAACCACCCGAGTGACATTATAATTATATCCATATGGTTATAATTGTGGTATTCATCAGGATTATTAATTCCCATCATCCTAATGAGTAACATCCAGATCTTCTGCATGCCCCGGCGTAACTCTCCTGCCTTATAACTCAAAATAATTATAATATATTTACCAAAAAAAAAAAAAAATCCAAAGTAGATGATTCAAATCCAACAAGGTGAGGCTCTTTTCACATCCCAAAATCACGGCATTGCAGAGATCTGCCACAATCCTCAGGATAGTATTAAACAATTGTTCGCCTCCACTATCTTTTCAAATATTCATTCATTTTTTAAAGTCCCTGGCTTCAATGTTGCATGGTTTAGAAACTGCTATTTCTATGAGATCTATTTCTTTTCTTTTTCTTTTGCGGGTTGAATTTCCATCCTCGTTTCTTGCCTACCGATTGTGTATCGGCTGGTCGATTTTCATTCTGCTTTATGGGTTGTTCTTGTTGGGTTAGTTTTATCATCTCATCTTTCTTCTCCGTCACTTGTATATCAACTAGTTGATTTGCGCACTTGTCTGTGACTTGATGGTTCATCAGCTTGGTGTCGGATGACACTACTCTCTTATTTATAGACAGACCAGCTGGGGTATCCAGGGAATCCAAAGACAATTTATCTGCCACAGCCTCTATATTTTGATATTTTCCATTTGTTTCCAACTCCTTTTGCTTATCCTGTGTTATGCCTAAAGGTGTTAAATTCATTTTTAAAATTTTTTGATAAAAAATCTTCCGCTTTTTCAACAGTGTTCAATTGATATCTTACTCCTTGATATCTCAGTATTAAGCCAACTGGCGTGTCCCACCTGAATAGGATTTTTTTTTTTTTTAACTCAGTCACTAGAAAGCCAAATTTCTTCCTCTCCATTAGCATTTTAGTCGGGAGCTCCTTAAAAATCCAAATCTTTCTTCCATGAAATTGCAAAGTAGAATTAAAAGAGTTCTGCACAATATTATTTCTAATTTCTTTATCTGTAAAATAGATCACCACATCTCTAGGCAATTGCCTTTGCTTTGCCAACCAGGAGTTAATTCTGTAAATTCTATCAATCCTGCAAAACACTTCATCAGGTTGAACCTTTAAAATCCCAGCCAGAATTTCAGAAGATATTTTCCTTAAGTCATCTCTATTATTTTCCTGCAGGCCTCTCAGTCTAATTGCGTATTCTGTAAAATTATATTGAATCATTAAAACTTCTCTTTCAATCCTCTGTTGCACATTTTCTCCATTACCAGTCTTTTGGTCAGCCTCCATTTTAGATTTGTCTTCTGGACAATTATCCTGAATATTTACCAAGTCCTTTTTAATTTTTTGAATCTTGTCATCCAAATTCTCCTCCGTTTCCTTCATTTTAGACTCTAATAATTTAGTCTTTGCATCCACCCGAATCAGAAAATCTGATAGACCATTAGCTGATTTTAAAATCTTTTGATTCAAAAAGTCAAACTTTGATTTCACCAAATCACCAATTTCTTTAATTTCCTGCTTAAATTTTTCAAGTTGCTGGTTCACAATCTCATTCCTTCTTACAATCTCTTCAAGGAGAAAATCTATTATATTAAAATCAGGTTTCTGACACTGGAGAGTTACAATTTGTTGGTGCAGTTTGTCCAGCTGTGTAGGTCCCGATGCCATTTCCCACACAGACAAGATTTAGCAAAGAAGAGAGAGAAAATAGAAAACGGAAGGACTTTCCCTTAAAAAAGCAAAAAAAAAAAAAAAAAAAAAAACCTTCTTTTCAATCAACAGCAAGAGAAGACACAGGAGCGAGGTTTTATCTACAAATGTAGCCAGTGATATTTATTCCGCTACATTGTAGTAATAAGAAACGGAAGGACTTTCCCTTTCAGCCCTTCTCCAGCAACGGCAGACGCCATTTTAAAAGGCTCTTTTCCCCCCTTTCCTCTCCTCTTTCCTCTTAAATAGTTTTTTAAAGGGTAAAATACTTGCGATTCAGTATTAAGGGTCCAGCTCGCATTTTCTTTGTTTATTCTGTTAAGTTCGCAGGCTTGCTCTTGACTCCTGGCTCTGCATAAGCAGAGGTCTCCCAAAGCCCGGAGCAGCGGCAGGGGATGTGGGGCTTCTCATCCGCTCCGTCCCAAAAGTAAAAAAAAAAACTTTTGGGACTCTGCAGAGAGTTCTACCCACCCCTGCCGGCTCTATCTCCGTTTCCTTTTGGAAACGGAGTTTTTTCGAGCCGCCATTCCGCTGTGAAGGCGGCTCTGACAGGCAATGGAAGCTGACGATCCCGAAGGAACGTCTGGCGGCGGCCAGCAGCAAACCGGAAGTCCGCTCCTTGGTCTTATTGATGTTAAGGACCAAGTTATTGTCTCTACACCACAAAAGCAATTGATCCACCTCATCTCGATAGACAGACTCATCCCCCCCGGAGATGAGTCCAACCACTGTTGTATCATCTGCAAATTTAGTAATAGTATTACTAGCGTGAGTGGGAATGAAGTCAATGCAGTTCTAGTTCCCTTTTGGGCATGCAGCCAGCAGGATGACTTTGGGCCAGATACTTTCTAAGATCTAGAAAAGGAGGCAATGGCAAACCACTTCTGAAAATCCTTGCCAAGAAAACCCGCAGACACTTGTCGCAAAGGATTTCCATGTTTCAGACCAGTGGAATTTATGGCTTCTTAAAAAAAGGACTTTTTCATCGTGTTTCAGCTGTGAAATGGGCCCTGGTGATGCAGTGATTAGAATGCAGTATTGCAGGCAAACTCTGCCCGTAGCCTGGAGTTTGATCCTGATGGAGCTTGAGGTTGACTTAACCTTCCATCCTTCAAAGTTGGTAAAATGAGTACCCAGATTGTTGGGGCCGAGATGCTGACATTTGTAAACTACTCAGGTGATTGTTGTAAAGTGCTCTGAAATTGGTACCTAAGTCTAAGTGCTATTGCTATTGTGGGTGACAAATTGACCGTCCTATTCCATTTGCGGCAGTCTTTTGTTCCCCATAGTTATCAGAACCTCAACTGAACTTATTTGGATCTCGAAAGCAGTTGTCTGACACAGGAGCAAGTTACTGAAGTAGGCCGCACCCAGGCCTTAGGTGATGCAGTAGGAAAGTGGGAATTGTAAAGTATCCGAAGAGAGAAAAAATGGTAACGGAAAATGGAAATATGTGCAACAAAAAAGAGAAGAAGGAAGTGTTAGTGCTGATTTTAATGTGATTTTTAAAGGTTAGTACTGATGATGTTACCTAGTTAGGTAATGAAACATCTACAAGCAAGCTACCAAGTTCAGAGAGCACAAAGGACCCTACAGTCCTTCTCCTTCTCCTTCTCCTCTTCCTCCTCTCTGCAAACCTTACTCCCTTCTAGTACTGATGATGAAATGTCTGCAAAAAACAACCAAGCTCCGAGTTCACCAATGATTTTTAAAGGGCTTTGTAAGCACAAAGGAAATGAGCCCATGAATACCCAGGTTATTTTTATTTTTATTTTATTTTTTTTATTAATTAAATTTGTATACCGCCCTTCTCTTTTCGGACTCAGGGCGGTGATCAGCCAAAATAAAAACATTTGTACACAAAAGTTAAAATAATTATTTAAAACTAATTAAATAAAAATTGGCCCATAATTTAAAACATATCAATTAAAATCAATATCAGATGTTAAAACCAACATGGAATCAGGTCAGCCCGGCTAGCTGAAAAAAGTAAGTTTTTAGGGCCGACGAAAAAGATTCAGGTAGGTTCACCTTTCAAGAGGGCTTCTTCACATCTTTCTTTCCCATTTCTTTTCTTTTTTTTATTGAAAAAGTTTTACAATTACATTTTCTCCCCAATTCCCCCCCAACCCTCCCTGACTCCCTAACCCCCCCTAGCCCACCCCTCCCCCCGGACTTCGACAAAATGTAATCCAAATCAAAATCCCCTTTTTATAAAACTTGAACCCCTCCACCCCCTGTATATTTTTCACATCTTCACAAAATTCAATTATTCTATTTCTATATAATACTTCCAATTAAAAGCTATCTGATATTTCCTAGTTTGATATTTATTCTGCACATAATCTATCCACTTTTTCCACTCCCATACATAAGTCTCTTGTGAGCGATCTTTTAAATATGCTGAAATCTTCGCCATCTCTGCGAAACTGGCCATCTTCAAAGTCCATTCATCAATAGTAGGCATAGCTTCATTTTTCCAATATTGACCTATAAGTAATCTCGCTGCTGTTATCATATACAATATCAACTTTACTTCACCCAATGTAAAACCCTTAACTATACCCAATAAAAACAATTGTGGAGAAAATTGAATTTTTTTCTTCAAAACATTCTGCATAACCCACCAAATTTTTATCCAAAAAGCCTTCACTTTCTTATAAGTCCACCACACATGATAATATGTGGCATCTAGGCAATCACATCTCCAGCATTTTGGTTGAACATTAGGGTACATTTCTTTCCCATTTCTTATCACACCTTCTCATACTCCTGGAGAAAGAATCTGTTCTGCTTGATGCAACTGTCTAGTTTACTCCAAGTAGAATTTCTTCTAGTGCACTCCACTTGAGAAGGAAATAAGGAGAAAACCGACACCTGACATTCCTCAACAGCTTAACAAAACAGAGTATACTAAAACCCTGTCATAATAGGACATGCTAATTCAGTAAAGAAAATCAAGGCTTTTTGATGGTTAGTTTAGGAAAATACTTGAGATTTAAGCAAAGGGAGAAAAGGAGAGGAGAGGTCCTCTAGCCAGAAACACACACACCAATTCCCAACACTTCAGATCATTCCACGAAACTAAATCTAAAATCTGGGATTACATGCAGCTCCACTGTTCCTTAGATTGGTTTGGTTTTTTTAAAAATCCTAAGAACGGATATCTCTTTTCCCATAATTGAGTTTATACTGTTGTCATTCACACACATATTAGTATAGAATAATACAGTTGGGAACTGTATAATACAGTTGGATTAGTCTACTAATCCAACCCCCTGCTAAGGCAGAAGACTCTATACCATTTCAGACAAATGGTTTTCCAATCTCTTCTTAAAAACTTCCAGCGTTGGAGAATTCACACTTCTGGAGGCAAGTTGTTCCACTGATTAATTGTTCTAATTGTCAGGAAATTTCTCCTTAGTTCTAGGTTACTTCTCTCCTTGATGAGTTTCCACCCATTGCTTCTTGTCCTACCATTGGATGCTTTGGAGAATAGCTTGACTACTTCTTCTTCTTCTTCTTTTTTTTAATTTGATTTATATGCCGCCCTTCTCCGGAGACTCAGGGCGGCTTACAATGCGTTAAGCAATAGCCTTCATCCTTTTGTATATTTTATACAAAGTCAGCTTATTGCTCCCACAAACTGGGTCCTCATTTCACCTACCTTAGAAAGGATGGAAGGCTGAGTCAACCTTGAGCCTTGGAGAGATTCGAACCAGCAGAAATTGCAGGCAGCTGTGTTAATAACAGGGTGCGTATACCACTGTACTATCAAGGCTCTTCTTCTTTGTGGCAACCCCTGAGATATTGGAACACTGCTATCACGTCTCCCCTTGTCCTTCTTTTCATTAAACTAGACATACCCAGTTCTAGCAACCGTTCTTTATACGATTTAGCCTCCAGTCTCCTAATCATCTTTGTTGCTCTTCTCTGCACTCTTTCTAGAGTCTCAACATATTTTTTACATCGTGGTGACCAAAACTGGATGCAGTATTCCAAGTGTGGCCTTACCAAGGCCTTATAAAGTGGTATTAACACTTCACGTGATCTTGATTCTATCCCTCTGTTTATGCAGCCTAGAACTGTGTTGGCTTTTTTGGCAGCTGCTGCACATGGCTGGCTCCTATTTAAGTGATTGTCCCCTAGGACTCCGAGATCCCTCTCACAGTTACTACTATTGAGCGAGGTGCCAGATAAAGTACCACATAAAGTTCAATATGTAAAGTATTGAACGCACATAAACTGGTTTTGAATTGTAAGCTGCCTAGGCTTGTTTAGGAGTTTAACTAAATATGGTATCTCTCCTTGTTTCGTCATGTTTCAGATTAACCTGACTCCCAGTGCATCCATACAGCTAATCATCCATCACTTTTGTTCTTTAAAAGTCTCACTTCTCTCTTTTTTGAGGATCTCAACAATTCTGCCCACCCTCAACCTTCATTTGTCTCCCAACCCATTCATCCTTCCTTCACGAATTGCTTTGCAATTTGATGCATTAGCACTGTTGCACGTGTTTATCCCTTCCTTTCATTAATCAGATTAGCATAATAAAATGATTCGGTTTTGGTAAAAAGGGCCTCGGAGAGCAAAATAATGGAAAACGCATAGCCACCGTAACAGTGGATTACTACAATCAGAATTCTAATATTTTTGAACTCCTGTTGTGCTTTTGTGTCACCCCACAATCTGAGAAATAAAGCAGTAATGGTAATTCATGGGGAAACAACGCTTACAATAGGTACACCTGTTTTATTGAAACAAGAGAACAAATATACATTATTTAAAGGTCAAACGTATTGTGAAAGCATATGAATTTTAGCTAACAAAATGGATTGGAAGTTACACCAACTCATATCACTGTTTTGATTTTGACTAGAACTTCTTGTCAGTTTTACTCACTAAGCCATTGTTAGTTCCTAGTTGTTTGTCAACTGGATGAGAATCCAATTCTGGTTTGCAAATCATCAGGAATCAAGGATGATTCTCATTTGGTTCCAGAGACAGTAATCCATTAATACAATAACCAGTTCTGAAGAAAATCATCAGGTCTTTGGCAACTAAAACTCAGAAATTATGGAGGAGGAGGAGGAGGGAGGAGGAAGGAGGAGGAGGAGGAGGAGGAGGAGGAGGAGGAGGAGGAGGAGGAGGAGGAGTCAAACAATTCAAACATTTGGCTTTATTTTAAAATGTATAATTACAATTCTCTCTACATCGAGTTCAATTCCAGCATCTATATAATTTTCTTTCTTCTAGTAAAAAAAATATTTTGTGTTACTTTCAGCCAGGATGTTTTTTTCCAAATTGCTCTTCCAGACTACGCCTGTTTCAATTCCAAAACTTGCTAAAAATACTGTAATCAGTTTTGGTAATAATAACGATACCAATATCAATAAAATATTAGAAGTGTCAATAGTTATAGGTGCCTCGGGTGCCATCCCTTGAATATCATCGGCATTTGACAAATTCACATCAGTCAATTGCAAAAGGCAGCTTTACTTGGAACAGCTTACATCCTGCCATGACATCTGTAACATCATCAAACATCCACATCTGCCTAATCCCAGGTCTTTGGGAAGGATTTGATAGGTGGACAAAAATCCCCAATCCAGTCTGAACATCTGGCTGACTGTGAGATGAGCCAAAGTATTAAATTCATATCCTGACCAACTCCCAGTGACAAATGAACAATATGAACATAGATAGAAGGTGGATGGATTGATGGATGCATTGGTACATAGATAGCTACAGATAGATAGATAGATAGATAGATAGATAGATAGATAGATAGATAGATAGATAGATGATAGGTAGGTAGGTAGGTAGGTAGATAGGTAAATAGATGGGTGCATGGATGGATGGATGGATGGAATCTATCTACTATTGATAGATAGAATATGCAACTATTCTTACATTTACATTGTTTTTAACAGTGATCGTCCACAGACAAATTAATTTTGTTGTCTTAAGTATAAAATGTGACTTCTAGATGTGACTGCCAGATATAAATAGTTCAGAAAAGTTCAACCTATATATCTATATATCTATATGTATTCTAGAACAAAGAGAGGTGGGAATCTTCTTAAGTATCCTAATCTTGCATACCTCTTCTCTGGTACTCTAACTTCTCTTTGTACTACTAACTAGAGTATACAAAACATTTGCTAGACCAGTTCTCGAATACAGCTCATCTGTCTGGAACCCACACTGCATATCAGACATAAATACAATCGAGAGAGTCCAGAGATATTTCACGAGAAGAGTCCTCCATTCCTCTACCCGCAATAGAATACCTTATGCCACCAGACTTGAAATTTTGGGCTTAGACAACTTAGAACTATGCCACCTTCGGTCTGACTTAAGCGTAGTACATACAATTATCTGCTACAATGTCCTACCTGTCAATGACTACTTCAGCTTCAACCATAACAATACACAAGCAAACAATAGATACAAACTCAAGGTAAACTGCTCCAAACTCGATTGCAGAAAATATAACTTCAGTAACAGAGTGGTCAATGCCTGGAATGCACTACCTGACTCTGTAGTTTCTTCCCCAAACCCCCAAAACTTTAACCTTAGACTGTCTACTGTTGATCTCACCCCATTCCTGAGAGGTCTGTAAGAGGCGTGCATAAGCGCACCAATGTTCCTACCGTCCCTGTCCTAATGTCCCTTTTTATTTGTATCCTTCTCATGTATTCAAAATCATGTTTATACTTTTATCTGTTTCCTTATATATGCTTGATGCAGTGGTGAGATTCAGCCAGTTCGGGCCGGTTTGGGTGAACCAGTAGTTAAATTGCTGGCTGGTTCCACCCCTCCTCTCCCCTTCCAGGAGTCCCCACGCACCCCATTTTTGCTCCTAGGGGATTGCAGGAGGCTGAGTGCTGGCTATCACATCCCCTGGCCATGCCCACCCAGCCGGTCATTAGGGCAGAGAACCGGTTGTTAAATTATTTGAATCCCACCACTGCCACTATGTATGTTAGGAAAGGGATGACTCAAATATCTGGTTAAAATAAATCCTTCTGATCAGTGTGGGGTGTGTGTGTTTGTGTGTGTGTGTGTGTGTGTGCGTGTGCGTGTGTGTGTGTGCGTGTGTTTAACACTGAGTGGCATGCAGAGATGACATCCTTTCACTTAGATGCAATGTAAGTACCAAACAATGCCTCACATTCATTCTCTTATTTTCTTTTTTTCAATTTAAGAAGGAAATTGACCTTACACTCTTCAGTGTGATTTCGGGTCATTGTTATTAGAGATGAGAAAATGATGTTTCACCCATTTTTTCTTTATTTTCTTTTCTTTCTTTCTTTCTTTTAACTTGGCAAACTTCCCAGACCCTTTACATATAAAACCTCTGAATAGCTTTACGATTATTTTATTTTTCAGGTGGAGACATTTGCTGTCCTCTCTCCATTGGGCAAATAGAAAAATGTGCTTGTAAAAGCGGAGAACAATGGCTCTTTTTAGAAGCTTTGCAGCTCAAAACACAAACTCTCTCTTCGGTGTTCTTTCAGGCCAGTTGTGTTGAAATGCTGTTAAACAGAGCAGCTAGATTCCTATGCACAATACTCAGCGTGGAATAAGGGAGTGTGTTATAAACCTGTTTCTTTTCAGGCAGATCCAAGTGCATCCTACTTCTTTTATGGTGAATGTTAGGGAGTCGCTCTTAGTAGCCTCGTTACCATTTTTTTTCCCCTTCCCACCCATTCCTGCGTAGGAATGTCTTCTCTGTTATAATAGGTACAAGGATCTCTTTTTCTGAATTACTTTAGTACAAGAGTATAGTATCATTACTTTCCCCACTTCATTATGGTCTTGAATGGTTTAGAACTAGATTTTCTCAGAAAGACCCCTTCTGCCACCCCTTCTACCATCTACTCAACAACTTCAAAGTCGATTCCCAAATTAAAGCCAAATGGGTCACTGAACATCCGGATGTAGGAAGACATATAAATGACCTCACAACAACAACAACAACAACAACAACAACAACAACAACAACAACAACAAAAGGGCTCCTGACTTTGAACTACCACATCAACAATGAACAATGCTGAATAGGATGGCTTAGGACCTGGTTATCTATGGGACCGCCTGCTGCAACCAATAGCCTCCCACCGACCAGTACGCTCCCATAGAGAGGGGCTCCTCCGGGTGCCGTCGGTCAAACAATGTTGACTGGTGGCCCCCAGGGGGAAAGCCTTCTCTGTGGGGGCACCTACTATCAGGAACAAGCTCCCCCCAGAGATACGGAGGATCCCGGATCTACGCACCTTCCGCCGCGCTCTTAAAACCTTTTTATTCCATCAGGCTGGCCTGGCCTAATTTTTCCCTTTTAAAACACAAATTTTAATTTGTTTTTAATTTATTGAGGTGTTTTTAAATCTGTCTTCGGCCAAATTGTTTAATTCGGTTTTATTCTGTTTTTGAATTTTGTATTTATGTGTTTTTATCTTGTGGCTGTTCACCGCCCTGAGTCCTTCGGGAGTAGGGTGGTATACAAATAAACTAAACTAAACTAAACTAAACTAAACTAAACTAAACTAAACTAAACTAAACTAAACTAAACTAAACTAAACTAAACTAAACTAGGATTTGCATCTCGCACAGCTTCTGACAGGGCTCATTGTATAAACGGGGCATAATATCCTCCCCTCAGTGTGACTTTGGGGTCCCATGTCAAACTGTAGATCACATCCTGACCAGCTGTAAGCTGAGGGTACATATGGGTCCATATCTGATTTTTTTAAAAAATATAAATGATGTGGCACTTCAAAGTCCTAGACCAGAGATGTCAAACTCAATTTCACTGAGGGCCGCATCAGGGTTGTGTTTGACCTTGGGGTGGGTGGGAGGTGCGGCCAGGGTGGGCATGGCCAGCTCGATGTCACTCGTGTTGGGGGCGCCTGTGGTGGCCCGAGCACTCTGCCAGCGGAAACAGAGATTGGCCAAGCTGAGCTCCATTTTCACTGGCAAAGTGTTGCAGGAGGCTGTTGCAGCCAAAACGGAGTTCATGAGGGCTAAGCATGGCCCTTCCGAGGTCTGTTTTTGCTGGCAGAGGCACCGTGGGCTGGTCCTTCACTATTTCCAGGACAGCCCTGCAGGCCAGATCTAAGCACCTTTCAGGCCGACTCCGGCCCACAGGCCTTGAGTTTGACACCCCTGTCCTAGACATTGGTATTTGAACATAGATTCTTTTTAATAGCTATATTTCATTGTGTTTTACTAATTTAGGTGAAATGTTAATATATACCATATTTTTCATAGTATTAGACACACCTTAGTTTTTGGGGAGGAAAATAAGAAAAAAGCTGATTGGTGGGTGAATCGGCCTCCCGGAATACCCCCAATCAGCTGTTCCCAGAGGTAAATTTTAGCAACAGGTTCCTTGGTTGTGAGCTCCGTGCCTTGCTTTTTCCCTCCCTTTTTTTCTGTTCTGCCTCTGAAACTTCTGAAACTCCGTTTCAGAAAAAAAAAAATTCCTGCCTCTGAAAGCCTCAGAAATAGAGCTTCTGAAAAAAAGCCTCTGAAGCTCTGTTCGGGGGCTTTTTTTCTGAAGCTCTGTTTGGAGGCTTCTTTTCTGGAGCTCTGTTTGGAGGCTTCTTTTCTGGAGCTCTGTTTGGGAGCTTCTTTTCTGAAGCTTCGTTTCTACATTCGGCGTATAAGACGCACCCAGATTTTCACCCTCTTTTTTGTGGGAAAAAGGTGCATTTTAGACTCCAAAAAATACGGTATATTGCTAGTCCATGTATGACAGGGGTCCAACAACCCACATACTACTGGGCCTTGAGCCACGGAATTGGGCCACGGAAGTGGCAGGCTAGTGTGTGTGCATATCCCCTTTTGCAGCATGTATGTGCATTACCACTCATGTGAGCAACATGTGCGCCGGCTTCCCTTGCACAAGTGGTGGGCATACATGCCTACATTGCATGCCTACATATATGCAAGCAGTGGGCATACATACATACATGCATGCCTGCCGCTTGGACCAAATGGAGCTGTGTGCACAGAACCATCCCCTCTACTCCATCGCCGGTCTACAAAGCCAAAAAGATTGGGGAACTCTGATGTATGATATGCCATATGATAAATAAATAAAATAGATAAATCTCAGAGAGAACAGGAATGGGGCACTGCTTCCTTGTGGACTCGACTTTAAGTCTTCACATGTTCAAGTGAACTTCAGTCTCTGGCTCTAAGACACGGGTATCAAACTCGCTGCGTAACATTGCTATCATGTGACTTTTGTGATGTTTTTCCCATTCGCGGACTTGGATTGGGTGTGGCCTGAGCGTGACGCATCCAGTCCATAGGCCACCAGTTTGATACCCCTGCTCTAGGAGATTGGAAATATGCCTTGGTGACATCAGCAGTCAGTGTACCAATCATCTTCATCTTAAGGGAAAATTTAAAATATTTTAATTGAGATTTCTGCAAAAGTCACAGCCCTCAACTCCCCTTAATTGATCTTAGAAGCTAAGCCAGGGTAAGTCCAGGTTGGCATTTGTGCATTTATAGCAGGGGTGAAATTCAGCAGGTTCTGACAGGTTCTGGAGAACCGGTAGCGGAAATTTTGAGTAGTTTGGAGAACTGGCAAATACTACCTCTGGCTGGCCCCAGAGTGGTGTGGGAGTGGAGATTTTGCAGGATCCTTCCCCTGGAGTGGGGTGGGAATGGAGATTTGGCAGTATCCTTCCCCTGCCATGCCCACCAAGCCACACCATGCCCACCAAGCCATGCCCACAGAACTGGTAGTAAAAAAAAAATGAATTTCACCGCTGATGTATAGGTTGTAGAGTAAAAAATAAACAAACATCTGAGTAGGCTAGAATCAACTCCCTTTTTTATGATTCTGTAATCTCTTAATTCAGGAGAGAGTGATAGAATAGAATAAACTCCTTTCTTACGACCCTGTAATCTCTTAATTCAAGGTATAGTCGGATGGAGCTGAGCATTTACTCAGTGGTACTCCATTGTATTATTGTAGTATTCCCTAATTATATTGAACCTATTGTATTGTTGTATTATTCCAGTGGTAGACTAGAGTAGCCGCTCAAAATAATTCCTTCTCTTTTTCCTTGCTATTTCTTCTCCTGTTCTCAAAATAAAGAAGAAAGGGAATTCAGTTCTCAAGATACACCCTTAAGTCTTCTTATAGCAACGGCACACAACACTATAAAACTGTTACACGCTAAATCATAAAAATCCTTCTGTATATATGTGTGTGAATAAGGTATCTATAGCTACAGTATATCTCTATATCGATCTGTAAATATAATAGCCTACTTAAATAAACCCTTATCTACTGTTAAGCTAAAAGCAGGTTGGGATGACATTTGCTATGTTCTGGGATTACTGGAGTTATATCCCAAGCAGTACAGTTAATGAGGTTCTATATTTTCCCAGCAGTAAGGCCTAGCTTAAACGGGAGCTAAGTAGGGGTTGACTGCATGTTTACTGGAAATATTTAGGTAGCCACTAACTAGAAACAAAGGAAAAACCTGACTCTCTGTTGATCATCTAGAACAGGAGTCACCAACCTTTCGGATCTCAGGGACCACTAAATTCATAATTTTAAATCCCTTGGACCACTAATATGATCTGCCTAATGACTGGCTGGGTGGGCATGGCTAGGTGGTCATGTGACTGGGTGGGCATGGACAACTCAATGTCACTCACGTCAAGGGGCACCTCGCCAGCCTCTACTTGCCCCTCCCCTCCCAGCCACTACTCCCCTGCCTGCCTGGGCTCCTTAGGGCCCCAACAGGAAGCAGTTGTTGGAGCTAAGCAGCCACCATGAGAAAGAGTTGGCAAAACAGCTGTCTCAGTTCAAATTGGATCTAACCAAGAAGGAGGCTCAGCAGAAGCAACTCACTGAGGACTAACAGCATAGGCTTTCCAAGCAGAGGGAAGACCTGCGGGAGTGCAAGGCCAGGTAGAGGCGCCTGGAGGCTCAGCGGGCTGAGATGGTCAGCCAGTTCCAGGCCATGATGCAGTCCCACTGGAACAAGACCCTCCGGCTCTTCTCACCCAGTACAACTTCCCTCCAGCCTTCGCCCAAAACCCCACACCAGGAGGCTGAAGCAGACCCCAAGTCGGAATTTCTCTTCCCCTCTGACCCCTACAAAAAAACCCAAAGGGGAAGATTCTCTGCAGTAACACAAACATTCATTGCACTTATCCAGCCCAGGGGGTGTAGTTTGAGGATCCCTGATTTAGTGCAATATAAAAAATCAAACAATTTTTCTGCGGACCACCAAAATTTTCTCGCGGAACACCAGTGGTCCACGGACCACCAGTTGGAGACCACTGATCTAGAAGATGTCTATGGAGGAGTCTATTCCCCATCATCCGGTCAGAGCTGAAGAAGCTTCTTGGATGAGAAGCATCTTCAAAGAAAAGAAGATGAGAAGCATCTACAAAGAAAAGAAAAAGAAGATGAGAAGCATCTTCAAAGAAAAGAAAAAGAAGATGAGAAGCATCTTTAAAGAAAATCCAGAAAGTCCAGTTGCTTCTTGAAAAGGCACCTTTAGGTTTATCATCTAGATCAGGGGTGTCAAACTCGCGGCGTCACATGACATATCACAACTTTTTCCCTCTCTGCTAAACTGGGGGTGGGCATGATGCATTTGGCCTGCGGGCTGCGAGTTTGACATTCCTGATCTAGTTTTTTTGCAGCTCAGATATAGTCTCCCTATTCTAATAAAACCATTTTCAGAAATGTAGTGTTGCATTTTCTATGTAGAAGTCCCACACAACATGTTTAATATAGTTTGTATATTATCCCAACGAGAGGAATCTTTTCAGTCCCATTGATATAGGACTTTCTACCAGTGTCACATCTAATTTTGTTCAGTTTCATGTGACACAGATTTGTACAAGATTGCTCATGCTGTGTGTTTTTGGTTCCTTAGAAAATCTGCACAAACTAACGCCAAAGGTGATTGTCTATATCAGGTGTGTCAAACATGCGACCCGCCATCCAGATCTGGCTGCAATAGGCTCAGAGTTATCCTGTGGGGCCATCCCAGAGACAGCGAGGAATCGGCCTGTGCCACTCTGGCCCATGCCGCCCTGGCTCTGGCCCACCTCAGCCACGCCCACCCAATCAGCCACAACCACCAGGCCATGCCCACCTCCAAGGGAAAATAAAATCTGGATATGGCCATCAATGGGATTGAGTTTGACACCCCTGGTCTAGATAGCTGAACTGGACATTCATTTATGAGGCCACTGCCATATCCTTGTAAAAAGTTTGCAACTAATTATACGGATTGTGTGTGTTTGTTTACTTCTCCTTGTCCTATTCTCTTCATACACTAAATAATGATTAACGATATGTAGAAGTACAAATTCCTAATTTCAGAGACATAAGCAGGGAACATGAAACATATGTCATGCGACTGATTTATATAATAGTTGTAAGAGATGACCAGGTTCAGCTTGAGGGAGGGGTTAAATGTGTCCTCAGTTTTGAGTCCCTGAGGGAAATGTCAAACATGTAATTAGTCATGAGTCCCTTCATACCAGTGGTAGGTTGCCCCCAGTTTGGACCAGTTTGCAAGAACCGGTAGTAAAACTGGTGGGAGGCCCCGCCCACTGCCCCGGATGTTGTCATCGGCAATCTGTGCATGCATTTGCTCGTGCGCGCGCGCGATCCCGGTTTAAACTGGTAGTAAAGGTAAGTAGAACCCCTGCTTCATACCCACAAGAGATCCAGTCCACCTTGAATTCCATTGGCTCTTATCTACAGCCAATTTGTTTTGACCCATTAGATTCTTGTAAAGAGCTCAAGTTTACAATACATCTTTATACCCATTTGAATTGTCTGGAATCTCTTGATTTTCCTGGTGCTTGATGAAAATAGCATCCTAGAAATTAAAAAGAGATTTTACAAAACAAGTCTATATACCTAATCCCTTTTGAGTTCGGGTAAATATGAACAAGAAAGCTTCCGATATCGTAAGCTTACAAAAAATACAAAACTTGTACATTTTCCTATATTAAAAACAAACCCCAAATTGTATCTGTTTTATGTTGAATTGACTCTAGCACCACTGAAAAAGTAGTATTTCCTTTTTCTTGTTTTTTCTTTTCTTTTACCCAAACGCAGAAGAGAAAGGCAGGGGAGAAAGAGTGTCAGCGAGGTCTGAGAAATTTATCTCGCTATAGATGATCAATATATAGTGTTATTCTGAGAAAAGATGTTATAATAATAATACACAAACTGAAGTAATGGTTAATCAATGTATCCATCAAATTTTAACTGCCCAATAAAATGCCTGTGAGATAAAGTTTAGAACATTGTGGTACAATTAGAAGGAAAAAAAAATAGAATATATTTTCAGGAAACTGTATGTACAGACACACATAGACTTACAGACATCCAGACTCACAAACACACCCCAGATATATATATTGGCTTTGTTAGATGACCAAGTTTGAAACTTCACAATTAAAACAACAACAACAATCAAACAAACACCAACAGATTAATAATGTATATTGTTCCTTAGGAAATCCATGGCAGTTTAGACATAATTAATGTCCACTTTCCCTTTCCAAAAAAAGGAAAACAAATTTATCATGCTCAGTGGCACCACTGTGAAGGATCCATCACAATGTAAATGGGACTGAGTGAGACACTTTCATTAGGCATGGATCATTAGAGCAACACCCCATAATGGCTTTCCCTTGTGATGAGGTTTGTCATGTGAAAGCCCATTAATGTATGAAAGCAGATATTCAGCGTCAAAACATTTACCCTCTTAATGCCAGAAAATTATCCCAGGAAATCAGCTTCGGGTCTATGCAAGAGTCCCTTTCCAGAGAGGTAGGTATGGACTTAATCATATATGACCGCATTATAAATTTACCCTTCAAATGTCTCTCAGCTCAACACAGGGGAATCTGCTTGCCACTGTGGAAGTCCACATCCCATTTTGATCTTTGGCTCCTACAACATGCTAGGGAAAACAACAATAACAACAAAAGGATCTTTTGGTGTGGAAGTGAAGATACACGCACCTCAGATCTACAAATGATTTATCCACTAGAAGTCTGCCACTCAAGTTGGGGTTGCTCTGTGTGTTTAAGTACGCATGTGAAATATACATGGATCTTACGAGGAATAGATTCAGTTGCAACTAGATATCTTCTTTGTTGTTGTTAGTTTTGAAGTCGTGTCCGACCCATTGCAACCCCATGGACAATGTTCCTCCAGGCCTTCCTGTCCTC
The DNA here is from genome assembly GCA_022577455.1 of Arizona elegans. Taxonomy (NCBI): domain Eukaryota; kingdom Metazoa; phylum Chordata; class Lepidosauria; order Squamata; family Colubridae; genus Arizona; species Arizona elegans. The sequence goes on along the minus strand of JAKOOJ010000032.1, from coordinate 5,837,363 downwards.
TACCATTCTCTGGAGTCCATTTAAGCTCACACTGACTGCTTCAGTGACTCCATCCAGCCATCTTGTTCTCTGTCGTCCCCTTCTTCTTTTGCCTTCAATCGTTCCGAGCATTAGGCTCTTCTCCAGGGAGTCCTTCCTTCTCATTAGATGGCCAAAGTATTTGAGTTTTCTCTTCAGGATCTGGCCTTCTAAAGAGCAGTCGGGGTTGATCTCCTCTAGGACTGACCAGTTTGGTCGCCTTGTAGTCCAAGGGACTCACAGGAGTCTTCTCCAGCATCATAGTTCAAAGGCCTCAATTATTTGGCGCTCAGCCTTTCTTATGGTCCAACTTTCACAGCCATACGTTGCAACTGGGAAAACCATAGCCTTGACTATACACACTTTTGTTGGCAGGGTGATGCCTGTGCTTTTTAGTAAGCTATCTTCTTACAATTACATTAAATACTGGCCAACTCAAGAAATGGAAGAAAGAGGGAGACATGGAGAGAGAGAGAAGGGAGGGAGGGAGGGAGAAGAAGGGGAGGGAGATTGAATAGAGTGAGGGAGAGAAAAAGAGGAAGGAAATAAGGAAAGAAACAATGAAGAGAGGAGGGAGGGAGGAAGGAAGGAACGAAGGAAGGGCTAATTTTAATGGGGAGACTAGGAAAGCTTGAATGGAAAATAGAAACAACAACAAAATTAAAAAACAAACAAACAAACAAACAAAGGCATCCACAAACTGCTACTTTAGTATTTTAATGAAAACTGTAGAGATATGTTCATGAAAATATCAGTAATCAAACTAATTCAAGTGAGAGTTTATCTTATATACCCTACTGAGGAAAAGCATTTAAAGATGCTTCCAAGGACGTTTTCTAATCAATTAGTGGTTTTTCTCTCTAATTTGATCATAAGCCATATGCTCACTTGCTCTATAAAAGAGAGTGAAATTGCTTTGACATTAATAAAGCTGTTCAGTGATACGTTAGTGGAAAGTTTTGGCCAATCTCTTGAAATTTTATCTACATCTAAAATATGGCCCTATTAAATGTGTGTGGCTGTAAAGCTCTCTATACATACTAAATGTAGAAAAATTCAGAGATTATGTTAACACCCATGGCCGCTTGAAATCTTTCAGTTTTTTTGGAGACTGGAAAAATATCTCTCGTTATTGTTTATGTTTGTGTTTTGCTTGAAGATTCTTTTTTCATAAAAGGCTAATTCATTTGGCCAATTCAAGGAGGCTGTACTGCACAAATCCAGATTATCTCTTGATGGCATCAAAGGGATACACATATTTCAAGATTTTGTCTGACAAATGAGGCTGGATATAGAATTATTCCTTCCTTCCTTCCTTCCTTCCTTCCTTCCTTCCTTCCTTCCTTCCTTCCTTCCTTCCTTCCTTCCTTCCTTCCATTTTATTTTCCTTGATAGTGGATTCAGCTGAACTTTCTATGAATCCTCTTCTTAAATCCACATCCCTCAACCAGGCCCAACTATCCTTCTCTCAATTCTTCTTCCCCCATCCCTTGTTCAATGGATTTCAGCCATTGAACCAAGAACCATCCAGCTATAACCAACGTACCATATACCTATAAGAGGTGACACATCTCAGAGCGCGGGAGGACCCCTTGGAGGGCAGGGCTGAGGATTTTGTGCAGTATCCGCATGACAAAGTCGCTCAACTTCGGGAAGGCCTGGACTCTGACTGGGTAGATACAGGTGGGGTGACGGAGACAGGTCTTGAGAGCGTTATCTGGGAGGAGTTTGACCCAGTGACCCCTGAAGACGTGGACAGGATTCTGGGTAGACTTAGCATGGCCACATGTTTATTGGACCCGTGTCCCTCCTGGTTGGTGCTGGCTTCCCAGGAGGTTACACAAAGCTGGCTCCAAGGGATTGTTAATGCTTCTTTGAGAGAGGGCTATTTTCCCGCCGCCTTGAAAGAGATGGTGGTGAGGCCTCTCCTCAAGAATCCCTCCTTGGATCCGGCTGTTTTAGCAAATTATCATCCAGTCTCCAACCTTCACTTTGTGGCGAAGGTTGTTGAGAGTGTGGTGGCGTGACAGTTCCCCATACCTGGATGAAGCAGTCTATCTCGATCCATTCCAGTTGGGCTTCAGGCCTAGGCACAGCACGGAAATGGCATTGGTCGCTTTGGTTGATGATCTCTAGAGGGCTCAGGACAGGGGTTGTTCCTCTGTCCTGGTCCTGTTAGACCTCTCAGCGGCTTTTGATACCATCAACAATGGTATCATGCTGCGCCAGTTGGAGGGGTTGGGGTGGGGGGCACTGTGTTGCAGTGGTTCTCCTCCTTCCTCTCTGACCGGTAGCAGTTTGTGTTGACAGGGGGCCAGAGGTCGACCCCGAGGCGTCTTGTATGTGGGGTGCCACAGGGGTCAGTCCTCTCACCCCTTCTGTTCAACATTTATGTGAAGCTGCTGGGTGAGATCATCCGTGGTTTCGGGGTGAAGTACTATCAGTACGCTGATGACACTCAGCTGTACATCTCCACCCCGGACCACCCCAATGATGCCCTTGACGTGATGTCCCGGTGTCTGGAGACCGTACGGATCTGGATGGGGAGAAACAGGGTCAAGCTCAACCCATCCAAGACCGAGTGGCTGTGGCTTCCAGCGTCCTGATATAGTCAGTTGGTGCCATCTCTGACTATTGGGGGCAAGTTGTTGGCCCCCACAGAGAGGGCCCGCAACTTGGGTGTCCTCCTGCATCCATGGCTTTCTTTAGAAGAAAGAAGGGGGGGCTTTTTATCAGGTTCACCTAATTCGCCAGTTGCATCCCTTTCTGGATCGGGACTCCTTACGCACGGTCACTCATGCCCTCGTCACTTCCCGCCTGGACTACTGCAATGCTCTCTACATGGGGCTCCCCTTGAAGAGCACCCGGAGGCTCCAACTGGTCCAGAATGCGGTCGCACGGGTGATTATGGGAGCATCATGGCACTCCCATGTAACACCTCTCCTGCGTGAGCTGCACTGGCTCCCAGTGGTCCTCAGGATGCAATTCAAGATATTGGTGACCACCTTTAGAGCGCTCCATGGCTTAGGGCCAGGATATTTACGGGGCCACCTTCTACCACCGAGAGCCACCCACCGGCCAGTATGCTCCCACAGAGAGGGGCTCCTCCGGGTGCCATTGACCAAACAATGCCAACTGGCGGCCCCCAGAGGGAGAGCTTTCTCTGTGGGAGCACCTGCCCTCTGGAATGAGCTCCTCCCAGATATACGGACGATTCCAGACTTACGTACTTTTCGTCGGGCCCTCAAAACCTTTTTATTTCATCAAGTCGGGCTGGCTTAATCTCTCCAATTATGTATTTTAATTTGGATTTTAATGGGGGATTTTAACTGTCGGGCCAAATTGTTTAATTCATTTTCAAATTGTTTTTATATTTTGTATTTGATGTTTTTTACTTCTGGCTGTTCACCGCCCTGAGTCCTTCGGGAGAAGGGTGGTATATAAATTTAAATATTAAATTAAATTAAATTAAATTTTTCCAGCCAGTTTCTTTGGAACTTTTCAGTACATTAGCCCAGCTGTGCTAATTACTTCAAAGTGATTTATAGCTATTACTAAAAGAGGACAGCCAGAGGCAAAAGATGAGAAGGTTCCTCCATCTTAGGTTGTCGGGTTGAAGGAAAATTTTCAGTATGTGCTTTACATTTTAGGCAAAACACATAGACATTAGACGTGCCAACATTTGGTCCTGTTTTGCATTTGTCCTCCTTAATTGCCACCAGGCAAATAGTGATAGGGGAAATGGGTTGAAGAATTAGGCAATGTTTTTGAGCTAGTAAAATCCACTTGCCATGCTGAGTGTGTATTGTGCTTATACTCACAAAAGCATCAAGACAAGACCGACTGTTCACCCACCCACCCAATCTGATCTGACTTCTATCTACTCTATAGATATGGAAATGGAGATGGAGATGGGGAGAGAGGGAGAGAGGGAGGAAGGGAGGAAGGGAGGGGGAAAGAGAGAGATACAGAAAATACAGAGATAGAGAAAGAGATAAATATAGAGATACACACACCCACATATATCTGTCTGTATCTATCTATCTATCTATCTATCTATCTATCTATCTATCTATCTATCTTTTTTCTTTTATGTACACTGAGAGCGCATGCACCAAGACAAATTCTTTGTGTTTCTAATCACCACAAAATTTGGATTTCACCACTGCCTAAAGTTATTTATGGGGATCATCTAAGGGAGAATAGGACCTCACAATCTGATAACCATAACCACCTTGAGGGCACAAATAAACCCCAATGACTCTCAGAAAGAGTACTAACGACCAGATAACTGCAAGGAATATAAATCTTTCTATCATCCACCATTCAGTCAGAACTGAAGGAGCTCCTTGGATGAGAAGTTAAATATTTTCAAGGAAAAACAAGTCCAGTTGCTTTTTTTAAAAAAGCACTTTTGGGACAAAGTTACCAGATATCTCCAAGGTGTCCATCCAAAGGATATTGCAGAAGTAGTAATATCTAGCTATATTACAATACTTGGTATAAATAACAGGTCATATAATGATTAATAGTTAAAAAAAGGTAAAGGTTCCCTTTGCACATATGTGCTAGTCGTTCCTGACTCTAGGAGGTGGTGCTCATCTCCATTTCAAAGCCAAAGAGCCAGCACTGTCTGAAGATGTCTCCATGGTCATGTGGTTGGCATTACTCAATGCCAAAGGTGCACGGAACACTGTTACCTTCCTACCAAAGGTGATCCCTATTTTTCTACTTGCATTTTTTTACGTGCTTTTGAACTGCTAGGTTGGCAGAACCTGGGACAAGTAATGGGAGCTCACCCCATCACGCGGCATTAGGGATTCGAACCGCTGAACTGCCAACGTTTCGATCGACAAGCTCAGCATCTTAGCCACTGAGCCACCGCGTCCCTTCAAGTTTAATAGTAGGGCTTGTTAAATAATATTTTTATACTGTTCATGTTCAGGATGTCCATACTTTTCCATCATTGTATTCACAGTTGTGTTTTGCACAATTCTGGTAGCGTATACTTTATTTATTGTCATTTATTAATTTTTTTATGCCACCCATCTCCTCTACAAGGTGACGCTTGACTGCATTGTTTCTTCAGAAAAATGAGAGATCTCAGAACAAATTCATTTGTTTTAAAAATCAGGAAATGCCGCGTTCACAGAAAAGCACACATTCGCACATACATCTTCACCGCACTGCCTGAAATATTGATTGAGAAAGGAACACCGAGAGTCGGTGTTAAGAAATGGAGAAGTAAATTAGGAAATAAATCAGCAAACAGTTCAGCTTTTTTTTTTTTTTAAAAAAAAAATCAGACCTATTTTTTCTGGCCCCATGTCTTTTTTTCTTTGAAGATATGAATCACATAAAGAATAGCAGTTCATCAGAAAAATGTGCTCAAAGTGATTTTTGCTAATGTTATTGACCAGATACAGGGTGGCCAACCAACCAAAGAAACACAAGCCATTTCTCATGACTATTAAAGATGAATTCTTAGAAAACCACATTTTGTCAAAGTCGAACTGTTTTGTTCAGCCTCCTTCGGTAAAACAGTAAATCTATGTCAAACTGCACCACAGAATTCTTTTATAGAACTTCTGCAGTTGACATTAGATGTCAAGGAGAAGACACCAACTTGACCATGAGATGATGATGATGATGATGATGATGATGATGATGATGATTAGCCAAATGAAATTCAAATTGTTTTGTTAAGCGACAAAGCTCAGATTGGCATTATATTTGACACCAAAGTTGGGATTTTCAAAAAAGGACTTTGTTCATTCAAACTTTTGAAAGGAACTTTCAAAACATCAGAAAACTTTCTCCAAAATCTCTCTAATCAACTTGATGTGCACCTTCACAGACAATTCAGGGTCTGTTACATGGTGAAGTGAAAAACGGTGATCCAGGAAAAGTATATAATGAGTTCCCTCCACCATTTTGTTTTTTTTTTTGCCAAGAATGGCATTTTGTGAACTCCAATAATTGGGAAATATCAAGCACACAACGATTTTGAAGATACTGTGATGATAGAGGGGTGAATCAATCTTCTCTTGGAATATATATACATATATACATACATACATACATACATACATACATACATACATACATACATACATACATACACACACACATACACACATACACACACACATATACACACACCCACACACACACAGAGAGAGAGAGAGAGAGAGAGACAGAGAGACAGAGAGAGACAAAGACAGAGAGAGAGATTTTGTTTTCAGCAAGCCAGCCTGGCCTGAATAGGTTTTAAGGGTTTTTTAATTGTATTGCTAGGGGTTTTAAATTGGGGTAGCCGTTTAATTTAATTTATTCTTAATTATTTTAACTTTTATATTGCATGTTATTTTAATTCTCGGCTGTTCACCACCCTGAGTCCCTTCGTGGAGAAGGACGGGATATATATAAATAAACAAACAAACAAACAACAAACAAACAAACAAACAAATAAATAAATAAATAAATAAATAAATAAATAAATAAATAAATATATGTCCAGTTCCTAGTGCTGTTGTATCCACTAGCCTCAAGTTTGAAGATTCAAAATTTCTACTCCAGGGCTGACTCCCCATCCTTACAAGAACATCTGAGAAGAGGTGGATCTCGCCTTGAAGGCAAAGGTATAATAGAGAAAGCGTGCCACAAAATGTTCTTTCCCTTTGTCCTTTACAGGTTTGCAAAATGTTGAAATGCCCTAAAGTGCCAGGGCCTAAAATGTTCTTAAGTGTTGCAATTTGAGAGAGAATTATTAAGTCAAATTTGTTTCCAGAATAATCACAGGTAGGAAAGAAAGTTACAGCGCATTGATTTATTCCAGTGAGATTTGCAATGTGTAATTATATAAGCTTTTAATGATAATTAGGGGCAGTATGCTTTAGGTAGGAAGGGAAACCAACAAAAAAAATATCCTTTAATCAAAGTTTTATTCTGCTTTCTGCTCTGCTACATGTTGCAGCTTTTGAACAATGAAACCGTGTAAAAAGAAATTAAGCTCCCACTCCTTGCGGTGTTTACATTTTTCGTGAATATTGCTAATCTATTGACAACTTTTGAACTTCGACAAGATTCACATTGCCTAGTAGAATACACGCCATGGAGGGGACATGAAAAGGAAAGGAAAAGGGGAAAAAAATAAACAGCTGAACAGAATGTACTATTGTATGAAGCTAAACCATATTTGCATTTCCATAAATCACAATTACGTGCTGATTTTGCAGGGTAGTTAAGGACAATATTTTAAAATGCTAATGAAAGACGTTTAACCCTTATATATTGATTTAGAGGGGTGGGGGGAAATGAGTGCAGGCAGATTGCAGCAAACTTGGGAAAAGCCACTTTCATTCAGAACCCATGGAGATCTTTTGGGTACCTAATGCTGATGAGTCCTAACAATGGATTCTCATGACTGTAATAATCTAGTTTGGGATCTGGGGATGAGAAGGAGAAAGTTCATGGAAACTTTTGATCAGATGTTGCATGACGTGGAAAGCCTCAAATGGATCTTTTCTGCTTATTCAGTGTGACAATGCATATTTTACTTTTTCTTAATGATAGTCATAGGGTACAAATAAGCAATCAGGAAACATATAAATAGTAAGGATACAATTTATTTTTAGTGCTGTTGTAAGGTCAAACAGTCACTAAATGTACTGTTGTAAGTCAAGGACTGCCAGTATTTATTTGCTACAAAAAGTTTGAGGTATCTTTCAGCCACTTATTTCGATGGTAAATCATAAAATTAAAAAAAAAAAGTATTAATCGACAGAGTCTCTTTGTTTACTTTCTTTTAAGCTGCCTAAAGAACATATAAAGGAGTTCAGGCGACTCTGATTCGCTTAAATGTATTGAAATTTCTTTTAGAGATTTGGATTTTAAACTCTTTGGGATTACCATCAAAATGAATTTGAATGGTTCGGCTCAGCTTCCAGCAGATTATGAGCGGGATGCCATCTGCTTCACATTACCGCAAAACTCTGAATCTTTTCCAAAAACTGAAGTCCAGAACGGAACAAACAGAATACCTAAGATCTATCTTTTGATCAGAAAAAGAAGAAAGAAGGAAGGTCTCGAGATTTATTCCCCGAAGATTGGTTCTCTGTGCGATGTGCACCTGCTATTTTGGCACTGAAGGATTATGCAAAAATAAATGAATATATATGCGCCATTTTTTTAACCTTCCTACGCATAAGTGGATCGACTCACAAATGGCATTCTGTCTTGAATTTATTTTAATTGAAGGGGAATTATCAATCATTTTAAGGAAAAGTTTTTTTTTTAAAAAAAATCCTTTATATATAAATATGTGCATTCTACCTCTGAGATCCTGCCTCTCAGCTCTGTCCAAATGAGAATAAAAACCACACCTATATTATACATGTGCATTTGGTTTTTCTGGCCTAAATGTAGGACCTTACTTTTGCCAATTTCTTGGTCATTGCTGGTGTCAAATAACGTAATTACCAATATGTATAAATCTGGCTGCTAGGTTGCCAACTGCTTAGGTCAGGGGCCCACTTAGATCTGGCCTGTGGAGCCACACCCTGGAAACAATGAAGGACCGGCCCATGATGCCTCTGTTGCGTGCGACCCTCCCAAGCTCTGTTTTCATTGGAAGAGGCTTACAGAGACCATCGCAGCTGGAAATGGAGCTCGCAAGGGCTGCGGGCAACACTCCCGAGCTCCGTTTTTGCTGGCAGAGGATTGCAGAAACAGAGCTCGGGAGCCCATTTTTGCTGGCAGAGTGCTTGGGCCACCACAGGCACACCTGAGCTGAGTGACATTGAGCTGGCCACACCCAGTCAATGAAATCGAGTTTGACACCCCCAGCATAGGTGTTTCAGAAAGATGTTGTCGTTTCATTCTACTGGACATGAGAAGGGAGATGGTGATAGCCATGAATTATTGAGTTTGTATTGAGGGTGAAATAAAGGTCCTATCAGGGTGAAACTCACTAAACTGAGCTGCCATATTGTTCTGATGTCATAGAGAAGCAGACTCGGATTGTGTTGCATTGAATTTTCATTGTGTGGATGACCGGATGGTGGCAAAGGAGAACACAGCTGCTCATTAGAGGCTGTGGAATAAAATAGAGCATTTACCTCCACAAAAAAATGTCTTGTGATGGATTGCAGGTGACGGGGCTTTATTTATTTCCTGTATAGAATCTGTGTAGCAGGGGAGGGGAAGGGGTTGACGAAAAATCCTTAGAACGTATGTTCATAAAGAAATAACAATGGAGACGGAAGGTGACAATTCAGCCGTATCTCCTTAGAAGTCCATGAAGAAATTCTCAGTAAGGTAAAGTGTCTCTCCCTGGAATTTCCTTATCTTCCATCATAACCCAATTTTGTGGTGGTAATAATAGAAGATGGGTGCAGCTCACATATTAATACCAGGGGTGGGCTTCAAAATTTTTAGCAAGGGGTTCTCTGCCTGGTTGCTGGGTGGGAGTAGCCATGGTGGGCATGGCTTAGTTGGCCTCCCCCACCACAATAGGTGGCGTTTGCCCTCCCTGGGCTCCAGAGGCTTTCCTCGAGCTTCTGGGAGGGTGAAAATGGCCTCCCCAGACTCCGGAGGCACTCTGGTGGCCGGAAATGGGCCCATTTCCCAAACTTCCAGTAGGCCCATTTTTTGCCCTCCCCAAACCTCCACCCACACCCTGCACTTACATGCATCCAAAATGGGCTGTGTGGGGACTCCTAGGAGAAGTGGTGTGGGGTGGGCAGGGACAGCCAGGATTGGGATTTCGGGGTTCTCTGAATTGCACAGAATCTTAGCTAGAGGTTCTCCTGAACCCCTGTGAACCCCCAGCAGCCCACCTCTGATTAATACTGCCAATCCCTGTAGTATTGTCCCATCAGGAAGGGATGCAGTAGCCCACCTACATTTGAAAGACAAAGGCCACTCTTGAAGACAGCAAAGTCCACATTCTGGATAGAGAGGACCATGGGTTTGAAAGAGGGGTAAAAGAGACCATCTAGCCATAGCACTTAGACTTATATACCACTTCATAGTGCTTTTAAAGCCTTCTCTAAGTGGTTTAAAGAGTCAGCGCCTAGCCCCCAACAATCTGAGTCCTCATTTTACCAACTGGGAAGGATGGAAGGTTGAGTCAACCTTGAGCCGGTGAGATTTGAACTGCCGAACTGCAGCTAGAAGTCAGCTGAAGTAGCCTGCAGTACTACACTCTAACCACTACGCCATCTCAGCTCTATCTATGTTAACATTTAGCAGCCCTCTATCAACAGAGGGGGGAAAGAGAGGAAATGCCCCTATCTCCTGCCAACAATGCAGTCCTTTCAGCAATTCTAAGAAAATTCTAACAAAATTTTACCTCCATTTTCATCCTGATACAGGTGACCCTTGAGGTAACATAGGTAAACCCTCACATGGCCTCAAGAGCTTTCGGGGAGAATGCTAATGACCAGATGACTACAAATAAATATAATCCTTCCAATTTCTGCTTCATCATCTCCCTTTAATCTAAATAAAAGAGGTTTTGTTGGACGAGGAGTCTAATTCATGATCTTGGGAGGCCTAGGTCAGAACAGTAACAGAGATGGAAGGGACCTTGGAGGTCTTCTAGTCCAACCCGTGTTCAAGCAGGAGACCCTATAACATTTCAGGGAAATGGTTGTCCAAGCTTTTCTTCTTAGTGCAAATCATTCAGTTGAAAGGCAAAACTTTGTTCTTCATCCCAGAAAGTAAAATGTCAATGTACTTTAAAAAATAAATCTGTACTCATGTAAAGACAGGGCTTAGCAATTTTGATCCATCCGAAGTTTGGCCTTGATCAAATTTGAAGCTCCACAAGATTTTAGAAAAATCTAGAGGGAACATGGACGCCAACATCAGCTAATTTTGTGTTGTGATTTGCAATTCAAAACCTGCCTGAGTTAAAGAGAAAGAAAACGGTAAAAAGTATACAAGAAATAACATTTTACTAAGGGAAAAGATCAGGGGTGAAATCCAGCAGGTTCTGACAGGTTCTGGAGAACCGGTAGTGGAAATTTTGAGTAGTTTGGAGAACCGGCAAATACCACCTCTGGATGGCCACAGAATGAGGTGGGAATGGGGATTTTGCAATATCCTTCCCCTAGGAGTGGGGAGGGAATGGAGATTTTGCAGTATCCTTCCCCTGCCATGCCCACTAAGCCACACCCACCAAGCCACACCACGCCCACCAATTTAACCATTAGTAAAATAATTTGGATTTCCCCACTGGAAAAGATGCTTGCACAAATAAGCATAAATTTTTGATTAAGCTGTAGGAAAAAGCTGTAGGAAGGAAACTCAATAGAACTAGCCAGCCTGATCACTAGTTTGTAAATTAATTTATTTTTTCAAAAATGAGGATGGTCTTTTTTGTCTGTTTGTGTGGACAAAAAATCCACTTAACTTCATATGCACTGTTTCTAAGTTTACTTTGAAGTACCTGACACCATCCTCACTTATAGTAATAATAAGATTCATCTTTTTACAAAGGTAATTGCTTACGAAAAGAGAAAGAGCACAGAAAATTTACACATTTCTATTGTGATGTATCGAAGTACATTTGCAAAGGTGATAGTGCTTTAAATAAAATTCACCATTTCACCATAGCCTAAACAACCAGATTGGGGGCCCCTGTTTTGAAGTTTCTGAGGTAATTTGTTAGTAATTCTTTTCTTTCAGGAGATAGGGAAAAATTGTGTCTCCATAAACATTGTTTATTGTTTAGGGGACGTGGTGGCTCAGTGGCTAAGGTACTGAGCTTGTCGATTGAAAGGTCGGCAGTTCCGCAGTTCGAATCCCAAGTGCCGCTTAATGGGGTGAGCTCCTGTTACTTGTCCTAGCTTCTGCCAACCTAGCAGTTCGAAAGCACATAAAAAATGCAAGTAGAAAAATTGGGGCCATCTTTGGTGGGAAGGTAACAGCGTTCCGTGCGCCTTTGGCATTTTATCATGCCAGCCACATGACCA